>LR990924.1:18600729-18943563 GCA_905163415.1 Noctua fimbriata | reverse complement strand
TTTTTTTTTTCCATTTTGGCTACAAGGTTTTTAGCCAGACATCAAATACAGCCTTGACCTTGTTCTCATGAAAACGCCATTTTTTCTTTATCCCGCAAGGTGTCGATTGATTTATGTATGTTTTCTTTGAGAAAATAACTATCGGCCGAATAAGAAACAAGAAAAAAGATAGGCAGTAAGCTCGCCCCAAATTACATAGTTTAACTATTGCAGGTACAACTCTGGCAACACTTCGGGGAAAACTGACATAATATTTATTTTTAAAGAAAGTGACAAGTACTCAATAACAAAACAGATGATTTGATAACCTCCTCCTTCTGGAAGTCGGTTAAAAAGAAATGGCAACGTATGGAGGTTTGGGCCACTAGTTAATTTATTTTTGGACATCATCATCACTCGTAGGCAAGAAAATGTTCATAGAAATCGTGGCAGAAATTGTCAAATGAAAAAGTAATAAAACTCAACCGAGATAGCTTGACTACTGATTTAATTCTGAAATTACAGAAGTAACTTACTGCTAATGAACTTTGTCGTAACAATATTAAACTCTTTGGAGCTACAAAAATTACTCAAGTTTTCAGCCAATCAAGTTTATAAAGAAAAAAAACTTGAATAATTGAGCAAGACATCAAACATTGCTCAACGTCTTCAGAGTCTATTAAAATGTAAAAAAAAATGAAGAGAATAATATTGTAAACACGAAAACGGGACATATTTTACATGTCCAATAGAATAAGTCAGAAAAGACCTGTAAGGGACATACCCTCTTCATTTCAATAACCATTTATTAGATTTATGGCTTCTGACTGTATTTCTGTCGGCCAGTCGATGACAGAAATTGAATATTATAAAAATGGGGGAATGCTTTTCTGTTTTTCCATTTTTTTTTTCGGAGCAGATGGCATTTAGGTTTCTGGGAATAAGGTTTTACGTGAGGGGAATAAATCTAGAGATGTTAGGATATAGAAAGTGTGCGGGGACCGTTTAAGTCGTTACATAAATAATGTTGGACGAAAAACTTATTGTCTGGGTTTAGCTTCGTTTGTGGGACAAACTATTTGTGTTATTGTTTTGTCGTCCTTTTTAGAGATGAGTTTTGTGTGGTTTTAATCAACATAACATCACGCCTGTTTCGCTTCGAAAGGTAGGAGGCAGGTGTACTTATACCTAGTACATAAGCATAACATCACGCCTGTAATCCCCGAAGGGTTAGGTAAAGTACACCAATATTTTGCCAGTTATGTAAAAGTTCTATGTAATAGGGGACGAGCCTATTGCCATCAACTGGGTACGAATTCAGACTCCGTGGCTACTACTGATAAATTCCCGATTGAAAAACCTAATAATTTGCTCGACCCTGGAATCCAAGCGAGGACTTCATGCGCAGGAGTCGCGATTGCGACCACTTGACCAACGAGGCAGTCTATCAACTGGGATATGCTTAAGTCCCAGTAATAGAGGGCGAGCCTATGGCCACGAACCGGTCACAAATCCAGACTTTGGGCTGCTATTGCACTTTGCCTGGCCTTAGAATCGAACCTAAGACTTCATGTTAAGCAAGGATAAGCACACCTCGACTCAATTATTCCCTGAAAAAACAGCCATTTAAGTACAGGTCCATGTAGTTACGTGCTACATTCTGGAAGATTAAGAAAAAATTTAATTTTAAATCTTAGCTTTAACGTTTAAACTCACACAAATAGCCGGAACAACAATAATAAGTGGTAATTCATAAAAATATTTGTTCCGCGCGGAGATCGTACCCGCGACACGCATCGTAGCAGTCAATCGCTCAGCCACTGCGCCAGCCATGCTGTCTCTATATTCAACAATTCTTATTTTAAATTCAACAAAAACATCGCTTCCAATTATTGATGATCTTTATTCTACCTCCACCGTGAAGCGTGTGAAAACAGTAATAGTTACAAATAAAAACGTTTTCCTGTTCTTTCAAGGTCACGGCCTCAGAATATCAATTTGTCACAGTAAGTCTTTGCGCGCTGACACCAAGGTTAAGGGTGGCGCCATCTTAATCAGACCAGAGCCTTTACGGGTTCTCGTTTTTTATACTTTTTTACAAATGGATTTCGAAAATCCTTGTTATAAACAATGATATGTTGTTGTTAAGTAGTAAAAAGAAAAAACGAAAGAAAAAATATTTAATTACTGGGACATGACGTAAAGCAAAAAAAAACAATAAACCTACCCTATCCTACTTTCCTCTCGCAGGTCTGCTGTAAGAGATTTCTCATGAAATATAAGTAGTACCTTTGTGCTCTTCTATCTTAATTTAATGTCTTGTTAAGTATTTTTGTGTGTACATAAATAAATAAATAAACATACAACGCAAAACAAATATTTATTAATACAAAAGGACGGAACAAAAAACAGCCTACACGTCGTGACTGCGACAAGCCCTAATTATAACATCAGCTATTTGCCAGTAGAAGTCCCATCAAAATCGGTTCAGCTGTTTCGGGGATAGCCGGAAGGCAGACACAAACAGACAGATAGACCGACAGACAGACAAAAATAAAAAATATATATATTATTGGATTGGTCAGAGAGGGCAAATTGTAAGCAGAATTGGAAAGCCATGGGGGAGGCCTTTGCCCAGCAGTGGGACAGAGCAGGCAGATATAAAAAAAAAATATATATATTATAAGTACCGTGTTTACTTGCATATGCATTATTTAGGGCACTAATGTAAGAAAGACTTATCAACTCTGAACTGATATAGGCATAAATTTCGCCTCATTTCACTCATTACCTCCTGGTAATGAGTGAAATGAGGCGAAATAGGCACGCACGCGCGGCGTAAACGCAACGTGAAATGGACTAATTTTATAGAATTAAAAATACAATTAACCTATAATATTGATATCACCCAAAGAAAGAAAAGAAAAAGATTTTATAAAGATATTTCCAAAAAACAAAATATTATAGTTAAAAAAACACGCTTACGGATTTGGATTTTCTTGGTATTTTGACTGACTCTCAGGAATATATGAGATTCAAATGCCAGTGAATTGTGGTTACCTGTATTTTGATCAGTCACCTGGCATTAATTGTGCCTTTAAAGGTAGAGGGCTTTTTTTTTAGGGCTAAAAGAAGATTCGATTATTTTTTAAATTATTTTTTCGTATTTCTAATGATCAAATGCGACTAGCAACTTTCGGGAACTATTCAGACTCGAAAATCTTAATAAACAATAGATGCTCCAGCTTATTGTGTAGTAGTAGTTACCTTAACCACAAACTAGGTATCAGACAACAGATACTAGGGTAGCAGAGACACAAAGAGCACATATTGTGTCGCCAGACTCGTATTGGCAAATCGTCGGAATCATCTTACTCAGTGCCTCAACTCTAAACACGTGTCAAGAGTGAAGCTCCATTCTCTGTCTTAGTTTAAGTTCATCAAACATTTAGAAGTTTCCCAATTATATCGGTTTCTGCTTTCGATCTGAGCGATAACGAGACAAAGTATTGACAAAGTAATTAATAATTATATTATGTAAGTCGACATATTTCCCAGAAATAGTCTTGTTTTCAGTAAATATGTTTTCGTGTCTAAATTAATGTGGTTGCTATTTAGTAATTATTTTATTGTAATATCCGTGAATTGAAGTTCAATCAAAGTACAACGTAAAGAGTAAAGGAAGACCAACGAAACTATGGATGGACTGTGTGAAGGATGATATGGCTAGAAAGGAGGTGACTGCTGAGATGACGAGTAATAAAGAAGTACGGAAGCAGAAGACATGCTGCGCCAACCGCAGATGAATTGGGATAAGGGCAGGAGAATCATGACGACAACGCAAAACAGCGTTCTAATTGGCAAAAAACGTTTTACATTTTGCGTTCCCAAGTTACCTAAGTCACAGTGCAATCAAATCACAGCACACAGTTAGGCACACAGTTAGTGTAAGCTGTTACTAGGCCAATATAACTTGGACATCAAACAAGGCCATGCTTTGTATCGCAAACAGGCCGCGCCATTTCACACCATCCCTGTACACACTGGGACCAATGTGTGAGTGATTCGAAGCCATTGCCGTTCAATATTTGCAAGTTTCAAATAAAAAATCAAATTGAAATTATTTTATTTTTGCAAACACTGTTACAATGGGGTTATAAAATCTACTTGCTTCAAGTTTATTGACATTGAAGTATATAAAATTATAATAAAAACATCGATTGTGTATTATCAGTTTTCCTGTGATTGAAAACGTTTATTCAGTTTCAAGTAGATTTTTCTGCATTTTCAGAGCACTTTAATTCCTATTTACATATTTTGAATCAGGATCACTTATTTCTATATTATATATTCACTACCATGTGCCTAAGTATAAACGAGCAGCCGGTTTTCTAGAGAGGAAACGAGCAATCCAAACTTTTGATGTTTTATAAGTGCCCATGTAGGCCTGTGTGAAATTAAATATTTTGATTACAATTTTAACTTCCTAAATAATAACAGCCGCTCGGGACAATCTTTAGGTTAAGCCGTGCTTGCCTAGGTTGGTTCGTGAATGGGTGACCCACCCATACACCCACCCATTACAGATGTTTTATGACCCGAAAGTCTGACAACCAGTTTTACCAAGGGGTATCTTATTACCTAGTCCTAACTCGGTTGTGGAGGTCAGATAGACAGTCACTCCGTGTAAAATACTAGTATTCAGCTGCATCCGGTTACACTTGAAGCCAACCCTAACATAGTTGGGAAAACACTAGGCTGATGATGGATTAAATGCGCAAGACCTTGTACTCAAAAGAACATTCCAGAAAACAAGAGAAAACAACTCACATAATTAAAATAATGGCCGAACTTCAAATGAGACCTTGACCTTCGAGTTTGCTTCTTTGTTTCCTTTTCAGTGTTAGTCCAAAGTTCAGAACTGGAACAATACGTAGTAACAATATAACAAGCATTGTGCTAGCAATACCGACCAAATAAAACCGTTTTATCATCGTAATGGCCGAAAACAAGCGCTCATCTTTTTCCTCAAACCTTTATCTTTTCCCTTTCTATTTTTATTTTAGATACCTAAACCTTTTCTCAATCCTTTCAGATTTCTTTCTATTTATAAGCCCGGGAAGATTTTTCTAGAAAACACTGAAAAAATACTTTACAGTTTGTGTAATTTTCCGCCTATTTTGATCGGTTTATCGGCTAATAAAATGGTTTCAGTGATTTAAATATCTCGTTGATAAAGTTGAACGGGTATATTTGAGAGAAAAGTCGCTTAGGGCGTTATTGGATGCTTAGTCTTTTTAAACACGTTATATTTTGGGTTTTATTTTGTTATGCCGCTTTTAGTTCATATTTACTGTGAGTGTAAATTATTTTCAGTATTTTATATCTACTCTTTCTTTATTTCTAGTATACATATAAGCAGATTAATGATAATGCCGATTTTTCGTTTGAGTAACTAAAAGATGTTTAGGGTACTATTTTTGAAGTGAAACAACAAATTAATTAAAAAAATATATGTAATATCCGAGACAATCATGGTAATTCAACTCTTTGAGTTACTAAGAGTTGTTTTTTACAGCTTGCTCTTCTGATAACTTAAGTAAAGAACACAATTACAAGAAAAAACACATGCTAACAACAATAAACAAAACGCTGTAAGAGATACAGTAGCAAAAGGCAATTGGCACCGGTATGTGCGTCGCCGCGTTGCTACAAGCTATCCACTGCACTCTGTAAACATCGAGCTGCATTGATTATGATACAGATGAGACACTCGTTTGATACAATAAACACAAATGTAAGAGTTACAGTCATGGATCGGGGTTTGCGACGCTACAAGGTACCCACTGCGCTCTGTAAATATCGAGCTGCATTGATTATGATACAGATGAGACACTCATTTGATACAATAAACACAAGTGTAAGAGATACAGTAACAGTTGGCATGGATCGGGTTTGCGTCGCTACAAGGTACCCACTGCACTCTGTAAATATCGAGCTGCATTGATTATGATACAGATGAGACACTCGTTTGATACAATAAACACAAATGTAAGAGATACAGTTACAGTTGGCATGAATCGGGTTTGCGTCGCTACAAGGTATCCACTGTGTCTTGTAAACATTGAGCTGCATTGATTATGATACAGATGAGACACTCGTTTGATGCAATAAACACAACGCTGGAAGAGATACAGTAACACTCGATATGGATCGATGTGTGCGTCACTACAAGGTATCCACTGCACTCTGTAAAGTTGAGCTGCATTTGTTATGATACAGATGAGACACTCGTTTGATACAATAAACACAAATGTAAGAGATACAGTTACAGTTGGCATGGATCGGGTTTGCGTCGCTACAAGAGGTATCCACTGCGCTCTGTAAACATCGAAATGCATTGATTATGATACAGACGAGACACTCGTTTGATTCAATAAACACAAATGTAAGAGATACAGTAACAGTTGGCATGGATCGGGTTTGCGTCACAAGGTATCCACTGTGTCTTGTAAACATTGAGCTGCATTGATTATGATACAGATGAGACACTCGTTCGATACAATAAACACAAATGTAAGAGATACAGTTACAGTTGGCATGGACCGGTGTGTGCGTTGCTACAAGGTATCCACTGCACTTTTACAATGATTTTTCTATAAAATTATAGTTTTATTTATATCCTTTAGGCCTTAAGATACCTGACCTCAGAAAGCATGCATAATTTAGACAAACTTCTAAATAGCAATAAAAACGTACGTTCAGGTATAGTAGGCGTTGTTAGTGCAACAAAACAATATAAGCTCTAATTCTATTTAAACTCCAAATCACGATAGCCACAGCTCAAAATCAAAGTACATGTATTACTATCACCGGAATGCGATCGACTATTTTATTATACAGTCAAAACAAGATCCCGAAAAAACTTTACATAAAATGTTTTAAAATTACAAGATAAATCCAACCCAATTTTGTACAAAGTTTCCAAAAAGAGAAACTTTTTTACATCTAATTAATCAGACAAAGGCATAGTTTTATACGCTTACATAAACTCAGTAATTTATTACTTCTTACAAAAAAGTTTTTTTTCACTTCTTTCCAATTTTTTCTTGACAGAAATAGAGATGAGGGTTTTTGACGGCCTTTGTAGTGACTTCAAAGAGCCCTTATGGTATTGAAAAAAAAAAGAATCTTACAAACTCACTCACAACGCACACATCTAATCATTGGATATTTTTGTTTTGACAATTTGGTGGCCACATGTCTTTCCATAAAATACAATTACAGGGACTATTTACTATTAAACGCGGAAGGATATGGAGGAAGCCTTTGCCCAGCAGTGGGACATACAAGGCTAATGAAAAAAAATAATATATAAACTACTTTAAATTTTATGTAAAATAATATAGATAACTCAAAAGTACCGGTGGGTCACCCCCTGTATGCATAACAACCGCTGGGCAAAGGTCTCAACGCGAAGGGTATCTGAGAATGGACGGCGCCGCCGAGGCCGGCTGAGAAAGGGGTGGCGAGATGACGCGCATCACGAAGTCTGGTTCGAGGTTCGAGGTGGCGCAGGATAAGAGTACCGGGAAAGAAATGGGGGAAGCCTTTGCCCAGCAGTAAGACATACAAGGCTACTAAAAAAAAAAACATATACAAGGTTCCAAATAAGCAAAGAAACAACTAAACAAATGCAATTTGCAAGATTGAAACAAGCTTACTGTTAAATCTGAAAAAAAAAACATCATCACATCAGTCAAGAGATGTTCACTACCAGTACGCGTAGCATGACCACCGTAGAAACGGGTTTTGGTACGGGCTGCGGTAAGTAATAACAAAAAGTGGAAGTAGGGGAACCATAATTATATACGAAAGTGCTGGAGTTACGGATGCACGGACGGAACGGGGGATTATGCGAAGACCAGACTAGGTGAACAGACGATGTTATTAAAGCGGCCGGAAGGAACTGCGTAGCCATGACACAAAATCGTTAAAAGTGGAGAAACTTTTACTTCTACACTCAGCATTGGGTGGTTCAGGTTGAAGAAGAAGGCACATCGACATCGACCGGTCCAGTGCTCCTGACTGTTTAGAGTTAACCAGTCCGGTGCAGTGCTCTGAAAGAAAGAAACAAAACATATTTATTTGGCACATGCCACAAATGCACCCAACAAAAAATAAAAATAAAACTTAAATCTACACAATAAAAAACTTAAAACTAAACAGAAAAAAAAGAGATAATGCTCTCGCATCCATTGCTCTCGACCAGTGTCGTTCAATAATGCATTACCTTGTTCTATTAAATATTATTTCAAAACTGAACAATGATTTCCATTACATAGCAATCACCACTGAGAGTTTACAACCTAATAATTAAATCAATCTTCACACGAAATTAGGTACAATATTCATCTCCTGCCCCATCTGCAAACAAATCTAATCTATGCCCGTTTTATATTGGGTTTAACCGGGCGTTGGTACACGCAATATATTTGGTAGGTGTACCTTACAGACCAACGCCCATAGCCTATCTGTACAGCGATAAAACTATTTTATGTACCTTTTGGATATGTTCGAGATAGCTAATCTTCTCCTGTTTTCTTTGTAAGTGCGTGTTTGTTGGAGCGGGGTTAAGTTATGTGTAGACGTGAAGTGTTATGCGTTTCCTTGCGTGCAGTATCGCTTGAGATAGGAGAATGGTTGTTTCTCTTAGATTTTATCATGGAAATTTTGTTGCAGGTTTTTGAGAATTGTCAACATGATATTTAGCGTGTAAACCCATACATAGATGGAAGAATATATATGAGAATTGAAATATCTAGTATTTACAGCTTGTATTGCTATCACGCCTGTATAATCAAGGGTTAGGCAGAGATACGGCTGGTGAGGTGAGCCACATTCCGCCAATTATAGTTAAGTCCAATCCTATGTTAATGGGGACTAGTTTATTTCCATCAATCGGGTGCATATCCAGACTGTGGCTGCTGCTAACCGACCTGTACTGAGCCTGTGAATCGAACTTAGGACACACAGCGAATGTACAAGTATCATAGTCAGAGAGTGCTGCATTACTACGGGTATATCGCTCAAAAGCTATGTGACAACCTGGAAAAGCTTATGATTACCGGAAATATGGAAGAAAAGGTAGGTACTCAGGTTAAATTATGGTCTGATCAAGTGAAACAACATTTAGAGACCAAACCAATCAACCAGTCAAAAAGTTTAGTCGGGTACACCATGATGATCGACATTGTGCAAACTACGCAAGGAGTAGGACGTCTACTATACCACTAAGATTTGCTGCAAGCTTTCTTTTACCACAAAATATTAAAGCAGGAAGTTCCTTACCCAATCTGTATAATTTAATAACCAAATAATTAAATTAACAAACTGTCCCAATTTGCCTTCTTTCACCAAAAATAACGTAATCACGGGCCAAAAAACACAAAATACGGGATTTCCTAAAACTGAAATTTCGCTGGTGAAAAAATAAATAATACGTTTGCAAAACAAATTAATTAAGCGCTATTTCGTCGGGTTTTAATCAGCTATCTCATTACGGAGTGGTGGTTAACCGACCGAATGTAAAGTGCTGTTTATCTAAGCGGTGATCTGGTAGTAGCCAACGGTTGCGGTCATTCGGGTGTCTGCGCCAGATTGCTTTTTGCTTTGGTCGCGTATTCGGGTTTTGTAAGATCGGTTCGGTTTGGGATGTAAGAAAGGGTTTACATTTTAGTTTGGATAAGACATTGGCTACTACTTACTATGTTAGAATAACACGGGGTACAAAATATGGCTATAGTGTAGTAATGACTGCCTCATTGGTCTAGTGGTGGCAAGCGCGACTGCTGAACATGAAGTCCTGGGTTCGATTTCCGGGTCGGGTGAAGTGTTATTGGGTTTTTCAATCAGGATTTTCTCAGTAGCAGCCATGGTGTCTGGATTTGTGATGGCAATACGTTATGTTATGTAGTAATTTTATACTATTTTCAAAGAATGACAGTAAAATTGTGATTTGATTATACGAGCCGTTTAGGTTGGTAGTCGATACGTTTCACAATTCATTTCCTTGACTTTACATACGTACATTGAAGAATTATCACTCGTAGAGGCTGTTCAACAACAAGGCACCGGGTGATGACGGAATTACGGCCGAACTCCTGAAGGCGGGTGGAAAACCGGTACTTAAGGCCCTTCAGAAGCTGTTTGATTCCGTCATACTCGAAGGGAAAACGCCGCAGGCATGGTGCAGGGGTATGGTGGTACTATTCTTCAAAAAGGGCGACAATGCCCGGCTGAAGAACTATAGGCCCATCTCACTTCTAAGCCATGTCTACAAGTTGTTCTCAAGAACGAAGTCACGAATCGTCTCGCGCGCACGTTTGACGATTTTCAGGCTCCCAAACAAGCCGGATTCCGAAAAGGCTTTAGCACCGTAGACCACATACATACGCTGCGGCAGGTTATACAGAAGACCGAAGAACCTGCCTCTCTGCTTAGCGTTTGTGGACTACGAGAAAGCCTTCCTTTCGATCAAGACTTGGGCTGTACTGCAGTCTCTCCAACGGTGCCAAATCGACTATCGGTACATCGAGGTGTTGAAGTGTTTGTACAAAAACGCCACCATGTCAGTCCGACTTCAGGACTAGACCTCGGAACCTATCCTTCTGCAGCGAGGTGTGAGACAGGGAGACGTCATATCTCCGAAACTGTTCACCGCTGCACTGGAGGATATCTTCAAGGTTCTGGACTGGAGAGGGCTAGGCGTTGAGTCAATGGCGAGTACATCTCTCACCTTCGATTTGCCGACGATATAGTGGTCATGGCTGAGACCATGGAGGACCTCAGTACAATGCTCGATGACCTTAGTAGAGCTTCCGAAAGAGTGGGTCTTAAAATGAACATGGACAAAACCAAAATCATGTTGAATACCCATGTAACACCCACTCCTATCAAGATCGGAGACTCTACACTCGAAGTTGTAGACGATTATGGTTACCTGGGACAAACGATCCAGTTAGGTAGATCTAACTTCGAGAAAGAGGTCAATCGTCGAATCCGACTCAGCTGGGCAGCGTTCGGGAAGTGGCGTGGTATCTTCTCGTCCAACTTACCGCAGTCTCAAGACGAAAGTCTATGACCAGTTTGTGTTGCCAGTGATTACATACGGGACCGAAACGTTGTCGCTCACAATGGGCCTTATCAGAAGGCTTAAAGTCACCCAAAGGGCAATGGAGAGGGCTATGCTCGGAGTTTCCTTGCGTGATCGAATCAGAAATGAGGACACCCGCAAGAGAACCAAGGTAACCGACGTAGCCCGAAGAATAGCCAAACTTAATTGGCAGTGGGCAGGGCACATTGCTCGCAGAACGGATGGCCGATGGGGCCGAAAAGTTCTGGAGTGGCGACCGCGAACCGGAAGACGCTGCGTTGGAAGGCCTTCCACTAGGTGGACCGATGACCTGGTGAAGGTTGCAGGAATCCGCTGGATGCGAGTCGCACGGGACCGATCAATGTGGCGACACTTGGGGGAGGCCTATGTCCAGCAGTGGACGTTTTTCGGCTGAAATAATGATGATGATGATAAGAGGCTGTTCAATGCATTGGCCACGGAATGATATCTGTGACATCGATACTACACTTGCTAGCCACCAAGAAATTAAATAACACTTTCCAATAAAAAATAAGTTATTATGAAATTAAAGGAAATTATCAGCGTTAATTTTGGCCAAAGCATTTGGGCTCGTTCTGCTGATCTTTTTAGAAACTGATTTGACTTTATCTTGTGATCATAACATTGGAAATCATACATTTAGGCCCGCTTACAGCACGAATCGCTAAACGCGTTTAACGCTAAACATGTTTAAAACATCATTCTGTCTCTGTCATCTTTAAACGATTGATAGAAACAGAACGATGTTTTAAATGCGTTCTACGTTAAACGCGTTTAGCGATTCAGGGTGCAAGCGGCCTTAAAGATTCACTGCGTATTTCATCATCATCATCATCATTTCAGCCGAAAGACGTCCACTGCTGGACATAGGCCTCCCCCAAGAAGGGGGGTTTTGCCATAATCGCCACGCTTGGCAGGCGGGTTGGCGATCGCAGTATGGTTGTTATAAAACTCAGAGAACGCTGCTGCCCATTCTCTGGTAAGTCCCTTAGTCGCCCCTTACGACACCCACGGGAAGATATGGGATGGTGCTATTCTTTACGTCCGGACACCATACAGAACTGCGTATTTAATTCCTCCATAAAGCAAATATTACAAAACAAGAATGCACACTGATAAACAGAGAATCCGTTACATGAAAATAAACTATGAAAATTAATATCGCGCGTTTTTCCCTTGAATACCACATCCATTAAAACTATCTACTTCCCACATCCTACTCATTGGTTTCCCTTCGGCCACTATTAACATTTTAATCACCTGTTTACAAGCAACAAAATTAATTTAAAATTAACCATGTACCATGAAATCCAATTATGTTGATAGCTAATTAAAATTTTCATAATGTTTACACCTTGTACGGAAATGTCCGTGTTACTTTTTAGTAGTCGTTATTAATTATTTTGTTTTCAAATCGGACTTTATATTTATTTTGTTTATTGTACTGGAACGGGCTGTTTTACATTCAATATAATTAACTGTTTAACAATACTTATTTTCATTGATTTTGTCTTGGACATGAAATATTGCACTAGCTTAATAGCTCTAAGTTATCGCCTTTCATTTCTCATTTGTTCTTCTATGTCTACAGGTTCACATTAATTTAGTTTTTCCAGAAAATATTTCGTATACCTGCCTCGCCTAGGGACGTAATGTATTGGTAGGTTATTTTGAATGATCAACGAAATACATGATAGTAAACACGAGCTTAGCGTGGGTCAAATAGCCATGTGGTGCCCTGACACAGCCAAAATGCGTCGCAGCAGACCTCGTAAAAGATGGCGGAACGGTTGAACAAAATCAACGACCAGTGGTTGAGGACCGATAGAACTGGAAGTCATGGGCCCAGCAGTGGGGTGATGCAGGCTTACAGTAAGCTATAGCTTTGTCAAACAAAAATATGTAAGACCATCATTTCGCATCAAAATTGGGCCAAAGAGGCAACATATTGGGTTCTGAACAACAGAACCCGGCGCCGCGGTAGGCCCAAATAGCCAAAGATAGCGAAAAATGGAAAGATAGAAGGAAGGCTTTTGCCCTGCAGTGGGACGAATCAGGCTCATAATAATAATAAACTCGCGAGCCATGTCAACATGGCTCGCGAGTTTGTCGACATGTGGGATGTGAGCTCAGCGATCATTGTGTCGATAGTCGTGTCAGCCAATGGCATGATTACCAAGAGCCTCGACCAGTACCTCAAGCCCTAGATCCAGCTGTCTAACGAGAGCCTCCTCTCGTTAGGCCGCTGGATCAAGGGCTTGATTCAGAAAGCGGTACTCCTGGACAAGGCGCGTATTGTTAATAGATTCCTCTCTCTGGAGCCCTGACCGCTGGCAGCTTGGACCCTGTTCCCGATACCGGTGGGATACTCATCATTCTCTTGCCCTTATCCCAATTCATTTGGGGTCGGCGCAGCATGTCTTCTTCTTCCATACTTCTCTATTACTCGTCATCTCATCCGACACCTCCTTTATACTATTTTTTATATTTTATATGTTTTTTTTTTATATTACTTTTTGTATAGGAATATTTAAAAATGTAATAAATATGTGTACTTAAATACGAATAAAAGAAATAATAATAAATATCATTTCGGTTGTTATTGCTGCAATTTCGAAACAGTAAAACGAGAAATTGCCTTTTTACCCAAATTGCTTTCAAGCCAATACCCAACGCTTGTATTTACCCATACATTCTTATAAACAAAGCAACGGTCTACAACCACTTTACCCGACCTTTGCGAATAAACACTAAGAGTCAGTCGCCTAAACTACTGCATCTAACTGTCTAAGAATTCGGCTCCATATAAAATGGAACGACTTGGGCGGGATCCCCTTTTCCGTTCACCCTTCAAAGGAAATTGCCGCCATACATTGATGTTTATCTAAGGATCCATTCACATCTTAGCGATGTCGCAATGGTTTTGTTCCTTCCGTTTTTCTTTAAGTGTTTCGTATACTGATGATGGTAACGATAAGGGAATGGTGAATGGATAACAATGAGGTATTTGGAGGGAATGGAATTGAATGGTAATCTATGGAGCTGCTTTGACGTTTAGCTGGTGAGTGAGATCTTTAGGGATCCGTATGGGGAACAGTCACTTTTAATTCTAAACAGGCTTGCGTTTGTCCGCAACTCGCCTGATGTGAAGCGATGATGTGACCTAAGATGGAGCACGCTTGCCTAGAAGACACCGATTCGCTCGAATTTTGAAGATATCGACTTAGATTAACTAGCTGATAATGTCGCTACTACTGAGACGGCTGTGGACAGGTGCCTCCTCTCTGTGAAGAGGCGTGGGCCATAATCCACCACGCGAGTCCAGTGCTGGTTAGTGTATTTTTTTTTTTTTTAGCAATTAATATTGTTATATTAATTGCTTGCCTCATTGTGGGGAGGAGGAGCTCGTAGCTAAATAATAACATCTGCTCGGGTCGATCTTCAGGTTTTAACCTGACCGCTTGTATATATTTCTAGGTTGGACCGTGGATGGGTGACCACCATTACATACCAAGCTTCCTCCTTGCCTGGGAAAACACGTTAAGCCGTTGGTCACGGCTGACATTTGATGAGCTTCTTCAGTAGTTAAAGGTACTCAGTGGTTCGAAAGTTTGACAAGCAGTTTTACCTAGAGGTATCGTATTACCCAGTACTAACAGATACGTACCAGGTCAGATAGGCAGTCGCTTAATTAAAAATACGGGTATTGAGCAACCAGTAAGACTGAAAGCCGACCCCAACATGGTTGGGAAAAGGTTAGTCAGATAATGACACCTCATTGCTGAACTTTAAATGGGCCAAAGGTCAGTAAAGAACACCAATTACGATTATCATTTTATTGTTTTATAATATCCTTCTGCTTGCTAGTATGCCTCAATGTACTTCCACATCATTTGCTAGATGGCTAACTGTAGTAAAATCGGTAATGTCAGCTCAGATTACCATAACGGCATTTTTAATGAGTATTCTTTGGTGTATATTTAATTAAAAATAACTAGCCCAAATTCACTTCAGCCTGTACCAAATACGCTTGTAAGGATAACTGATCACCATTAAATCCCTTTCATTTGTTTCCTAAAGAATAATAGACTCCAATTTTTCACAATACAAACAAACATTTAACTGATACAAAACAAACAAAACGAATCATTTTTTTTTTCAAAAACCCTCAATTTAACAATGACCACAAAACTCTGTTATCGAACATAGCTTAATGTCGTTTAATCTCATTTATATTGGTGAAAAATAATTGTTGTACATAAATCGTCGGAATGTGTGTGTGTGTGCGAGCAATTTGCAAAAAGCAATTGCAGCTATACATCAATGTCTTATCGTCGGATCTGTGCGTCGATTGTCACTGGTTGTGAGGCAGGGAATGCAGTAGGACAACTAGTGAGCTAAACAAAGAGACATCATCTGCCTAGCCTTTTCCCAATTTTGTTGGGGTCGGCTTCCAGTCTAACCGGATACAGCTGAATACCAGTATTTTACATGGAGCGACTGCCTATCTGACCTCCACAACCCAGTTAATACTGGGTAATACGATACCCCTTAGTAAGACTGGTAGTCAGACTTTTTGGGCCTCTGACTACCTAACGGTTGTCAAAGATCTACGAATGACACCCGGGACCAACGCCTTAACGTGCTTTCCGAGGCACAGAGGAAACTCGGAATGTAATCACGGTCACCCATCCACAGACCAACCTAGGCAAGCACGGCTTAACCTAAAGATCGACCCAAGCAGCTGTTATTATTTAGCCACGAGCTCCTCAGGTAAACAAAGAGACATTTTAAAGTAATTTATTTAGTTGAAATATTTTATATTGAGGAAAGATATAAAAATTAGTCAGATCAGAACAAGACAGTATTCACTGGTACCATTTGTCTGAGACAAGCCAAAGAAAGACGTACCTAGAAGCAGCTCGTCATCGACTCCCAGAAAAGTTTTTGGCAATGAAGTAAACAAATACGATGACGAATGAACGAAACGACGATGATGCTGGGAATTAATGACTTTTTTTGGGGTGAAAAATCACGTTTAACCCATTCAAAACAATGTGCTGATGCATTGAATAGTAAACGGGTCAGGAGGTATCTCAAGTAAAGTTACAAACTTAAAAACTAGTGTTTAGAAAAAAAGTTGGTACTTTGACCTATAATATCTCCGTAACTAGAAGGTTCCAAGGGATGGTCCAGAACTAAAAAATGATCGTACTGACGGGTAAAACAAGTGCCTTTCGGCTTCGTTAAGGGTAAGGTCTTTTTACACCATACACTATCTTATGTGTGAATGTGCACGCCAACATTGTTTTCATAGAACGGTAGTTTGTGTTAAGTCTACCCTAAATGGATTGGTTTTAAGTCAAACTTTATGGCTACAGGCAAAGCGATTTTTGACTTTCGACTCTCCTGAGTCGCCATTACATTTTCACGTTGATTTTTATGGCTTTACGATGGCTTAGCTTTCGCCCAAGTTTTTCAGGCTTTATTACAACCAATACTTCTTCACAATCTCTACATATTGGCGCCCTATCTATGGTTGTTTTTCTAGCATTTTATTCAGGCGTTTGCAACGTTTCAACTAAACGTTTTCGCTTCTCAATGGCGTAGGACAGATTTGTATGTAGTTAGAACGAATGAGGTTCACGCCCGTTTCGGATGAGGTGACTTTATTTTAAAGTCTAAATAGAGTGAGGGTGCTATTGTGTGCGGGTTTACTGTTTAGTTTTAAAAAATTAAAGTGTTTCTTTTATTTTTATTTAATTTAATGCTGTGCTGTTTTAACTGGATCCACCAAGTTCCCACGTAGTGGTTTATGAATCTCTTCGTTTCACAGATTATGGTTTCTGTGTACCAGCGGTGAGAACGTTTGCAAAAAAATAAATAAAATAAATTATTTTGTGGAGATTTTCTTTCTAATTTAAGAGGGCGTTGCACTTTAGTAGGGCTAGAAGGCCGGAGGAGAAAGACAAAAATTTATTGAATGCACATAAGATACGGAAAAGAATACGACAAGCCTTTTCAAAGTCATTGTATTATTACGAAACGCATTGAAAGTTATTGTTACTTGTCTATGCCCTAAGTTAATGAATAAAATGATGCCAAAATCTTCCAAAAAAAAACACAATTATCAAGTGTGAAAATAAAATAAGTACTATCCTTTCAGAATGCAAATATGGACCAAAAACGGCCGAGTTTATGTTTGAATCTATTTACATAGATCAAATAATTAAATGGAAAAATAATAAGTAAAACCTTTTTAACACACTCAGCAAAAAAAGCGCAAAGAATACCGAATAAAAAACCGTTAAAAATGTTGCTTAGCAAAATCATTTTTAAATACACTTACGGCGGACATTAAAAAAGGGTAACGGGGCTATTTGCCTGCAACCCTCGGAGGGGTGTATGACAAACATGACACGACAACCCTTTCTAAATAATTAACGAACAAATCAGATAATTACGGTGTAGGTGTAAGGTAATCCTGTGCAAACAATCACTTTAAACGGTTTTATGATTGCTGTCATCGATGGAAAACTGTTGCGTTAATGTTTTACATACTTACTTGGTGTTTCTGTAGGATATTTTTATTTGTTAATGCGTATATCTCGGATATGTTAGGATTTATTCCATTTGACAAACGAATTACTTGAGATTACAACTTAACACAATAACACGGGGCAAAATGAATCGGGTACAGTTCCAAGACGTCTCAACTCCGCCGCGATTAGACATTGAATGTCACCGTCGCCTCGAGCTGAACATCAGGGCTCTGTAAAAGCACACTGTGGTGTGGGTAGACTTGTAAGTATATCACCACAGTAATGTCATCACTACGCGCTTGCGATTCATTTTAAACCCTTACCAATGACCGAATCCGACATATAGTTGGGTAGTTAATTTTGTAAAAAATTTGAATATAGTAATTCAAATATTTTCGGATCGGAAATCGGAATGAAATTGAAATAAATGTAAATACTTAAGCAATTATTATTTAGAGGTTGCTCAGAGGTGCATTATGAAGGGTGTTTCTAAACATTTGACCCTTAAAGAGGTGCACGTTTGCCGAATAATGTAGCGAACAACAGAACGCTACTATGTGCTGAGACATTATTAATTAGTAGTAATATGAGGAACAAAAGTGCTTTTCTTTTTTTCAATCAATCCTTGAGAACTTTTTGGTAGAAGTGGTACTTAGTGTGTCAAAACTATTCGTCATTATATCCTAATTTATGCAAACACAGTTGAGGTAAACCATTTAAATCGATCTTTAAGTCCTGTTAAAAGATTAAACCTAACTATGTAACAATTGTAATACAGCATTGAATAAAAGGGTAACAGTAATATAAACTGGCTGGAGAAATATGATCTAATTTGGGTCCTAATACAATCTTGTAAACTAAATTTGTTACTGGGACTTACAATTATATTTGAGTTGTAAGGGATGAGCGAATTGAGATCTCAAAAAGTGAGTCGTGGGACAATAAAATTACTTGTTATTTGATAAGAGTAAAATAGGTGATCATAAAGAGGGGTCAGGGGGCCTCATGGGTCGAGTGATCGCAAGCGTGATTACTGAGCACGAGGTCCTAGGTTCGATTCCCGGCTCGGGAAAATTGAAATTGTAAAACCTCCGGACCTTAAAATTGTAGTTACTGGTGAAAAGAAGAAAAAGCTACGAAATTCTAAGTTCCTATACAGCCATGGGCTAACAAACACGCATGTAAGCAAAAAGTAATCGTCTTCGTATCGCTGGCATGACCATTTTTATATTTTGTTAGCCCAGAACTTCGCCACTTCCGCCGCGTCATTGGTGGCTGCGCAAAGATCACTTCGAATGCATGTTTTTTGGCTAAGAAGTCAGGATAAGTGGTAGAACATAGCTTGTGATAACTATACCCCGCTGCTATTCCAACAAAAAATAATAAAAAAATTGTAGTAGAACCGAATCGCAAAAGTCCAAAACACAAGGTTTGCCAAAGGGCGATGGAGCGTAGCGTATTGGGAATTAAGCTCAGCGACAGAATTCGCAATATCAAAATACACTCGAAAACTGAAATCGCTGATGTTTAGAACTAGACTGCTGGGTCGAAGTGGGCGGTCCTTGTCTATAGAATGCATCAGGACCGATGGGCCAGTGTCGTCACGCAGTGGGTGCCAGAAGACTGGTGTCGTCGCTGAGGGAGGCATAGAAAAGAGTTTATGAGATTGGCCAGAGAAAAGAGTGAAAGGCTATTGGGGAGGCCTTTGCCCAGGGACAATAGAGGATAAGTAAAAAAAAAAAGTAGAACCAAAATCCAAAACAATTTTATTTTTCACTTCTTTCCGTTGCTCCTGCCCTAAAGCCAGGTTTCATTATAATTGAATTACTCCTCGCTCCCTCCCAACACTTGCACTAATTTCTTAAGTAGTAGTAAAGCTCGATAGGACACCGTCGCCCCAGGACTGTACCCTTATCAACAGAGTCGCTTGACTTGGATTCCTTAATACACATACCGTCACCCATCTTTCAGATGAAGCTTGAGAATTTCCAACTCTATCTCAGACAACTAAAGTTGATTTTTGATGGACTAGAAAAGGATGGAGGGTTGTTTAAAATTAAACTGCCGAAAATTTACTATTGCCGCTGTATTAAGTCATGTATTGTTTACCGTTACAGTTATTTTCAATAACTGTGGTTAACAATCAAGTTATAAAGACGAATTTGTTTAGGAGATTGTATCTGTGAATTGAAAGGGAATTTAGTCAGTTCATATTTGGTGTTCTGGTGGTTAGTTAAGGGCATTACATTGCTCGATGACCTTGATGATTTAATCCCTGTACTGGTTTTTGTTAACTTGCCCCGCACATTTCGCAAAATTTCGGTTTTTATTTATTATTTAAAAATATTAAAAGAAATAACAGAAAAAAAACAATACAGATTGTTAAGTATATCATTACGTATTTGTTGTTACAAAGTTCATGCCGATCTATTCAGCCGTTACAGAGATAATTTACAATTAAGGTTGAAAAAGGACCTATTTTCTACGATTAACCAAAAAAAATTGAGAAGGTTTATTAAAATTTTAAACAATACAATTTATTTGTGATGAACTTAAATATAACATACTTTTTTTTACACGGAAAACGCACGAAGGGATTCATCAACAAATTTCTTTGAACACACGCTGTTTTTGGGATTTGAGCCATGTAATGCCCTTAAGTTAATGTTGTGTATTGGCGTTTTTTTAGAAATATATATTATGTGTGTTTATTTGAAGGTAACAGTGTCAAGACTGTTTGAAAATAATTAAAAAGGAAAACATCTCAAAACAAGATTATAACCAAAAAATATGTATTCAAAATCGGAATCGTACAGTCGCCAGCAAATCGAGCTACCAAATTTAGCTGTCAAATTTCTTTAATAGATTTTCAAATATATCGCTTAAGCATTAGGTTCAAGGTTGATTGAGAAAATTTGCCAGTTTTGGATAGCTTGATGTGCTGGCGTCTGTACAAAAAGTCGACGTAAAGTGAATTATGAGTACACTTTTTGACCCACTAAACGCTAATTCGAAGCCAATTTGGGGAAGCAAGTGTGGAGACCAAAGCTTATTCCGTTTTTGTTTTGAGAAAAAATCTTTGCCTTCGAAAGAAAATTTATTGCTATTTCAATGCCCCTTTTATGACTACCACATAAAGAGTTCAGTTTGTGATCTTCTCTCGCTTGTACAAGTATGTGTTAGGATTATTATTCGTATTATTTTATCATTCCTGTGTTCTATCTTGACAAGAACTTAACTTTACTGGAATAGGTAGTAGTCTATATATCTATACATATTAAAACAAAAACACATTTTCTTCAATTTTTGTCTGTCTGTCGTTCTATCTGTCTGTTTGTTCCGGCTAATCTCCGAAACAGCTGGACCGATTTTGACGGGACTTTTGCTGGCAGATAGCTGATGTTATAGAGTCTAACACAGGTTAAATTAATTTTAGATCACGAATTAGTGTTCCGTGCAAAAATATAAAACATTTGAAATTGATAACAAAATACGATTCAAAAATGGTAGTAATAATTGGTTTATACTAATTTCACGCGAACGAAGCTCGCGGGCAACAGCTAGTTACAAAATAATATCCAACAGAATCCTCCCTACCTTCAAGGATCAACACCTGAATGAACCTGTAACCATATACCATGTAATACAATTACAAGGGATAGAGAAGGGTGTGGGATGAAATATGTGCTCCAGTTATAGATGCCTGCGGTGGCGAAGACTGATGTATCGATAGGAGGCCCTAGCACGAGCACGCGGTGTGAATACGCTGATTTTTGCATCGAAAATACAATTATCGTATAGCATTTTAGTTAAATTGTTAACAACAAGCACAATCAGTATCTTACTAATATTATAAATGTGAAAATTTGTGAGAATGGATCTATTTATTATATTTTTTTGTTACTCTTTCACTCAAAAACTACTGAATGGATTTGGATGAAATTTAGCACACAGGTAGGTTATAACCTGGATTAACACATAGAATACTTTTTATCCCGGTACTATGGTCCCGTGGAACAATTACCGAGCTCCACGCGGGCAAAGCCGTGGTTATAACCTAGTCATCCATAAATATGAATAAATTCTTAAAATTATGAAAATATTTTATGTGCAACGACTATTTTTAGTTTTAAAATTCACGTATTTTATTTACGTTTCGTTTACACCGCACACTCGTGCTAGGGCCTTAGATCATTTGAATTTCTCGGTTACGAAACGTGATACGTTTGCTATACCACCGTTGAACTAGGTTAAGTTAGTTAAGCTTTACTTTAAGGAGAACTTATGAAAAATGCAAGCCAAAATTTCCAATCCGTAAAAATTACTAATTCCATACAAAATTTTATGCTCTGTTTAACCACTTTAGGGAATGGATAAAAAATAGAAGGATTAGTTCTTTTTAAGAAGTTTGTGCTTCTCTTCCTTCTGTCTGTGTTTCTCGAACCTTGTTCAATCGTGGGATGGGCTTCAAAGAGAAAGCGCCAGGGTAGCCCGCGAAATAATTTTTTTTTTACGTTTTATGCAATTCACCAATACAATTTTTTTTTTTTTCTTAGTATTAATTAAAATTATTTTCAGATATACACCTACCACTGCTTGTCTCTGCATCACCCAAACGTTGACTGGTAGAAAATGCCTATGGCATTAAACGTGTGTACTATGAGCTTTAATCACGAATCTGTGTCTAGAGTTAGCTGCGGACACAGGCAAATCCTTTTACTTTCCTCAATAATCTAACCCTAAAATATTCAGAAAATCGAACAAAACTAAACTCCAACAGGACATTTAACGATAAAAGAACCAAGCATGAAGTATAAAGCAAAATACGATTTTGTTGGTACAACCATGCCCGACCCGCGTCAATGTCGACTGACAGTTCCAACTCAAGAATGAACGGAATTCGGCCGTTGGTTTACTCGAAATGTGGGTGAATGGTTAGTTTTGAAGACAAGGAGTATTGTGCCCATTAATATCTAGATTCCAGTCGCTGAAATTTAATTTGGAATATCTACTGAGGATTGTTTGAATGAGACATTGTTGTTTGTTCTTATGTTGGGGTCTTAGTAATGATAGCAAGAATTTTGCATCTCTAAAATCCCGTCTTAGGAAAACTCATGTCTTTGAATTCCCCAACTTTTTTTTTATTTTAGGTTTTCCAATTATTTATAGTCTTAATATTTTTAGATTATTCATCATAGCGTTTATTATAATATTATGTTTATTTCAAATTGATAGCCGACAACCTACTCCAGATCTTTTGACATCAAAATCATTACCCTGAAGTTTCATTTCCAAAATATTTTCTAGCTAGTTTTACGTACAAAAGGTAGAAACTGGATATCAATCTTATAAGACAGGACAGAATATTAATTTTACCAATAAAATTACTGTTTCTAACCTTTGCAACCTAATTACCGACGAGGGATACCGATACCCTAATTTTATTGACCCAAATTCATTAAAGACGGTATTATAACAAGCTTAAGAAATGACCTTACCTCATCATCAGCCTACAGCGATCCACGGCTGGACATCATCTTCAATCGCATGCTCGGCAACCCTCATGTAGTTGCTAGCAGCCACCGTGCGAAGGTGGTCACTCCACCGAGCTCAAAGGCCTATAACCTAATACTTTTAAACGTAGCAGTATTACCTCGTCACTGCCAAGGCCTGATCATATATGAATCCGACGACTGCACATTCCAGAGACCGATAGCTTTGGTTACGACATGCGGCCTTCGAATGGTGATAGTTAAATGAAAGTCCAACGCCCTGAAGGTTGTCAATCTCCCTTCCTCTGCCCTTCGACGCAGCATGTTACGAAGACCATATCATACCATACTTCTCTTTATTAGTAGACATCTAAAGGGCCATCTCCTTTCTAGCCATATCATCTTTCACACAGTCCATCCATCGTTTCTTTCTTCCCCTACTCTAATATCCATCGTCATTCATACTCAAGACCATCTTTTTTCATGACATAAGCTATCCTAATATTCCTAACTAGCAGATTCCCGCAGCTTCGTTCGCGTGGAAATTTAGATGTGTAAGTGTAGAAATAACAAGCATTCTATATCCTATTCCAGACCATAATCTATCTCTATGCCAAATTTCATCTAGATCCGGTCAGTAATTCTGACGTGATTGAGTTTCAAACTTTCATCCATCCATCCAAACTTTCGTATTTATAAATTATTAGTATAGAGATATATGCAGACGAGACACCGAAGACACGCTGATCATCATCAAGCACTGGTCATTTGCCAAAGACACTGCCACAATCATATCGTCAACCTCAATTAACCATCATAATCTTACAACAGAACTCTCCTACTTTCCCAAAATTCCCGTCGTTTTCATAAGTAGCTGAAAATTTCATTAAGCACAAGATGTTACGCAGTATCCCATAACGATGACAATAATGTAAGTAATTCACAAGTTAGGTCCCCATGACGTTAGTACAGGAACATCGCGTAAGCCGACGACAACGACACCCATGGGAATTTTGGGGAACTAAGAGCTGAGATGCTTGGGGTACCGTGGTGATCCATTTGGGAAGGCATTTCAAGTGACATTGGAGTTAAGGGTGCACTGACTGCTAGTTTCAAGCTTGAGAGGTGTGCTTTGTACTTCTCAAAATAGCAAAATTGGTGTAGAAAACATACACAATTACCTAACAGTTAATTACAAAAACAAAATTGGTGCAAAAAAAAAAAAAATTAAATTTTATTCAGGCTTATCTGATGCCCTGCTGAGAGCAGTGTTAAAGGTACAAATTTGAAATCTACTAACTCGAACTGGGTCCACGCGATCGATTTTTAGCCCATTCTCTCATACTCTGGCCAACGTCCCATCAGTGGGAACATTAAAGGCTGATTATGCTAACCTAGAAAGAAAATGCGTCAGTTTATGGATGTATGCATTGTATGTATGTATGTAAAATGAAAAAGCTCGGAAATTCAGCAGTGCATGTCCGCATAAGCAATAAGCCTCTTTTGCTTGGCACCTATTCTTGTATTATAAATACTCGAGGGGAACGGTGCTGATAGTTGAAATACAGACTATACCTAATTCGGCTACAGACGCTAATGTCTTTGCCTTAATTGAAATTGTTGCCACTTTGCCATTTTAAAGTAGTACTAAGTTTTTTTGAAATTAAACTATTACAATTTACTTTATTTATTTTCCTACACACTTATTACATTTTTAAATATTTCCTAACAAAAACCATATAAAAAACATTTAAAAATACAAAAAATAGTGGTCCGCCGGTATCGGGAGCAGGGTTAATTAATTAAACTATTATTATTATTATAACCCAGATGAACACAAATGGTACCGTATAATCCAGGCCTAACTGGGTTGTGGAATATGGAGGTCATATAGGCAATCATTCCATGTAAAACACTGGTATTCAGCTGCATCCGGTAAAACTGGAAGCCGACCCAAACATAGTTTGGAAAAGGCTAGGCTGATGATGATAGGAAGAGAGAGGTGTTGTACATGTCATTGAATTACTATATATTATAATATATAGTAATTCAATGACATGTATATTATAATCTTGTTTATAAACATATAATAATTTGTGCAATAGTCTCAATATTGTTAATAACTAAGGGAAAGAGCGAGATAGCAACACAAGTATTATCAATTACTTACTGGGGATGTCTCATTTATAATCTATGTAACTGCTATTGGAACAAATAAACATTTTTACTTTTAATTTACTTTAATATTTAGTCATTACCTTCAGAATTTTCACAGGTTACATTATTCTATAAACAATGCACTGCTGAATTTTCTTCAACAGAGCATATTAACGCTTCAAAATTTTTTGATCCCTTAAATTGTTATTAAAACCAATCACAAAACTATCATCCCTTATAATACAACCTTACACAACTGACACAAAATGTGACGTGACATTTTAGTTTAATTTAAGGGTAACACCCACTACTTAAATACCTTTAAAAAGCCTAACATCAGATCTCAATTAGCTGTAAGCGTGTTTATCGCCATTAATCGGATTCCACCCTTATATATTTTAGTTAATGCTTTTAATGCGAGAGTGTGAAGTACCCCGAAGGTTGTATAGAAAAGGGTACATTTTACCAGAGAATGGTCTAAACGTTTTACGGTGAACAGTTTTTAATGGGGTAGAAAAATTAGCCGCTTTACGTTTTCAGAGAGATTTCGATGAGAAAGGGATTTTGTGTTTTAGACATGTGGGTAACCAGTAAGGAAGAATGTAAAGGTAGTGTTTTCGTGTGGTTTTGGCAAAATAAGAGGATGAGAAGCAGGCTATGTTTTTTTTTTCGGGTGTAAGTCATCAAATGACCCCCCTCGCTTTGGGTGGATACTATATGACTAGACTTCTACTGACTAAAGCCCATCCATGTTCCTTCTTTGTCCTTTGTGTTCCAGGGCCACGGTATCTCTTTTGAACAGTCCCGCAGCCCTGGCAGGCAATGACCCATGCGGACCCCTACAAGGTTTCGCGTGGTTTTCGGAAAATAAGAGGATGAGAAGCAGGCTATGCCTCTTAGACTTTAAAACAGACCATGACATTTGAGCTCGTTTCGTTAATTCGTTTCAGACATCAGTTAGCTGAGAAATGCTGGTGCCAAGTATTTGTAAAATTCTGATCATAGATTCTTTCTTTCTTTTTGGTGTGGTTATTGCTTAACTTGGTGTCACAGATTTATGCCGCCCTTGGGCCTCTGATTTGGCTTTAACATACTGTCGAGAAATCTCTCTGGCATGCTGGTTTCCTCACGATGTTTTCCTTCACCGAAGCAAGTGAAAATTAAACAATACGCAAAAGTCAGAGGTGCGTGCGTTGGGTTCGAACTCGAGATCTATGATTTGGTAGTCCTACGGTCACACCACTAGAAAAAAGTATGAATGACCCCCCCTTCGAGCAGGAATCTTTTTTAACTAACTATGGAAAATCAGATTTTGGGTCTTTTTTTTACTTAAAGATTTTTCTGCACCAACAAATTTTATTCTCTTTTGAAAGTGGGGGAGTAGCAATATTTGTTGCAATATCTTTTAAAAATGTCCGAAATTTTTTTTTAGAATCGGCAGATCCTTCAGATTTAGTGAAAGGTCACAATATCTGCGAGAGGTTTTGTCTGTTTAAGTGTTGTTAGTTTTTGGCCCCTTTTTGAAAACTGAAAGTAGGAAACTCTTCATAGTATTGTTTTAGCGCTCTATCATCACGCCCTACCTACTCAGCTGTCAAGTTTTCATGCTGAATATTCTTGCTGACAAATTCTCTGGGCTCCACTACCATTAGTAAATAATCATCATTAATGTCATTATACTGCAGTCCTGTCGTAACTTTAGAAAAAAAAATGCTTTAAAGTCAAACCGTCACAAAAACTAATCCTTTGACGTTGTTAATACTTTTGTTTCAAATTAAAAGAAGTGTTAAAAACAAATGAATATAACGAACATTTTATTCCGTACAAAAACGAGTTAACACAGCAAGAAGTATAAATATTTTTGACGCATATCCTCTCTTCAAAAAACGAATAAAAAATTCGTACAAAGCTTTTTGTACTCGCATAAATGGCTACGAAGCTACGAGGCTACGAGTTGTAGGTGTGACGTCATATTCATAGCCGGGGTGCTACGAGCCATCGGTAGCCGGGTAATACGAGCTACGCTACTTAGAAAAACTGTAGGTATGCATTTTTATTGAGTTTTTCTGTTTAAATTTATTAGAGGGTCTTCTGAAAGTTAGTTCCAGTGTTTCAGTAAATTTTTCTAGGAAATGTTGGAAAAATAAAAATGTAATCCGTTTTCAAATAGGATTGAATGTAATGGCCGCGTTCTTTGAAAAGCTTAGTGTACTGCTAGTGAGGGATTCTGGGCACTCAGTTCATTTACAAAAAGTATATTTTTAAATACAGGTAATTTACAGCATTATGTTACCCAGTAACAACTGAGTTGTGGAGGTCAGATTTTCTAGTCGCTCCATCTTACTTCTTACTAATGTTATAAATCCGAAAGTTTGTGAGGATGGGTGGATGATAGATGAATGGATGGATGTTTGTTACTCTTTCACACAAAAACTAGTTAACGGATTTAGCACACATATAGTTTATAACCTGGATAGGATTATTTTTATCCCGGTATTATGATACCGAAATTCACGCGGGTGAAGCCTCGGGCAACAGCTAGTACATTATATTCTTGTGACAATAGAGCTGATAGCCAATGAAAATTAATTACCCACGCCTTCCTTTTAACAAAATCAAACTATAAAAAAAAAACTAAGAATCGACTCCTTGACCTTTTCTCATCCAATATTTACACGGAGGTATTAAAATTCAATAACCATTATTTCTATAAAACCATAACACTTCAATATTAAATAAAGGCACTGATAATGTGCCCTTTTCCCAAAAAACTGCAGAACCAGACACCTTATAATCTGTTATACTGTAATTATGGAACTAATTAGACGGAAAAGTGAATTAACTGGAGCTGTGTGTAGCGCGCAATTGTCACCATCTGCCATTCTTAACAAGTGGGATATACGGTCGAAAAGCTTGATGAGCAAAGGATATTTTAAGGTTATTTTTTATTTTTCTTATTTTATATTGTACGTTTTATTTTTTTTTTGTTTGTTTATTTTGTGTTTTTTTTAATTTTTATATGGTATATCTTATAGCATCGTATTGGACGAGTCTGTAATGATGTTATAATTGGTGGTAAATAAATTAATAAATTTTCCCAAAGTAGTTAGTTGTAGTAGTTTGTTGTGTTGTTGTTGTTGTTGTTTTCTTCTACGTGTCACTGGCACGAAATTATATTTTTTTCGGCCCAAAACTTTACCACTTTCACGGCTTCGTTGGTGGCACCGCGAGGCCGCTTTGACTGCATGATTTGGGGCTCAGCTGGCAGAATACAAGGTGAAGCATAGTTTGCGATCCAGCTTCACACCCTCCTTTTGTTCCATTGATGAATCTTCACTGTATGACGTTGGAGTTATGGGGATGGGGGGGGATCTTCCCATTTGGATTTTGAGACGGTTCAATGATTTCCAGTTGAACCATCGAAGGTTAGACCCTGCAGGAAGATGCTCGCTTAGTGGTAGATAGTGAATGAGAGGAAAATACAGTGAATGACGTCTAGTCACTTTAACTTAATTCAATCACGGTTTTTTTATATTATATAAATGAAAATTATTATATATTAAAAATTATTATATATTATTTATATATTAAATAAATGAAAATTTCCACGACAGTTTTCTTTTCACTGCTCACCAAACGGTTAGTCCGTGTGTCTCAACAAAGGCCATCACGAGTCGACATTATCATAATACATTAACATAATTCGCGACATCTATTCCGGGCTATGCGGTTATGGAGCAATTGGCTGGCCGTCCCGAACGTTAATGAGTAGTACCTACAGTTATTACATTGATTAGCAAGAAACTATATTAAAGACAGACTTTTATTAGCTTTTCTTTTTTAAGTCTAGCAGTGTATTTACATTTGAATTATTTTTCATTTCTGTTGATAGTTTCAAGAAAATTATTTCGCGTGTTGGTTATTGTATTAGCTTGATATACAATCTAGGGTTGCTGGACTTTCAATGTTTTGGTAAATGTTGGGCTATTGGTTGTAGTAAAGAAATTTAAGTTTATATGAGACGCTTGAGAATAACCTAAAGTTTAGGACCGAGGTCTAGACAAGTAACAATTGCTGTGTATTTCTACAACGACTCAGGATTGACATAGGATTTTCGACAGCTCAACTTAACACTTTCATTAGCGCTGATCATCTTTATTATTTAATGTCGGCGCAGCCTGTCTTCTTCTTCCATACTTCTCAATTACTCTCTCCATTAAATAAAATGATTAGGTATATCAAGTGACGGTTGACAGGGGAGAATGGAAGAAAAAAACGTGTTGCGCCGACCCCAAGTAACATGATGATGAATTAGTCACAACAAAAAAAAAAATCCTCATATGTACACATTATATTGTAAATGCCAATAAACTACAACCCTATCAAAAATAAAACTATTTTCATTCAAAAGTTCATTCACCCTTGCTTGTTAGACTCTCAACCCTAGTACCCGCATAAAGTATCCCTATTTAGTCCAGGAGCTCACTACAAGTTAAGGTACGGTATCTATTTAGAACTTCGGTCTAGGACCATTATTATAATTGCCTTCATAACAACTACAAAATGGGAGGGCGAAACTTCTCACTACCGATTTTGACCCTCTAAATTACCTCTGCTAACGCCTAGAAATTTCAAATGGCTCATTATTTTACTTAATTGGAATTTACAAGGATGAGATTAAATTGTCAATTTGATCATAGTGGAAGGTTGGTTGTAACAATTGTGTTACCTTGGTTAGCGTAGTTAGATATTTTGATAGTTCGACGTTCCCTTATTTTTTTCTTCTTCTACGTCAATAGCGTTTTCTAAATTATATATAATGCAATCAATGTAAAAGGATATTTTATGAAACAATACTGTGCTTTGCATAGAGGACAATTTATACATAATTATAATAAAATATCAAATATAGTTTATGATAAGCTGGAAATTAATGGATCAAGAAATATCTCGCTGATGTTCTAGGCTTAAAAATAATATTTCTTAATTATAGCTATATTAATAAAAACTCAATCCATTTTGATTAAAATAAATAATTATGTAAAAAAAACTCTAACTACTTTGTTCATGACCTAATAATACATTGTGTTCTAAAATATCTATAAAATTATAAATAAATTGTGATATCTGTACTAGATGATGAAGATTCTCTAGGAAGCTACTTATGCCATGAATCGGGATACCAATTACCAGACAACCAGCAAGCGATGACCTGTCAAACTATTGTGATAAGCTTACCGATAGTCCGTCCAAGTTAGATTACCTCAGGTGGTGCGGCTAACTAGCGAGCCGAGAGACGTGTTCAGTCTGACACATTGATGTGATCAATAATTATTATTATTTAGTTGAGCTGATAGATCGGTTGATATTGAACACATAAAGCTCTTGGCATCTTGGTTGAACGGCAACGCAATTCGATACAATGCCACTGAATTTAAAATTGTAGGTAATAAGATTGGTGTAATGAAAATAACTTTCTCACACTAAAATAGGAGATTTTTTAAATCAGTTCAATGCGATGCGGTACAAAAAAAAACGCACACACGATATAATATAACATTACGCTATACACGCATATTTCACCGTAAGTTTATTGTCATCAAACATTTTGCCCGATCAGGGAATCGAACCCAAAACTTCGTGCTCAGCAGCATCGCTTCGACCCCTACACCAACGACATAACCGAGGCAGAGAAAAAAAACAAATGCCTCCCAAAACTAAGCTTACACAATTTCCATACATATTACACAAACCCATACATAAATAATGTCTAACCAGCCGCACTGAAGCGGAAATAAATCCGCATAAACTCACAACTGCTTACAACTACAATACGTCAGTGAAAAAACTTCCTCCTAAAGAAAAAGGGGGAAAAAAACGTAGAGACAAAATGGATACGACCCCGAACAATCCATCACACGTTTGAAAACTAGTCGGCGGGCTTGCCGATATCAAAATGTAGTTACTATTGTCCCTGAGTTGATAAAATATGAGCGGTGACGTTGACAAATCGGCGAGGCATAAGAAAGAAACGTTCACAAGTCACACAGCTCTTGCTTGGAACTCAGTAAGTCACTATGGCGTTCGAGGGAACCGTTCTATTCATTATTTGGAACAAAATTTTTGGGTGACATCATAATAATGTGCAGTTTCTCCAGGAAAAAATGCGAAGAAAAATTGGGGATTGTAAAGTTATTGAGCTTATTATTGCGACTAATACGTAGCAAATGAAGATTAAGAGGATGATGACCAGTTGCCCCTTACGATGTTGTTAAAATAATTATGACATTAAAAAACACTAACAGTACAGGTTGGGATGAAATTTCCACAAAAATAATAAAACGTGTAGTATACGAAATTGCTCCAATCATCACCTACATAATAAATCAGTGTCTTGTTTTCAAATATGTTGGAATTTTTCCAACATATTTGAAAACTACTATAGTTACACCAATATTCAAAAAAGAAAACACGGAAGATGTACGATGTTACAGACCTATCGCTCTCATTCCAATAATGGCTAAAATATTTGAAAGAGTATTATATAATAATCTTATTGAATATTTAATAAAATAAAATAATAATAGATAATCAGGTTGGGTTCAGAAAAGGAAAATCGGTTAATACAGCAATGCATCAGTTTTTACAAAAAATTATAACGGAACTGGATAATAAAAATCAGGTCACAGCCTTATACATGGACATGACTAAGGCTTTTGATTATGGCCATGGCCTACTATTACATAAACTAGAAATCTATGGAGTTCGAGGTAAAGCACTAGAAATAATCAAATCCTATCTCAGTAATAGAATACAGTACACTGAAATAACACAACTATGTCCACTCACAAAAACAGAAATTAAATTTACATCGAGCCCAAGATGTATAAAATTTGGTGTACCTCAAGGGTCGATACTAGGCCCACCACTATTTCTCATTTATATAAATGATTTACCTAACGCTATTCAACACCCTATGGTTTTATTTGCAGATGACAGTACGGCGATTTTCACAAATAACCAAAATAAAAATCTTGAACTAGAAATAAATGATTCCTTATCGAAATTAATACACTGGCTTACAGTAAATAACCTAAAAATCAATCTTACAAAAACCCATTACATGAATTTCAAGAATAAAAACGCAAAATCTATTCCATTATCTATAGAGTACAATAATGCAACTGTATCTGAAGTTACAAGTACAAAATTTCTAGGCATCCATGTAGATTCTAATATGTCATGGAAAACACATGTAAATAGTGTATGTAACAAATTGCATCAGTTCTCTTATGCCCTCTACATGCTCAAAAAAGTATCTAATCAAACAACACTACTTAGTGCTTATCATGCGTATGTGGGATCCACTCTATCTCATGGGATACTATATTGGGGATACTCAACCGATAAAGAAATTGCGTTCAAAGCACAAAAAAGGTGTATTAGATCAATATGTGGGATACACCAAACAGATTCATGTAAACCTCATTTCATAAACCTCAAGATATTAACCCTCCCGGCCTGCTTTATATATCTACGAGGCCTGAATTTTAGTTAAATCAGATATCAGTAGCTATGACACATTAAAAAGCAGTAGACTCAGAAATACACTACGTAATAAAACATCCCACACTGCACTACATAGCAATAGTATTTTTTGTATGGGCATAAAAATATATAATAAGTTACCCATAGACATTAAGAGCATTCATTTAATTGGTATTTTTAAAAGAAAGTTAAAAGACTTTTTGATTAAAAAGGCATTTTACTCTATAAAAGAATTCCTTGGAGAAAAGTAATTATTTAATATTAAAATAAGAAGAGAATGATTAACATAAAATGTTGGAATAATGTTAATTAATATAATATAATGTTAATTGTAATATTAAGTATGTATATTATTTTTAAAACGATTTAAATTGCAATGCCTTAACAGGCAACTAAGTTCTAAGAACCTACCTATTGTTACCATTGTCAAAATACTGTACACTTAGTTCGCAATAAAGAATTTGAATTTGAATTTGAATTTGATGAAGGACGTCACTGATATTTTTATTTTACAGAAAAGTGCTAATTAACTTATTACTGCTTATAATATTCAGCATCATCATCATTTCAGTTCAAAGACGTCCACTGCTGGACATAGGCGCCCCCAAGTGTTGCCACATTGACCGGTCCCGTGTGACTCGCATCCAGCGGATCCCTGTGGAAGGCCTTTCAACGCAACGTCTTCCGGTTTGCGGTCGCCACTCCAGAACTTTTCGGCCCCATCGGTCTTCCATTCTGCGAGCACTGCCAATTTTTCGGGCTACGTCGGTAACCTTGGTTCTTTTGCGGGTGTCCTCATTTCTGATTTGATCACGCAAGGAAACTCCGAGCATGCCCTCTCCATTGATTGACCTTTGGGTGACTTTAAGCCTTCTGATGAGGCCCATTGTGAGCGACCACGTTTCGGTCCGCTTATAATATTATAACATTTTATTTCCTACATTGTCTCATAAGTGTTGGTGACAACCACAAACCTACTTGCAAGCTGTGTCGGTAAAAAGTCCACAAGGAAAAGACGAAAAAAATTACTCTGATTTTACAATTTTTGCCATCATTGGTATTATTTTGTCTTGCACATTAGGTACTCAGTAAGTCGTACCTATTTTCTTGTCACGTTAGCTCTCAGCAGTGCTGATAGAGCAACAAAATATGAGTATACTTTGCTGAAGTCAAGTTTTTACGTTGATCACACAATGAATTTCTTTTCAAATCAATTCAGCCAACAACCATTTGCCTCGTGGTCGTAAGCGCTACTGCTAAACTTTAGGGTTCGCTTCCTGGGAAGAATAAAGTGCTATAGGGGTTTTCCATCAAGAATTATTCATTAAAAGCCCGGAATTTGGATTTGTGCTCGGTTGATAGCAATAGGCTCGCCCTCGTACTATATGTAACTTAAACATTATTGACTGACCTCTTCTATGTTATGTTTTGCAGTAAACTAGTTTTTAATACAAAATAAACCCAATGATTCGTTTTCAGTACCAAAAAATATAAACTATACTAATATTATAAAGAGGTAAAATTTGTTTGCAAGTTATTAAGTAGGGCGTAATCTCCGGAGCTAATAATCCAATTCTAAAAATGCTTCTACTGGCAGAAAGCTACATTATTCGTGGGGCATAATAACCAAGCTATCACAAATTTTGCGCACGAAGTCGCAGGCGCAGTGATAGTGTGTTGTAACCTCTTCTTTATCATAGACAGCCTCAGAGTATTACGCCAATAAATTCCCAATACAAACGTGAACACCCTAATCACCTACAACCCTGTCAAAGATGAACAACGAGTACCTACCCACATGATGTACACGCCACGATAACACAAACCGAGCTAACTTTTCAGTTCTCAAACGTGACAGTTACCTACTTATCGGGCTTAAGTGTTCCAAGTTACTTGATCTTACGTATATTAACTTGTTTCTGTTATAATTTTCAATCCCTGACATGATTGCAGCTTATTACTTTAGTTCTTAGGTAGTTACTAGACTTTGAGTCAAAGAGTTGGTAGAAAGCTTAGATTGCGAAAGTGTTGCTTGATTCTTGGTTGTTCTATTGATTTTTTTTTTTATATTGTGAATCATGGTCTTTGCTTTTAATGATTTTCGGAATAGTAAACTACAAAGGTGTTAGTGAGGTGTGTGTATGTAAATTTTAGAGTCATGAAGTCATCATCATCATCTGTCTAGCCTTTTCCCAACTATGTTGGGGTCGGCTTCCAGTCTAACCGGATGCAGCTGAATACCAGTATTTTACATGGAGCGACTGCCTATCCGACCTCCACAATCCAGTTAGTACTGCGTAATACGATACCCCTTGGTATGACTGGTTGTCAGACTTTTTCGGCCACTGACTACCTAACGACTGTCAAAGATTTTCAAATGACACCTGGGACCAACGGTTTAACGTGCTTTCCGAGGCACGGAGGAAAGGATAAAATAATAAAGGTGATGGTTCACCCATCCACAGACCAACCTATCGATCGACCCGAGCGGCTGTTATTATTTAGCCACGAGCTCCTCTCAGAGTCATAAAGTATTTATGCATAATTTGAGGATAGTTTTTTTGGTGAAATAAATATTATATTAATATCTCCTTTATTCATTCAATTAACTTATTTTGTATATTTTTAAATATTTCAAAAAAAAATTAAAAACATTAAAAAATATAAAAAATAGGGTTCCGCCGATCGGGAGCAGGGTCTACTACCGATGGTTAGGGCTCCAGAGACAGGAACCTCTTCACAATGCGTATCGAGGAGTACTGCCTTCTGATAGCCGAGTTCACATTGCACATGTCGACAGTCTTAATATTATATAGTTTTTCTGGCAAAAATTTTACCAACATTTGATTTAAAAAACATTTATAAAAAATACAATTAATTTAATATAAAACTTTTCTCGGCTTTAATCGAAAACACAATAGAATCAGTTCAAGTCTTTTAAAGCCCAGCAGGCATCACAAGTAACAACCAGACTGAAGCAAGGTAAAAACATTACTACCCTTCTTTTTGTCGTCATCCAACTTTTCCAATCAAACTTGACAGCCCCCCGTTCGCTCCCATACTTTCCCCCATCAATCGTGACACTATATCATACAAATTCCCTCCACCCGTTTGTCATCCCATAAAACTGACTACATAAATGTTTTTGACGTATCAAAGCATTAATCAAGAGGGAGTGAGACAAAAAATGTTTCAGAGCAAACATAGTGGCGTTTCAAGTACAATGTTTGTAGTCCTCTCTCTTATCACGTTCTCCGAGTATTTATCTTGGCATGAATAGGCTCCACGACTTTGACAGATCGTTTCTACCCGTGTTTTGTTAAATAACTCAAGATTGGATACAGTTAGCTTTTTGTATGTCAGCTCTTTGACTACTTTGTGATGTTCAATTTGTTTTATTGGTGCTTTTTCGTTGATTGTTGTGTTGTTTGTAAATTAGCATTATTATTACTTTTGGAATACTAAAATAGTATATTTTTAATGCTTATGAAAACCAGTGATAGTCTAGTGGTGTGACCATCGGACTGCCAAGTCAAAGGCCTCGAGTTGGAACCCAAGACACATATCTGATTTTTCGGGTTCATGTGCGTTTTGTATAACTGTCACTTGCGTGAAGAAAAACATCTTGAGGAAGCCAGCTTACCTGAGAGATATTTCTAGTCATAAAACTCTGAAACCAGGTTTGGCACTAACCACACGATAAAGAAAGATTGATTTGAAATAGGTTTAAGTGCAACCTAAGTGTCTCCTTGCATTTTGTTTTCCAATTGTGGTCTTTTAGACTTCGTGTAATAAGATTGCCCAAAAAACAATTGTCTTGTTTTGAATAAGTTTTGCCCTTTTATTTTATGTGATGTGTTATAGTTTTTAACTAGCTGTGCCCGCGGCTTCGCTCACGTGACCGCACATTATTTTGTCATTGTCAAAGCTTATGAACGAAAGCAAAATATAGATGCAACCCATGATCTATCCTAGGCTCCAACGGTTAACATCCTTACAAATTAAACGGATATAACTCCTCTTCATTCTGGGGTACCTACCATTATAAATAAGCCTTTCTAGTATCAAAACAAATCCTATGTTTACTGAGTCAAAAATATGTTTAATATACATGAAATAAAGCATAACAAATGGGTTGCCTGATATCACTAAGTGAAGACTATTTAAAATTGCGACAACCGTGGGGTTTGACCGATTTTACTTAGACAACCGAACGTTATGCCATCGTGTTTGTAATAAAATTACCTATCTGTTCTTTTATATACATATTTTAATAAGAAAATAGATGAGTGGACATATAGTATCAATTTATCTATTTATACCTTACAACTCTGTAGTAGGGACAAAAAGATGACAACCTAACAGATTCTTGGCTTGATTGCTTTGTAGATATTTACTCTAATTCCATTTTGATTTCGTTTGGTTTGAAAAAAAGATTAGTTCCGTTAGTTTTAATAAAGAGTAGCCTTGACTTAACTTTATCAGGCAACCCATTCGCAATGTTAGTTTGTTCATATAAGTATTTTACTCCGTTAACGTAAGTTAAAACTTACGTTAACGTTAAATAGCCGTTCTGAGGCTTGTCTCTGCCGGATTTTAGCCTTTTCCCACTCGCACAATGTGGACATGATCATTAATCTACTAAATTATTAGTATTCGAAGTCATTTCGGTAGGCACATATAAAAATACGAAATCCTGAAAGTCCTGTTTTAATATTCGAACGAAACTATTTTATTTAGTTTGTGTGCGGGCAACATTTGAAAAAGGTGGTCTGGTTGAATTTGACAACGTCATTGTCTTATTTTGCGTATTGTCCCCATAAAATTTTTATTTTGTTGGATATTGTTTATGTACCTATTATCTAAGAACTAATCTTATTTAATACATCATTTCACTGGTCACCATTAAATATAGTAAAATGCAAATAATAGTAATTTTATTAAATAAACTTCAGGTTTAGTTGCTGTAAATTGCTGTAAATAAAATGGTATATCTAAGCCGGAGAGGTGATCAGGACCTTCCTACTTCAGACACCTTTCTCTATTTAAGATTGTGCATATACCAGTGCCTGTTACTTCTGATGTTGAATTAAATAAAGATTTATGATTATGATTATTTTTTTAATATCTATCTACCGACGCCTAATATATAATAGCTTTCTCGTATTACAATTTTTTTAAATTATTTAATTGCCTCGGAAAATTGAAAAAAATAAAATTATTTAATTTAATAATGTTATATTCTCAGCCTTTCCATCATGTCCTACTTTTTACATAAAATGAATGGTCACCTTATTAGAAAGAGACTAAATTAGCGTTAACCTCTTTTTTGGTGGAATTTTTTTAATGCAAGCAAGAATTGCAGTTGTACACACGGCGGCACATGATGCTGCAAAATACCAGTATAAATTGACCGGGCTTTGTATAGATTTCCTATACAATGAGAGATCCGCATAAACTGGTTTTGTAAAGCTTGACTGGCCGTCGCGTGCGTACGTAGTACTTATTACTTCCGTGCAAAGAGTAAAGACCAAAGGAAAAATAAAACAAAATTAATTTTCAGCCATTCCGAGTGACTACACTACGACTAAAATCTATTTACGTAAATTATTTTTATCATAGAAATCGCGTATGAGGTTACTAACAAAATTTTAAAAGTTAATATCTTTTGCGTCTGTTGGTCGATTTTGATGAAATAAACGCTAAATAATACCCACAACAATGATTCTTATTTTGTAATATTTAGATTTTGAATACAATGAGGGGTTTTTACGTGATGCGCGCACAAACGAACAGACAAACCGACAAACCGACAAACAGACAAAAATTTAAAAAAAGATATTTTTAATTTTTTGCAAAAATCTGTAATGTACAGACACGGAAAGTCTACGATTTTATCATATGTATAGATAGATAAATAAATATGTTTAGTACATGGAATGTTATAAATAAAATATCTCTCTAAAATGGTCGTTGGTTGTCTTAGTAAGGGCATGTGATGCGGACAAATAAGGAAAACGTGAGGAAAGTTTTGAGTATGAATGTTGATGGCTATAAGGATAAAGGAAAGAAACGATGGATGGACTGTGTGAAGGATAATATAGCTAGACAGGAGGTATCTGACGAGATGACAAGTAATAGAGAAGTAAAAGACATGGAAGAAGAAGACATGCTGGGTCGACCCCGAATAAATTGGGATATGGGCAAGAGAATGATGACTTAAGTCACCTTTCTTTTTTCTTTTTCCAACAAAATCGCAAATCATTAACTCGAGTATCTTAATTCTACAGTCCCACCAAAATTAACTCCGTCAACTAACCATATCTACACAGGGTGATATAACCCAACCTAACTCAATCCAACCGGCCGATATATCGGGCCTCCCCAGCAATATCACCTTAGGGGGTAAATAATTGCTAAGCACATTAATCACGTGGAATCGAGCCGTTCAATGACACACTAATGATTCATTGCAATCCGTAAGGTGTATGAGTTGTTGCTTGCTATGTGAAGGCGCCGGGTTTGCTTGGGATAGATTTAGGGGTAGTGCGAAGCGATACAAGGAAAAGAAAGAAAATACTGTTATTTAGCACAGATATAAGCACATATCTGTTGGCACATAACATAGTTACCTCATGATTGTCATCGCCCTTATTTCAATTCATTGGGGGTCGACGCAGCATGTCTTTATTTTCCATACGTCTCTATTACTCGTCATCTCATCAGACACCTCCTTTCTTGTCACATCATCCTTTACGCAGTCAATCCATCGTTTCTTTGGTCTTCTTCTACTCTTATACCTATCCACATTCATACTCAAAACTTTCCTCACGATATTTTCCTCATTCCTCCGCGTCAAATGCCAATACCATGACAACCGATTACTATACAACATAGTTACCTATTCTACAAAATAAACCCATAAAGAGGTATTCCGTTCTAGAAAAAAAAAACAGGAATGTGAACACCTTTCGCATTGCTGTAAGGGTAAGAGAAAGACGAATACTATCTGAAAGATTTTGGCTAGAATAGAAGTGACTACGTATTCGATGATCGAGAGGAAAATCAAAGATGAAGGTAGCTTTAGAAGAAGAAAACAAACTGGGTGATGTCATCCTCGCCCAGCTGGTAAGATAACCCCACTAATAAAAAATGTTATCTCACTTTATGCTATCAGCCTTTTAAATTAAGTAGGTACTCACGAGAGTACCAGCTTATTTTCAAATATTTTTTCTTTCTTTTACAAACTAATATTGCATAGAATCATAAACTCGAAACAGATTAAATGGAAAATTAATATAGATAATAAGTAGTAATAGTAGTAAGACTAGGACATTAACATACAAACATCCCAAAATTCCATACACATACTGAAGAATGAATGAATGTTCTGTATGGTGTCCGGACGTAAAGAATAGCACCATCCCATATCTTCCCGTGGGTGTCGTAAGAGGCGACTAAGGGACTTACCAGAGAATGGGCAGCAGCGTTCTCTGTGTTTTATAACAACCATACTGCGATCGCCAACCCGCCTGCCAAGCGTGGCGATTATGGCAAAACCCCCCTTCTTGGGGGAGGCCTATGTCCAGCAGTGGACGTCTTTCGGCTGAAATGATGATGATGATGACTGAAGAACATTATGCCGGATGGAAGCCATGATTTACAGCCCAACTTATCGATTCTGTGTCGCTGCAAAGCAAATGATTGAGGGAGATGTTACATAAGGCACTTTTGCGATATCTCTCCTTCAATAGATGATGTTCTACGTGTGGATTGCGAGATGTACAAAATATGAAATGTGTTTCTCTTCAAAGCAGAAATTTATACGACTGCTAGCTTTTGTCCGCGGCTTCGCTTGCGTGGAGGCCGAAATATACCCCGCGTGAATGTATGTACTACCGGGATGAAAATATAATGTTTATTAGGATTTATAGGGTACTTTAAAATATATATTTTATTCGTTGTACGGTCATGATGTACCAGCGTGTCAAAGGGGTTTTAATTTTTTGGGTTGCCTAACTTCCGTCATTTTATTTTATTTTATTTTCAAAATAGCGGCCACGCATTAAACCTGTTTTGATCAATAGTTTGTATCTATAAAAGGTGTAAGCTGACCCTTCACGAAGCCGTCAACCAAGCATTCTGTATATAAAACTAAGTAAATATATGCAAAATATATTGCTGTGAAACGACTTCTTTTTTGGGGTGAAAAACACGTTTTACGGTTTGACGCGATGTAATACACTCAAAACTTTGCGCTGATGGATGCATTGAATAGTACAGGGGTCTTGGAGGTATTTAAAGTAAAGTTCTTACATTAAAACATGTATTTAAAAAAAAACTAGTGAAAAAGTTGGAACTTTGATCCCCAATTTCTCCGTAACTAGAAGGTTCCAAGATATGGTCTAGAACAAAAAAAAAATCGCAATGACAGGGAGAACAAATGCCATTCAGCTTCGTTAAGGGTTTTGTTACACCCTTTATAAACAAGTTTGGTGCGAGACAAAATTTTTGAAAGCGTAAAATTTTGTCTCAGGTTTAATGCGTGGCCGCTATTTTGAAAATAAAACAAAATGGCGGAAGTTAGGCAAGCCAGGCTTCATGCAAAAATATTCCAAGCCCTTCATCGAAATCTGTCAGTAATTTAACTGTGAAAAGATCACATAAAGACCGACAGACAGAGTTACTTTCGGATTTACAATATTAGTATGGAGGTATGAATGTTTCTTTTCAAAGCTGAAACATATACGAACTACCTTGGGGAATATGATGCGAGGAACTATATTAATTCAAAAGTTATGTGGAATTATATTTTCATCTGTTTTGGTTGTGAATTGTAATCCATTGAAAATAAACTTATGTTTGTTTATACGTTTGCTCTTTTTAATTGTGTTTTGAATTTTTGTTTTCGATTAGTAGTTAGTTACTTACTAGTTAGTATTTTCTTACTAAGGGGTACCGTATTACCCAGTATTAACTGGGTTGTGGAGGTCAAATAGACAGTCGCGGCTAGACTGGACGCCTACCCCAACACAATTGGGAAAAGGCGTGGCAGATGATAATTAGTAGTCAGTTTCATGTTGTATTCTTCAGTTATTTACTTCTACGAAGAAATAAAAAAGTATGTATGGAACGAATCACGTCTAAAACCAAATTTAGCGAAAGATTCATTGAATTTCTTGGTCCGTTCCTGTACAGCAAATATAATACAAAATTAAATATTTACCCGCTTACTAAATCTAAATGTAAACAAATTGTAAGTGAATATTTGCAACAACTAAATTATGAAGAAACAGAGCTATTACTGAACGTTCAACAGTAAATTGGAATGTTAGGTACGAATCAAAATCGAATTAGTTAAAATAATCTTAGATACAATCATGCTCAAGCACTTCAATCACACACAATCACCCCTCCACTCACACACACTCACCCTCTCATATCTACATACACCAACACACACATGCACCCACATCACTTACACTCCACATAAATCACCTACTGGTCCACACGCACTCATAAACACTTCTCACTCACGTATAGATCCTATTTAATTTTAAACAATGTAGCATTTAAGTTAGTCATAAGTCATGCAAAATTTAATTAGTAGTTAGAACCAACCATATTTCCTCTGTTGGCATTTTATTGCTAAAATATCCAGGGAAAAGGCACTGAAAACTGAAATACAGGCATTGCCTAGTTCGGTTGCAGTAGCTACATCCACTTATTAGACATAAATACTGCCAAATTATTTTTCTGAAAAATATTACTAAGCTTTTTTGAGAAATAAAATTATTATTATATTATTATACTTATTTAATTGTACAAAAATAAACTAGGAGAATTTTGAATGAAATGTAACAGAAGAAACTACATAGCTTTCAACTCGTGTGGTTTCAAAATGCTACTAATATTATAAATGTCTTTCTTTACATAAACATGGATAATTATCATGATAATTATAAAAGAAAATAATTATCTTGATAATTTTGAACCCTATTAGGTTTTGTGTTAAAGTCACTAATACAGCTTTTCGAGTAATATTAAAGAAATAAAAAAAACTTTTTTATTAGAAAATGTTTATTTTATAAAACAATTTACAACAATAAATACCATCCATGGTCCTCAGAAACGTGTCGGTCCTTTTCCAAAGCGTCGTACGTGCATCATCTATTCACAGTTCACATACATCTGACGTACCATAATGACGTTCTACAAAGTTTGTTAACTGTCATGGCGTCTTCCAATAACAATGGTTCGTTGTGACGTCTAACGGTGTCAATGCACTTCGTTCGTCATTATTCTCGTGTGCAAAGGAAAGGCGAATACTCGTTTTTTTGTTCCTTGTTTTTGTGTGGGTATGATATTGTAGGTATGAATAATATGTTCTTGAAATCGTCTTTATTTTTATTTTTTTATTAACCTATACTGTCCCACTGCTGGGCAAAGGCTCAAGACCAATTCCTTCCATTCAAACACGATATAGTTTGCAAAAACTATTTTTTTTTTTCTAGTTTACCCACCAAAAGTGGCCCCATTTGGGTCACCGACTTACATATGTGTAGGTACCAAATTTCAACTGAATCGGTCTAGTAGTTTCGGAGTAAATTGACTGTGACAGATGGACCGACAGACAGACACGCGAGTGATCTTATAAGGGTTCCGATTTTTCCTTTTGAGGTACGGAACCGTAAAAAAAGTATGTCGTTCGCAACACACTAAATAAATCAGTGTAAGTAGCGACTCAAAACAGAGAAGCGTTTGAGTTTTCATTCGTTATCGCTGTTCCTACCATCTGAAAACTGAACAAACTTGGCCAATACATCGCCTCTGATATAAGCAAACTTTCTTTTAACTCCGCGATAGCTAGTTTACGGCAGTTACCGACAATAAATCCGGTTTAATCGATAAAGTATTAGTAACTCGGAAAATGTTATGAGAATTATTTCCTACATCATGAACTGAAAGGAAAACTTTCAGTGTTTAGAAGTTTATTAGTTGTTGGGTGTGAATTGAGGTCGTATATGAAGTTGAGTTTAAAATAAATAGCATAAGCATAAACATAATCAACCTATATTGTTCCCACTGCTGGGACAAAGGCAACCTCTCTATGAAAGGGAATGCTATAATCCACCACACGGGCCCAGTGCGGGGTGGTAGATGTCACATGTCTTCGAATTTTTGGTTCTGGGACATATACTAAATAATATTCAATTTTGCTGGCATTTCTTATTGGTGTTTTTATTTAATTTAAATACTGTTCCGAAGGCGATGACAGGCCGCAAGCTCTGACATCTTGTCACACAGTTTTCCTTTTTTGTGTATGGTTACAATTTTGTTCAAGATTGCCGTTATTTAGAGCGAATTTCTGCAATGAAACTGAACGAGCACGACAATGATCCGAGCAGACCGGACAGCGGACTGGCTGTAGACACCGGATTATGTCCGAATAGATGTCAAATTCCGATGTCCACAGTGTAGCCCGCTCGGTTATCTCTACCGACTAACTTCACCTTTTTTTAAAGCCGAGATATAAATATAATTCAAGAAATAGAAGTATATACAAAAACATTACAATACTTGCGTAGGTACTAGAGGAGGTCGTGGCTAAATAATAACAGCCAATCGGGTCGATCTTTATGTTAAGCCGTGCTTGCCTAGGTTGGTCTGTGGATGGGTGAAAACCCATTATATATCAAGTTTCCTCCGTGCCTTGGAAAGCACGTTAAGCCGTTGGTCCCAAGTGTTATTTGTAGATCTTTGACAGTCATAACACATAGTCAGTGGCCCAAAAAGTCTTACCAAGGGGTATCGTATTACCCAGTGCCTACTAACTGGGTTGTGGAGGTCAGATAGGCAGTTGCTCCATGTAAAATACTGGTATTCAGCTGCATCCGGTTAGACTGGAAGCTGACCCCTACATAGTTGGGAAAAGGCTAGGCAGATGAGGATGACTTGCGTAGGTACTACCAATTTCACTGACGGTCTGCCCCTTTTCACCCTTATCTCTTATTCAATAAGGTTGAAAAATGGTCGACCGTTAGTGAACTCTAGTATGTACAAAGAAAGAATTTTGAAGTAAAGATTGGAATTCGCAAACACAATCAAACACTGAACACAAATCGTTTTGGTGAAGAACTTAGTAGTACATTTTAGAGATGCGTTTTGTTTTGTACTACACCCCGGGACTAATAATATGTTTTACATAGATTTGGTTTCCTGCTGAAAAACAGGAGGTTTCTCTTTATAACCCCAAATTCAAAATTAATAAAAACCCAGAAAGAAGGTATCTGTGTTATATATAAGGTCTAACTATTCATACAAGAAATATTTTCAGGGAATCATCTACCTGCTGTAACGAAGCCATTTTAAGGGATGTTTTTTTATCTGACTATATTTTTTTATAAAAAATATATAATTTAAAATTACTTGACCCACAAAATAAATACTGGCTTGATTTTTGAACATCCATTACGCTAGTTTACTACGTCGTATTTACCTACTGTCATTGTTAGAATATGGGAGTAAAGGTTTTATGCAAAAAGTCTCAAAAAATTATTGAATTATAATAATTTCGTAAAAAAAAAACACTCAGATATTTTTTTTTCGTTGCTATGGCGAGTTTACGACTTAAAGAAGTTACTCTTAAAATATTTCGTGTATAAAAAGCTAGACCTTATATAAACCATAAATGATTGAGAACCGGCGTGGTCGCACGGTCACACCAAACTTTTTCCAAAATGGGTATCACTAGTAAAACCAACGAACAAAAATAGTTTGCAGTTTCAATTCCCGCAACAAAGTTATAACGGACATTTAATCCTGTTTCCGAAATTCACGCACATGTCCACCACTACACGCTAGTTTCCAAAACAAAGTACGTTTTGAAAAACAAAACGAGTGTAGGATCACAAACATAGCGCTTAGGTTGGAAGTATACTGAGAGCTGGTCGTTTTTTAGGGGTACTTTTCATTTGGTATAATAATACTAGTTAGTATTAAAAGGATCGCAAAATACTTTAGTCCAAAAGTACTTCATAAAAATTTTAGGGTCCCGTACCTCAGTCGGCAAAAATGGAACCCTTATTGGATCACCTTGTTATCTATCTGTCTTTCCGTCTATCAAGACTCTTTTTTTCAGAAACGCGCGGAGGTATCAAGCTGAAATTATTAGTCAGTTATATTTTGCCTTTTTTTATTTTATCCTTTTTAGTTATAACATCCCACACTATTTCTTGTCATGAATTATTTTTACATTGTAACAAGAAGTTATTAAGAAACCATCATGTCATCAACATAGTCCAAGAAGAAAAAATACGCATTAAAGGGAGCTAACTCAAAGTACTGAAGCAAAAAAGAAAAAAAACATTTAAAATTATTACAAATTACATAGTTATTTCAGATATAGCTGACAGGTAGTAGGCAGAAAGTTGTAATTTGTGGGAGATCTTGAGTCCAAACTAAGCCTAGGCCTGTATTTTAGAACTCCAGGCCCCCCATCATAGAGTTATTGTCAACGTGGTAAGCATTGCGAAATTGGTGTGTATATGTATGTGTGTGTGTGTGTGTGAACGTATATAAGTATGTATAAATTTAATACACAATAAGTATTTTTATCAATATATATATATGTATGTATGTAGAATATACAGATATAAGCATATGACTAAAATCTTATCTACCAAATTATGTACGTAAAGTATGGACTGCCTAGCCTACTTACATTATTTAGCTATCTCAAGTATTTTTTCTGTTTCCGTATAGTTTAGCTTCAATAACCATTTGATAGCTTTAGTTTTACATTCAACTTTACTACAATTTGATATATTTATAATTTTATTTAGTTTGTTATACAATTCACCTCCACGGAAAGGGAAAAATCTTTGCGCAAAGGAAGTACCAACCGCAGTCGTCCTACATACTGCGAAGTTTCTCCTGGAGGGACCTATGCGTTTTCTCCCTTCTACGGGTAGGTTTGAGTGTTGGAGAAGTGCAGTAAGCAAGTACAACTGGCGTACAGTTAGCACCTATGCTTCCTCATAAAGTGCTACGGTGTTGAAAAGACGTGGTTTGGGTAAACTAACTTTTAGTATCATCCTTAGGGCTCTTTCTACTGTTACCAGTTTTGTTTTACATGCCCCGCCCCATGTAGTAATGCAGTAGCCAACAATAGATTGTACCAGAGCCTCGTATACCATCCTCATCGTTTGTTTGTCTGCTACGTCACGGAGCCCTTTAAAAATGTAAGTGAGCTTCCGTGTTCTTTTAGATAGAAAGCCAATGTTTGATTGCAAAAAGTTAAATTTGCATCAATTTCGACTCCAAGGTATTTATTTGTAGGATTAATATTGGGACAATTACAGCTTGGAGTTGGACGGAAATTACATTTATGTGCGCGGATATTGTAAGTAGTGCGGGTGTTAAGTTGTAGCTGATTGCGAATAAAGTATAGAATGTTTTTGGTTTTATCTTCATTTAAAGTGAGGAAGTTAGAGGATAGCCAGTGACACACAGTGTTAAAACCATTTTGCGCGAGAATAAAAAGCTCATTCCACGAGTCAGCGAAAAAAGTTAGGGCAGTATCATCTGCATATGCGGAGATGCAGCAATTATTATTCTGAAGGGAACAGAGCTCTTTTATATAGCAGAGAAAAAGAGTGGGACCTTAGTATACTGCCTTGTGGCACCCCAAATTCAACTGGCAGTTCGTCACTAATGTGCTCTCCAATTTTAACTGATTGGGTTCTATTTTTTAAATAATCCGAAAGTTAGTCCAGTGGAACACCTCGAATACCATGATCTTCCAGTTTTTGCACAAGGCGGGGTACAGAAACAGTGTCAAAGGCTTTTGCCAGGTCGAGAAATATAGTCAAGTATTTATTTTTACTATATAATTTATTAACTATAACTAATTTTGAAACCGTATTGTGAATCAGAAAACAAGTTGTATTCTTCTAGGTATTTTGTAAGCCAATTATTGATTATGCGTTCGAATATCTTTGATAGTGTTGTTAGGATCGCAATTGGCCTATAATTGCTAACACTGCCTCTGTCTCCCGCCTTATGTATCGGATGTACTACAGCTCTTTTTAATGCGAGGGGAAATATTCCCGAAACAAAACAGCGATTTATTAAGTTGGTTAGAACGGGTGTTATAGAAACGGATATGTTCTTTAGTACATCAGCACTAATCTGATCCCAGCCAGGGGAGCAGTCACTTTTTAACAGTTGAAGAGTTCTTTCAACTTCTTCGATGTCCGTGGGTAGGAGAACGAAAGAGTTTAGTGGGGGCTTAGAGACTTTCTTAACGCAGGAGATATGGGGGGAATCATGTTTGATAGTCGTTTCCCAATATTTGAGAAGTATTCATTAATATTGTTTATTGATTCTTGAGGGGTTTTATGTGTGGTTAATAGTTGTAGTGGTAGCTGCTTTTTATTATTATTTTTGGTGATTGTTTTGATGGTAGACCAAAGCTTTTTAGAATTATTTTTAGACATTATAAGTTGATTTCGCTGTTTTTTAAGTTTCTTTAGTAGGTTATTGCAATAGTTCCGGTATCGCAAGTAGGATATTTTCAAAATGACGTCTTCATTATTAGTTTTTAACTTTTTATGCATTCTGTCTCTGGTACGGATGCAACGTAACATACCAGTAGTTATCCATGGTATAATTATAATTTTTGTTATATGGGACCATCACGCGCGCTTCTTCTACCAAATGTTAAAAAAAACAGTTATCACGGAGTAATCGGTGTTTATGAAAAAAAAGATGCTAGATATCGGCAAAAAATCTAGCATTAACGGTCTGAAAACGCACTTAACAAATCAAGGTAATCAAAGTCTGTTTAAAAAAGAAAGAAAGAAACTAAAAGAAGTGCAGTGTGACTTCAACTCAGTATAGTGTTGTGTTCGATCGTGCGATGTTGATTCGACTCTGTTTGATAGTAGCCGCAATCGTCGTATTGTTGCCGTATGGCTCTGTACATGAAGGTATTGACTTCGTTGTCTTTGGTTTTTTAAACTAAAATCTCTTAATTGCTCGCTTGTTTATTAAACCACTCTTGCCAAACGTTACCTTGTAAATAGATTGAGGAAGTCAGATAGACTGTCATTTCATGTAAAATACTTGTACCACACACACACTCATATCTGCATCCAGTTGGACTTATAATCGACGCCATCGTAGTTGGGAAATTATCAGCATATGATGACTTCTGTTGGCCGTTTGGCCGTCGAGGCAAAAGCCGTTCTTGTTATAAAGTTGGTTGCTCTCACTGCGAGTCATATTTCATACTTTTCTTTTGAATGGCGTGGTAGTGGATAAAATATCGATTGAAAGAATTTAATTTCATTTTAGAATTTATTATTATGTAGACCTACCACGACTACCAAACCCAAACAGATTTGTTTATTTATTTATGTACTCACAAAACACATACAAGGTGTAAACGGACCCTTCACGAAGCCGTCAACCAAGCATTCTGTTCAACAAACTAAGTTACTTTACGCATAAATTTATTGCTGGGAAACGATTAATTTTTTTTTGGGTGAAAAGTCACTGTTTAAGCTAGAAGTTAATGTAAAGCACTCAAAACATTGTGCTGATGGATGCACTGAATACTACAGAGGTAATGAAGGTATTTAAAGTAAAGTTTACTTGTTTTTTTTAAACTTGTGAAAAACTTGAAAACTTGTCTTCCAAAAAAAAAAAAAAGTATAAGAAAAGGTCAAACTAAAAAAAAAGGTTCAAGGTCAAAGTTTTTCCGGGTGTCCTTCCGGGCATGGTCCAGAACAAAAAAAAATAACGCAATGTCGGGAAGAACAAGTGTCTTTTGACATCATTAAGGGATTTACACCTATTATACAGGAAAAAAAATGAATATACACACAAAGGAGCACAAAGGTACCGCTTCATTAAGAAATCCCTTCCAGCATACTTGCGATAGGAGATATCTTACTATGATTATTATCACACACAACAGAGTGTGTAGATCATATCTTTGTTCCATCATATCACATTAACTGTATTGGGTCCGCTAGTAATAGATACCCAGAATCGGCAATCTTATTACTTAGAGCATAAGGTTAAAAATGGCAGACCATCAGTAAACTTGGTAGTAAATTAATCCGTCTTTAAATCTTGCTCTTTGTTCACAGTATTGCCAGAATACATCAAAAAAGCACTCCGAAAGAAGGAGCATGTGCATGTACGGGTGCCGAGGGATAAGACCAAAACCATTCGAAACCTTACCATAGAAGAAGTCTTCGATAAAATAAAGGACATCACTAGGGCTTTGAACCTTTACGCTATGAGGAATGGATACAGAATTGATTATAAGTTTAGGATGTTAGATAAGGGTTAGAATTAAATATAGTTTTTGTATAGTTTATTTTTTAATTATATTATCAGCCGATGAATAATTATTATACCTTTTTAATTGAAAATGCTAGTCTATAGTTCGTCTTCATAATTATAGACTAGCAATTTTCACACGGCTTCGCCCTATTAGTTGTCAGAATTTTATTATCTCAATGTAAGTACTAGCCGGAAAATTACAAAAAATACCCCTGCGTTAGGACATTTTCATCCCGGTAGTACGGTAATCTTTGATCTTTCATTTTATAAAAATCCGTTCAGCCGTAAGGCGTGTAAACGTAACGGACAAACAAACAGACTTACTGTTTTAACTATAATATTAATTTATTTAATAGCTCAGGCACTCGGATATTGTAAAACTACAAACGACCAACGAAAAACCTTACCTACTTTCTCAATCACTCAGAAAATGGAAATTGTTACAAAGTAGCTGAAAATCGTAATAAAACATGGATTCCTTCAGCAAGAGGAAAATAAACAAGATGTCTGTATGCACACAAAACTTTCGTACAAGATTACCGACTGCCAGATATTGTTTTATCTCATACATGTATAAGGTAAACATGATTTAACTTCATATAAAATAATGTTGGTTCCTACTATTGGATTGTGTCACGATTGATTCACGTAAGCGAGAGGACGGTGAGTTTCTCGATGATTATTTTGAAGCTAGCTGTCTGGGGTCTAGATTTATGCCCGGTTCATGGCAATAGGACTGTCCACTATTATTATTATTATATATTTATTTCAACCAACTCTAGATCATAAAATTTACTGAAAAAAAAAAAAGAATTAAAACTATGAGGCCGGCCCAGAAAGAGGTGGCGAGACGATCTGGACGCGTACCACGTCAAAGAGCACATGGAAGGAATTGGGGGAGGCATTTGCCCAGCAGTGGACAGTACAGGCTAAAAAAAATTTGACATGGGTCTTAAATTTATAGTGGGTGTACCAATTAGGTTACCTGTGCCCAAACCTTCGAGGAAAACAGACGTGATGATATATTGTATTTTAAATCTGGTACTAATTCATCTCGCATTTTATAAACTGATTAGCCTTTTTCCATCTTTGATTGGGTCGGCTTCTAGTCTAACCGGATGAAGCTGAATACCCGCATTTTACATAGAGCAACTGCCTATCGTACCACCACGAATCAATGTATGAGTATTTTTATACCTTTGGGCTTCTGTAACGACTGCTTGGGATCTTCGACTGACAGCTGGGACCAACGGCTTCACGTGCTTTCAGAGGCAAAGAGGAGTTTCAATATGTCATGGATGGTCACCTATCCACGGACCGATTTTGCCATGCGTAGCTGACCCGTGTATTAAATCAGTCTGCAGAAAATAACAGAATCCTATACCAATGTTTCAGTCATCTAGTAGGTACGTCGCAGTCTGATAATCTGTTACGGACGCAGTGACGCTAAATCTAAATTGTAAATCTAGTTGTAAAGCCTAGCTGTCTAGCTTTACCGGGAGTTGTGTACTTGTACTATGTAGGTCATCACATTTGTGTTAGCCCACTGCCTGATGTAGGCACCTAACGGTCTTAGCAAACGTTCTGTAACGATATGTCAGATTAGAAATTCCACCAATCATTGTCCGCAAGGTAAAACTAGATTGTCACTTTTTTAGTTTCTTATTTCAGAATGAAAGAAAAAACTAGTTGGTTACTAAAACTAGTTGTGGCGATGACATCGCTAGTTCCAAGCGTCGTAATTAGATTCTGTTAATGTCTTTTTATATTTCAAAATTAGATTGACTTCATTGGTTAAATTGGGACTTAGCTATGAACATACAATCTACAATGAGTTTTAAGAGCAGTATCAGACTAACTTTTTATTTATTGTTCACAAACATACATATTTTTTGTTCTACAATTTACTCGCCAAACTTTTCTACGCCTATAAGCTCGCACCAAATTACGTGCTAACACACGCGTAACTTTTTGCAAAAAATTGCAAAACGCTACGCGCGTTCGGTTTTTCTCTCGCTCACACGTATTCCAGCACGTTCGCTCGAACCGGTTGGTTCAATCAGTAGCAATATATCAGAATCTCTCGCGGCTCGCGCTTATAAGCGCGTCAACAATCGTACGAGTTACGCATGTGATAAAAGGTGCACGCATACGCGCCTAAATGCGCTTCCAAAAACGAGTTTACACGCTCCGCTCCGCTTTTTTTAATACTATAATCTGAAACATCACATAACATTGGCCCTCTGTAGATAAATAATTCTCTTCAAAGTTTAAAAACCATTCATAGGTATGTCGGATTAGTCAGGATTTATTCCGTTAGGCTCGGACATCATGTGGGCAGACGATGGGTTTCGTGCTGTGAACATACTGGGTGCGATACACTGTTTCCAGCAAAACTATCGAATTACTTGAGAGTACAAGTTAACACAATAGCACGATGCACAGTGAATCGGGTAGAGTTCCAAGACGTCTCAACTCCACCGCGATCAGACATTGAATGTCTCCCTCGCCTTGAGCTGAACCTCAGGCCTCTGTAGAAACACGCTGTGGTGTGGGTAGACTGGTAAGTAGGTTGCGTCATGTCACCAGTGCCCACTGGCGCGTTTGCTGATTACTTCTATGTCCGTACTAACGACCGGATCCGACAGGTATATCAGTATCCCTCACTTAAAAACTTTTGTACATACTTTGTATTCAAAGTTAAATAGAAAAAGAAATCATTTTTTCTACAAATACTGTTTTAAGCTTTCACGGTAGCAACACTTACGGGATTTGTTCGTGAATTTCAGTTGCACGATTGCAAATCACGTAAGATATCCAGTAAGTGGCCTTGTAAGTTTAATTTTACTACATTTGGAATGACCTCACTTCGTGAACACAGAGTTACTCAACAGAGGTAAGTTATGTTATTTCGAAATACCTAAGTAAACAGTCTATGTTGGAGCATGTTTAGGACAGGGTACTGGTTAAACAATAATTCTGTTATTAGATTTTCTCGTGGAGGCAAAAATTTGCATTCACTTTCGTGTTATTAGAAAGTTTTATTTGTATAGTTCAGTACTCGTTTATTAAAATGGGAACAATAATGTGTTTTAGTTTTTATTAGTATGTGTATATTCCGGATGTATTTAGGAGTTTCTGTAAAAGCCCGTCCCGTATCCAAGTTATTAGAAATCAGTTCATAAGCCTGCCTGAAAAGATTGTGAGGAAACCAACCTTCTTTAGAGATATTTCTCGATAGTATGATAACTCTGACACCAGGTTAGGCATTAACCCCACGATAAAGAAAGAAGATAAGCCTGATAATTTTGATTGATTGGGTGACCCTGATACCAACAAGAAAGCAAGTTTTCAATCATAAAACATGGGTACTCTTCCGTTTGATTGCAATATCTATGCTACAATTTGAAACCTTCACTAAAAACCAGTGACCAACCTACTCATAACAATCTGACTAGGCTGTAATCCCCAAAGTGTTAAGCAGAAGTGTACCTACAACACCCGAATTTCGCCAGTTAAATTTAAGTCCCATGTAATAGGAGGCGAGTCTATTGCCATCAACTAGGCACAATTCAGCTTCCTGGAAACTGCTCAAACTACTAACTAGAATTTTGAATTCTAAAACATAAACTGAAAAACTTTCTCCATTGGACCATCATTTTAATCTATACTAATATTGTAGAGCTAAAATTTGTTTGTAAGTTTGTATGTAGGGACATACAAACTTACAAATATCTTCGGAACTACTGATTTGATTCTGAAAATTATTTCACTAATAGGAAGCTACATTATCCCCGCGTGTCATAGGTGCAAATTATACAGAAACGGCGTAAAGTGAAGGCGCGGCGCAGGCGCAGAGCAGTCGTATAACGGATAACCAAACGAAAGAGCGACGTGCCTGCGCTGCCCCGCTTGAGGGAATTCATGACAGTACGCCTTCGTACATTTTGTATAAAAACGTTTTGAAGCGGCATCGTGCCTGCACAGCACCTGCGCCGTGCCTTCACCTTACGCCGTTTCTGTATAATTCACGCCTAAGGCTACATTTAAAAGGTTTCCGTACGAAACGGGAGCAAAGCCGTGAGCAAAATGTAGTCATTGATAAATTGATATTTTTTTCGCGATTACGATTATTGTTTCATGGCGAAAGTTTTTCAGTTTCATGGTCTGTCCCAAATCCTCCAATAACTCTAACTATAATCCTGATTTTTCAAACACCTTTCATAGACATTTTAGAAAATACCCAATAACCCTCATATTTATGTTATTCACAAAACTATAACGGTTCTCATATCGCAAGCCCAGTGGGTCAATATTTACTGCGCTCTGGAACTGACAACTTTACGATCTCCCCCCTCGCCTCTTTCCCTTTTATGTCAAAAACATACTGTGGTTAGTTGTTAGGACATTTTCTTTATTTTATTGTGTTTATTGTACTGATGTGAACTAAATGGCTTGTATTTCCGATTGAATATGACTCTGAGGTGGGTTTATAATACTCTGGTTTTGACGTAAATATCTTCTTTTTTTTTGGATCGATTTGTTGTTCTCGTTTGTTTTAAGGTTGAAGCGATAAAGTTGATTAATGAGTGTGTCCCTATACAGTTTTATTAATTTATTCATGTGATAATGCAATTTTAATAGAAACATAATATAACATCACGCCTGTAATCCCCGAAGGGTTCGGCAGAAGTGTACCTAATAGTACACCCACATTTATTGAGAGAAGTAAACAAAAATAATATTACGCAATAGACTGGGACGCATTTTTTACCAGTTAAATTAGCGAAAAAAAAATTATATGTGGCTGTTCAGAATGATGTACTGAACGCGTCGTGGTAACCATTTGTGCGTCGGTGTCGCTTCCACCTTGTATAGTTAGATACCATAGACTGGGCAAACCAAACAATATCTTAATCTTGCAATAACCAATCCTGACAATTGCACAAGGCATCATAGTTCTTCCATGACAATTATTCTGATAGCCGTAGCTTTAAAACATCCTAAACCTTTTTGGTCTTGTTTCTACCCACATCGCAGTGACTCATACATTCATACATCATCACTACATAGTATAAAACAAAGTCGCTTTCTCTGTCCCTATGTCCCTTTGTATGCTTAAATCTTTGAAACTCCGCAACGGATTTTGATGCGGTTTTTTTTAATAGATAGAGTGATTCAAGAGGAAGGTTTATATGTATATATTGCACCTGTGCGAAGCCGGGGCGGGTCGCTAGTAATAAATAAACATCGCACCTTTTTCATCGGGTTAGGCAAAAACCACAGAACGCCACCTGCAGCTACGAACCTTACATACAGAAGGAAGTAACCAAGGAAGTGGGGTCGGCTTCCAGTCTAACTGGATGCAGCTGAACACCAGTATTTTACATGGAGCGACTGCCTATCTGACCTCCACAAGCCAGTTAGTACTGGGTAAACGATACCCATTGGTAAGACTGGTTGTCAGGCTTTCGGGCCACTGACTACCTTTAACGACTGTCAAAGTATCTACAATAATGACAGCCGGTACCAACGGCTTAGCGTGCTTTCCGAGGCATACAAGAAATTCTGTAATATGTAATGGGTGGTCACCCATCCACGGACAAACCTAGGCAAGGGCGGCTTAACTTGAAGATCGACCCCGAGCGGTTGTTACTATTTAACCCCGAGCTCCTCACAAAAGTAGAGAACAATATAATTAAATAAACATGTCATACACACACCCAATCTTCTAAAATTTACCTCAGTGACAAGGTTCACACAAGATCAAAATTAATCCTTTCACAAAGTAAACTACCTTCGAGTTTGATCCCTCTTCGGTAATAACGTAATCGACAGTTTCAATTAAAACTTAGGCACAAAGGAGCTATTTAATTGTTATCGCTGTAAAATACAAACATGCTAGGTGCAATAACACGAGGTACAGAGAGAGTTCGCTTCCAACTCGTGTAGGTGCACACTGCGACTAAACGCGTGTGGGCCTGGACAAAATAAAGTTGAATTTGTTTTAGATGTTCCAGAACAAAGGTTGATAGGTGCAATAAAGCAAGGCGTAGATAGAGTATGCCTTACATCGTTTCACTCTGTTTCTAAAGGCACGTGAACTAGATAAAAGTATTCGTTTTAGATCCTACAACAAATGTTTATCGCTGAATGAATCAGGCATTTGCATTAAAATGGATAAATGATAATGTCAGTCTACCCTACTTATGTATTAAGCGGTGTCACATTGTCGTCATAATTATATTCGGAATGTTGCAAATCGTATAGCGTAAGTATTATCAGCCTTATTATTTACTCTCTGCGGGACACAGACTCCTCTCAAAAATAGGGAGTGGTCCAAATATGAAATATTGAAAATTATTATTTACCTAATATTTAAAAGAAAAAATATACGGTCTTCTTCAATAACCAAAACTAGTTTATCTTTACTTCCTACAACCCAAAATCACGCCACAAATACTTAAATAAAATATTTTTGTCCTCACGCCACTTAAACGACCCACAGTGCCGGAGTTTAAGATTGATAGCTCCACTAAGTGTTCCCCGGGTATCACCTGCTGAACTTCACTGGTTAACTTCAAGGAAGATCGCAAGTATCTGCGATACAACGGTTAAAGGGCTAGATAGGAGACTACAGTTAGTAGCCCCTTGAGAGAAACCACTCCGGAGTTTTATTTCTTGGAGATCATCTTTACTTTGTAAAATGATTTAAAGTGTTAAGAAGGCTGGATTTAGTAGAAAATTACTCCGTATCGTGTGCTTAATTTATTATCTTATGTATTGTCAAACACTCTGGATAAATCTGTTTCTTCTAGGCAAGCGTGCTCCATCCTAGACCGCATCATCGCTCACACCAGGCGAGTTGTGTCCAAACGCAAGCTTATTTAGTGTAAACAAAAAATTAAACAAAATCTCTTATGTAACTATGTGTCGTTTATTGTGTCTTAACCTGCCGACATTTTTATTCAAAGGGCACAAATAATAATTGAAAAAGGTGTGCAACTATGAAGTTGGTAAACATGACCAACTTCATAGTTGCACACCTTTAACTATTAAATTAACTATTAATATTTTAACTATAGCTATTAATATTTTTAATGGGTGTAACTTTACTTATTTTATATTGTTTTATTTTATGTCTTATAGCATCGTGTTGGACTTACATATGGACCTTCTGACCCATCTTTAGATTATCCTCGACTTCGACTAATGGACATAACAGTTGTGAGGTCCATTGGTATCTTATTTACTCAATAAACTTGACCAACGGATTGGTGATCAATATTTGTATTGGTATAACAACTTCTTTTCATAGATCGAAACACTGACTGTAGGGACAATTTTTCGGCTACATGAGAAATAATACTACATAGACACTGGTAGGCTAAAACATTTTATCATACATTAATTGTTAGCCACACGAAACGATAAGTACAACAATAGCTTTATACCAGATTCAGTACAACTACAGACACAGAAAATCTTTACATAATTGAATTTAGCTCTCAAAAATTATCAAGTAAGATCCATTTCATATTAACAGCAAACTTAATCCAAAAACCTACATTTTAAACCTTACCCAATTTATTACAAGAAAACAGGTTCTTAGATAAGAAAATTCCAAGTAATTGGTGTTCGGTATCATTCATCATGATCCGTCTTCCCCGGAGTGGTTCCGTGTAAGCGTTTAGCTAAATGGGATACATTGCCCCACTTGCGAGAGTATATGTCACTGTTTTTAACGCTATAAGACTCCTTATTTAAGTGCTAAGATGATGTAGTGGGTGTTCATTTTTAAGTTGAGCTTGTACTAAGAAAATGTTATGTTATGGGTTGATTGCAAAGTGAGGGAAAACATCGATTTAAGGTTCTCGAAATAACAATCGTTTTAATTTCGATAGATAAATAATATCTGACTTTTGTAACTACAACGTTTACATTAAAATTTCAGTTAATATTGTGGAAAAAAAAACGCGTAAATGATGTTAAAGTAGCATGAAGGAGTATGGATGCAGTTTTAACGTAAGTATATTTTTTTAAATAAAAGCAAATAAGCTACTTCGTACTAGTAATTTCAGATGACAGACAAAACACCACTTGTAGTAGAAATCGTAATAAAGGGAAATGGAATATTATTATAACTATTTCTTGAAATTCAAAACCAGCACTATGGTTCGTGTTTTCCTTGAATTTTTACGTTGAGTTTTAAAACGACTTCTGGAAATTCTTTTGTGTAGGCAATTTAAATTATGGTTATGTTCGGAGTTTCCTTGCGTGATCGAATCAGAAATGAAGAAATCAAAGAGATTTTTTTTAATTGAGAGCAAGAGAAGAATTGCCAAGCTTAGTGGCAGTGGGCAGGCCACATTGCTCGCAGAACTGATGGCCGATGGGGCCGAATAGTTCTAGAGTGGCGACCGCGAACCGGAAGACGTTTCGTTGGAAGGCCTCCCAATAGGTGGACCGATGACCTGGTGAAGGATGCGGAGATTCACTGAATGCGAGACGCACGGGCCCGGTCAATGTGGCGACACTTGGGGGAGGCCTATGCACAGCAGTGGACGTTTTTCTGCTGAAATTATGATGATGAGGCAAAAATGGCGTTCGAAGTTATGTATAATTGACAATCAAGACGTTTTTTTTCTGAAATGATATTTCTTTAAGCAGTAGAGCAAAAATATATTTATTGGTAGGTTACATACAGATTTATCATAGTACTAGCAATAGCACAAATAAAATAGCACTTCACAGCCACCCCCAATCCTCCTCCAAGCCCACAAATAACGGCAACATTCCTCCACAACAGATAGGTATGTACATAAATAGCGACTACATAACTAAAATACACTATCCACAGAACCGAACATTAATTACCCAAAAACATCACAATAATTCGCCATCTTAATTTATTAGAGCAAAAGACATTTTCTACAAAGCAAACACGAATCTGAGTGGGACGCTGCGGGCCCGTAAATGTGCCCACTATCACTCAAAGTCAGACCTCTTATTTATCACTAGACATATCACCAAGACTTTGCTACCATCATGAATTTTCCACGACAACCTTTTCTCAAGGTCATACAGTTCACACTCCCATGCTTTTCAGTTTTCTGGCTGTTCAAGTAATGTTGTGGGACAGTTCCTATATTTTTATGAGCCTGCTATGACGGCTAAAGGTTTTGTTGATTCCCGTCTGCTCGTTTAGGCTTTTTCACTTTGCTTTATTGACTTTATTATAAGCCTAAGAGTTTCTGGGTATGTGGGGAATATGGATGTCTCTTGTGGCATAAGAGGGTAACTGAAAGCTTTTCTTTGAATTTCTGGGACGTAAACAGCTATAGAAATGTTGTCGTTATTGATGTCTTTAGATATCTTGGCGTGCCTCCGTTGGTTATTGGCGTATTTTGGGAAATATTTGAGGAGCATTAATAAGACTTCCGGAGAAACCAAGACACCAATAAAACTTTAAAATCATGGAATTTCACCAGATTGAAGGCCAGTCTTATCAGTCAGTTGCTTCGACCTAGTCAGCAGTACAGCTAAATTAGCTGATACTGATATATGAACGTGGTTGGAGCAAAAGGAGTACCGATGTATGGATCGGAGCAAGGAGATTTTTTTTTTAAACAAGCCTTAATTAAAATGGAATATTTGGTTTTTCTATCAACATTGAACGCGCGAAAAAAGTTTCGTGTCCTTGCTATTAACATTTAAGAAGTTATTTCGTGAGGAGGCGTTGCTGGCTGCACGATCAAGTCAGGTATATCATAAAAATCTAATGTCAACAGAATAAAATCCTGCTAATTAGTGTTACTATAGAAATAGAAATTCCATTTTCTGTTGAATATGGTAACTCAATTGCTTACGTCACTGTTTCTACGTTTTGATATTGCAAATGATTGCGTTTAGATGTTCAGATTAAGTAAAATATTTGTAACTTCTTTTACTTTGCGCAGCTTAGTAAAAAAAGACATAAAGTGAAACGCTTCTGAAATTAAGAGAGCCCGATAAAGCCGATCTTCTTTTAGGTCAGTTGGGGGAAGCTGTTTTGAAATTCAGTTGCAAGGTTTGATCAATACATACTAACTAAACAACCAACTTACTTACAAGGTTAGTAAAATAAAAGCTTATGAAAAGTCGTGAGTTTATGTATGTAGTAATAAACTGTAATTTTAGGACCATCTTCTCTAAAATTCCACAAAAACCACAATAAAGAACGGTTTACATTTCATTAAGCACACGTACATTTAACATATGTGTGAGGGCGAGCATTGCGTTCAGTTTGCGACGCGGTCGCTTTCTCATGAATATTCCTGCCGGATAATGTGCGGTCCGTTTAATATCGCCCGCCGAACTGCAAACTACGACACTTTGTGCTACAGATTTTGCTAACTTGTGAACTTGGCTTCAGTTTCCTGCTTTTTGTTGGTTGGTCTGTCAATGAGCTGATGTCTTTGGAAATTCTGATAAGCTTAAAATTTGATACTGACGTGTACTTTTATCGTGAGTCGGTTTGGGTAGGGCACAGGGGTATCATTATCTAAAGTGATGCCTATAGTCTGTCTACCGCAATACTGGAGAATTTATTTACAATTGTTTATGGTATATGAATCAAAATTAGTCGGCATACCAAATAATAAATATTACAACATCAAAGCCCAAACTAGCAACGATCACGCACTAAACGCCTGCTCAAATATTCATAGCATTCACACACGCGAACAGATTATTCTAAATCTCGCAGGTGCTTACAAAACGTTTAACGGAAAATACTGACGTAATATCGGAAGGAAAGAAGAACATTCTAGGTTCGCCTTTTAAAAGATTCGAATCTTATCTTAAATCTTAATCTCAGGTTAAAATCAAGCGACTTCGAGGCAGGGGACTACTTAAAATCATTATGATGTAATGAAAATGGAGATAGAACACTTAGAATGCAATCGAGGAGTTTATCTTTTTTTTCTTGTCAGTAATTTAACACGACTCAACTTAAGTGAGCACTTAACGGGTGATTCTTCGGTTACGGAGCGGTGTTGGAACGGTCCGTTAATGTTGTGGCTTTAGATACGAACGAAAAAAAAAATCGGGAAGACTTTTCAAATTGTTGATGGAGTTTTGTTCGTCATTTTTGAAAGGCGAAGAAAACGATGATAACTGCTTATGTTTATTGCTGAACCGCTTAGTGAATTAGTGATTAGTCTAGCGGTGTTATTTTTGGTTTTGAAGGAAAATTGCAAAGACTTCCAAAATTCATGGTACATTTATTTTGACCAGAAAATCTTCGCAATTCATGAAGACTACTACAAAGTCTACTATGAAAGCTACTTATCTTCACCTACCTCAGAAATCATTTACAGTTATGTACCTACTTGTTCTTCTATTCTTTCCAACGCTCACAAAATCCCCACCACCTGAAAACGACCCGTCCTTAACACGAGCTTCTCGAATGGCTGTGTAAATAAGAAAATGTTCCCACCCGTCTAATGGCGACCTAGCTGGAGTCGTTGGCGTGGCAAACCAAATATACCGTCTTCCTACGATTATAGGGGTCCAGTTGGCCTTCCGGAAGGTTCCTTGGACCTTGGATCATAGAAACTGGAGATGTGTTTACTTTGAAAACTAAGCTGGGTCTCAATGTCATCGGTTTTTTGTAGGGGTGACACACAAAATCATCTTCGACCTTGCTTTTTACAGGCCGGCTTTTGGTATATTCAGTAGTGTCACTTATTTATTTATGTCAACTGCCGTCAAACTCCTATCATTCAAGAACTTTATAACCAGCAATTGATAAACTAAACGTAATGAAATTACGTCGAAATAATATATGAAATTACTACTAATAATTTTCACAGAAAACATAAGCACCCGAAATTTTAATCGAGTAATGTGCAGTGCAGTGCAAGGAAGTGGTTTAGCTCAGTGGAGCAAAACAACTTGGTTGCATTTGTTACTAAATATTACGTTTAGATGTAGCTAAGCACATCACTTTTGTTTCTGCGATCCTAGGTGTGAACTTACGACAATACGGGCAAGTAATTTGTGGTTAGACCTAAAAACCAGGATATTCTGGGAGAATATCACAAGTACCTATGTACAAGTTAGAAATGTGTGTGATAAAACAACAAGATGCTCTGATTCCCCAAAGAAGTATGTAGAGATGCTTTGTACACCCAAATTTCAGCAGCTTAAAGCATAACTATAACTATTTAACTTTCTATTGCAAAAGTGTTACTACTCAACGAATGAATTTTTAAATGAAAAATTTGATTCAAAATTTAAATTAGACGACGACTTACCTCCTAATAATTGAATGGAATTTAATTTCTATGACGTTGTATAGAATTTTTTATTTATTTTTTCTTCATTGTATTAATCATTCTTGACATTATAATGAATAACCCCTGACATTGTATTTCATAGTAATTAACGTCTTCCTTATTATCGACATTGTATGGTTTAATATTAATTTTTATTCTTTGAAATATTTGTACGCTGGAAACAGCAGAATATTATGGACATCATATTATGTGTAACACCTATGTAACAATATTCTAGCAAATAAATTTATTATTATTATTATATTATTTCCTTTATTTATTTTCTTACACACTAATTACATTTTTTTTTTCAAATATAATTCATTTTAATATTGTATACCAAACCGTATACTGTACTTGACAGAATTTATTTCAATAAGCAGAAAAAAATGTGAAAGATAAAACAATAATAAAAAAACTAACTACTCTATCCAAAACAATAATGAATTTTGCCAAACATAATTACGATAGCGCTACGCGTGGTACTTTAAGTTCATTACCGTGGCAACAGATGGCGTTGCTGTAACTGGCCCAACACTTTATTATTAACAGGAGAGTTTCCCAGAATGTTTTCCTTTAGCATGCGGAGCTTATTACAAATTTAAATTGCGAGAGTATACTTGGAAAACAAGTCAGTTCGAAGTCAAACGATTTTTGCTTGGCTTTGACTTTTCTAAAAGTTTTGTTGATCTGCGGGTTAAGATAAACTTGATTTGGAGTATGGAGTACAAAAAGCTAACAAAGAAGGTATTATTTATTTCGGTATCTGCTTTTTGGAAAGGATACTTGTCGCGGAATACCTTATAACCAAGATTTACAGCGTTTTCAATGAGTGGTACCACTCATTGATAAATCTGTAAAAGGTGTACCTTCGTTGGTTTAGGTTGTGTCTCTCTAATTCCATAGAAGCAGCTCGCAGTCCGGATTTGTAAGCGGTTGATGGCAATAGGCTCGCCCCTGTTACATGAGACTTAAATATAACTGCCTCATTGGTCTTGTGTTTGCAAGCGTGACTGCTGATCATGAGGTCCTGGGTTCGATTCCCAGTTCGAGCAAAGTGTTATTAAGTTTTTCCATTAAGAATTTCTCAGTAGCAGCCACAGGTTAGGAACTACCACACAATAAAGAAGAAAGAAGAGTAGCAGGCACGGAGTCTGGATTCCTGTCCAGCTGATGGCAATAGGCTCGCCCCCTATTACATGGGACTTAAACATAACTGGCGAAATGTGGGTGTTCTAAAGATAGGTACATCTTTGTCTAACTCTTCCGGGATAGCATGTTCGTTTGATGCTATGTTATGTGTCTTCTCTGAGGTGCGGCTGTTCCTACGTTACCTCTGGAATGGAATGCAGATGTCCATAGACAGTAGTTAACCACAACACAACAGCCCATTATGATGTGTGTATATCAATTACTGGCAGGAGCCAAGACTGGCACCCAAAATATTGATTGATCACTACCATCATAAATTATGCCTTCTGTAGGAAATATTGTGAGGTGAGGATACACTATATTAAACTACACTATGTTACGCTGTGGTGTGGGTAGATTTGTAAGTAGGTCGAGTGATGTCACCACTGTCGCGCTTGCGATTCATTTTATGTCCACCGGATCTGACATGTGTAATATAAAGCGAGCAAACAAATCGAGGCTGGCAGCTGAAAAAACCCGTAAAAAAAAACCATTCAGACATAACCCCTACGCCTCCACTTCCAGATTTCGCCAGTTATGTTTAAGTCCATGTAATAGAGGCGAGGACATTCCAATCATCATCTCAAAAGAAAGAAAATTATTTCAAAAAGTTGTTATTAAATTCGAAGCTCAAACAGTCTAAGGATTAACAGAAACTGCAATTATCAAGTGTTTTCGCACCACAATAATCCCACAGAGGCTATAAACACGACGTCACAGAAGAACAGAGAGTGTTTCCACTTACTTATTATCATTGTTACCACGACACAAATACGACGACATCTTTATTTAAAAAGTATCCCCTCTGCAAACAGTCGACAGTTGTTTCACAGAATAGATAAATGCAGAAAGCCAGCTTGATAGAACGAGCAAACTGGCGCACGCGTACATAGAAACGCACGCATGGACATCTAAAACAAATGCAATGCTGCGAGGACGCTATACGTGTCATGTCATGGCGCAATAAGCCTTGATTGTTAACCCGTTTTCGGTTGTTCGAATAACTACTCGAATTCTGGCACGCGATGCTTTTATTACAGTCATCGTAATGGAATACGAGCTAACGAGTACGGGAAGTTTGATTAAAGTTATTGTGACAACTAGCAAAGCACTGATCGAAGTGAAATGAAAATCGGTGTCGAGCATCCGAATTTGGTCACCGAAAACGGGTAGGTACTCGAATTACATTTCGCCATTTCAATCGCCATAAGCAATCAAAATTTGGGCGAACGACCAAGTGTAGCTAATTGCGCCAGTACGTAAACTTTCGTTCATTGCATAGAGCTGATCTTCTGTAGTTATCTACTCTGTGTTTGTTTGTCTGCCATAAAAGTGAGCAGTAGCAGTAATTAATGAAATGCTTTGCTCGATAAATTCTGAATTAAAAATGTTATTGTTGATAGTATGTTGTTTGTTTGTTTTTCATTTTTCTGTTGTAAACAAGTTGGGTATGAGATTGAAAGTATTTTATTGTCTGTAGGTATAGCTAATTAGTCTTGTTTTGACCCTCAGAATTCATCTCGATGTTATGCGATAAGGTAGAAATGAATCTACGCTTTTTCTGTTGAAGACAACAGTGCTGTACCGCAACACTTCTTTGTTTCAGTTTGGGGAACAGATTGAGTAATGAGTATTTCACATTTGACATTTCTCGTATGTTTTTAGTTGTCAAATTTCTTTAATAGATTTTCAACTCTGTCGCTAAATCATTAGGTTCAAGGTTGATTGGGAAAATTTGACTGTTTCGGGTAGCTTGATGTGCTGGCGTCTGTACCTACGAAAGTGAAGATATTTCTTTAAAAATAAACGTTAATGATTTTGGACTGGATCTAAAAAAAGTTACTTAGTTTTCTCACATTATTGGTGAAGAGAATCTATCGCAGTATATACAAAACGATCGACACGCGTGCTTTTTAAATTAATTAGCACATCAATAACTGAAAACAGATCTTACAAAAGTAAAGTGACTATCACTAACGATGCCATTCAAAGGCATACAAACCTGAACAATGAAAAAGCACTTCCCAAATCAACATCAGGGTTTATTCCTTTCTTGAGCCACCACGACAGTTTCCTACAACAGAATAGGACGGAAAGGACGAGTAAAAAGCAATATAGCTGGGAACATATTGCAAATACAGTTACGTTTAACAAGAAGTTATATTTTTATCATTGGAACACATGGGTTCAAGTGAGACGGGACTTTTTTTCTTTATGCTGTAAAGATGTTTTCGGTAGGGCTAGGAGTTGTTAGATGTGAGGATGGATTATGTACCTACGTAGCAGGTTGCTGATAAGATTTAATTTGTGTTTTAGTGTAAATTTATTGGTGTTGCAAAGAATATTGGGACGTTATTTTCTTCTTTGTTAACTCGTATCTACGTATGACATTATAGCCATCCGAAATTCAGATGATTGTAGTTTCATTTTTAGATAGAGTTTTCCGAATACTGACTTCCTCGTTGGTCTAGTAATCGCAAACGTGACTGCTGGAGGTCCTGAGTTCAATTCCCAGGTCAGGTAAAGTGTTTTTCGGTTTTTCCATCAGGAATTTCTTAGTAGCAGGCACGGAGTCCGCTTGATGCCAATAGGCTCGCCTCCTATTACATAGAACTTAAACATAACTGTCGGAATGTGGGTGTACTAAACGGTACACCTCTGCCTAACCCTTCGGGGATTACTGGCGTGATGTTATGTATTCCGATTACAATATTCAGCTTGTAATTCCACTTCAGTATTTTAATTGATTTATTCTTCATGATATTTCCTTAAGTGGTGAAAGATACCTATGATTACTACTGATGCTTATGACTAGTTATCAGTAAACCACATAAGTTACAATGTTATTTATAAGTTATTTTATTATTTAAAAAGTAAAGTAAGTAAGTTAGTAGTTATGTACACTGAAGGTCGACCACATTTACAACTTTATTGCTTAGGGCAAACCAGTAAAAAGTGTCAGTCATCTCGTTAGTATAAAGTTCTGTAAATATTTTTAGTGTCTCGAACTCAGTTTCCTATGGTGATGAACATATCAAGATTAATCAGGCTATCACTAAAGTTCAAATTTTGCAGATTTACAGAAGAAAAAACTCACCTAAGCCTTTGAAACCACATATGTATACACCGTGGTCCCGACGATATATATAAACTTCGACCAAATGTTCAGACCACCGAAATAAGCATTTTTCATTATGAACACATTAATGAATTCTTATTTTTTTTTTACTAAAAAAAATGCATTTGATAATTTAATTGTACTTAGCGACAACATCGGCCAAATTAAGATCCTTTCTTACTGCACAGCTCAATTAAATTTCATTAAATAAAATTACAAATATGTTATGTTTGTAACGAAGCCTTTTTAAGTACTACTTCCTTTGTAAGATTTGATTTGTAAAAGCTATAGAAGCGTTTGCCAAAGTTTATGGATAACGTGAAGAACACGGTGTATACCACGAAACATTCTATATTCCCCACTTTAAACCCAGTAATGAAAACATCATTATTTAGACTCAACAGTCACCAAATAGCAAGCCAAAGCTAGGGTAAAGCTAGAACCTATGCGCTAATAACATCATTCTGTGGTCACCAGGCGAGATGCCAAGCGACGCAATTATAGTCCGAAGGCTTTATTACAGCAGACGTCTGGTTAAATAGAAATAAATGTTACGAACTTCTTTGAAAAAAAAATTAAGGAATATCACTGTGGAATGAAAAAAAATGAAGATATTTAAAAAAAATTTGCCAAATATAGCGACGTAAAAAAGAGCTCGACTTTACTTAGCAGTAGATGGAATGAAGCTGCCAATGATAATTATGATGAGGTAAAGGAATTGACTAGGGTAGTGATTCAAAGTTTTATTCTTGGAAGTTACTGTTACTGTTAGCCTGTGCCATCCCACTGCTGGGCAAAGGCTTCCTTCATCCCTGCCCCAGCCCTGGTTCGAAAGATTCAGTTCTTTCGATCCAGGGCTAATGTCGACCACTGGTCGTTGGTCCTGTCTTGCTCGTCCCGTGAGTTAAGTAGCAAAAAAAACAATATAATATTATCAATCTATCTACTAGTTGTAACCTAGTCAAAAAGCCGCCCTTGAGTTAAGTTCTTTGACTGACCCCCTTTTTACCTGAGGTATTGCAACAGACTAATTAAAAAGTCTATACAACATTATTTTTAGTATATGTGAAACCTGAATATAGTTTGTTCTGAATCGATTCCAATAATTTTTAAACCATGTTATATTTATTCCCAAAAATATTTAAAAAAGTTAAAAGTTGGACACCGTTTAAGTACTTGTCGCAATAATTTAGGTACCTGCTGCCAAATTATTATTATCAATGAGCTCAAGACGACGCTGAAGGTGCGCGCTGCGTGGTGACCACGATTTTGTGCGGTCAACTAGATAACAAAACAAGCTTACAACTTTGTGATTTTTCATGATACAGTTTTGAAATTTTGTACATAGATTCTTTACATAAAATACTAGACACGTGTATCAGGTTTCGCATATACTAAAACTAATGTTGTATAACTAGAAAGCATAATTTTCTACTTATAAATAGTGTTAATTTTCGTATTTCCAAAGCATTTCATTACAATTCTACATCTAACAAGTTTTATTCGTCGTCGTCACTTATTGAGCCACTTAGGTTCGCATCTGTTCAATACCAGGACGAGATTGGCGCCAATGAGTAGAAAAGTTAGTTATATAAAACCTAGTTGATACTAGATTCCAGATTGAAGTGTAGCCGTCGAATCTTTGTGTTTATACCCTTATGTCTGGACACCCTATTTATTGGAAGCTACACAAAAGTTAGTTCAAAACACTGTTCGTTTTGGCCAGCACAGGCTGCTAAAGTAACTAAATCAAGCATACAATTTCCTAAAAAAAAATCCCAGAAAGTGCTCAATAAATGGCTACGAATTGAAATGGAACCAAGTCCATGCAGCCTCCTTGTCATTATAGCATAGTTAAAACAGTTAAATTTGAACTAAAACGGTTAAAATTGCACTCTATTTTCATAATGGCCGAGCTATCAGCTCAATATTGATGCATCGGGGCTCCAGCATTCAGCTCTATGATTGATAGGACCCCATTTATGCAGCAACTTCACTACTCTCAGGATTTACCTAACAATGCCTTCCTTGTATATAAATCACATTATTAAGATTTTCTAAATTGTCTAATGGTGCACTTCTGCTTAACATGAGGTGCTGGGTTCGATTTCCAGCAAATTGTTTGTTTGGGTTTTCCCAGCGGAAATTTCTTATTAGCAGTCACGGAGTCTGCATTTGTGCCCTGTTAATGGCAAAAGGTATTGCCCCTTAAACAAAACTAGCGAATTGTGGTTGTACTATTAGATACACCTGAGAGGTATTCAATCAGAGATCGAGTTGTGCAGGATAAAAAAAAACGCATTAACTGACCAAGACCTTTCTCTTTCACTCCTACATAATACTTTGATGTATGAGTGAGATATGAAGCTGCATTGTCGCGATATTGTGGCTGAATATTCATTCAGTTCAGCGGTTTTCTGCGTTGAACACATTTTTCTAATACCCACCGTCTCACACCATTAGGTTATGCCTTAATGCCGCCCTTTTTCCATTGTGTACCTAAAACGTAATGTGCGAGAAGGTTCGGATATTTTGCGACATTATAATGCTATATTTCCATGTTGATATGTGAATAAAAATAGGCGTAGTAAAGCCTTTTTTCAGGTGCTTCTTGAGTAGATTTATTTAGGTTTGTACGTGAAAGGCAATTCTAAAAGATGTGGTTGTTGTTGATATGTTTATTGCCAAAACTCAGGCAGTACATATTAGCATGAGAAGGCGGTTTTATTACTTTATACCTCAGGATCTAATTCTGTCTATAGACCATTTAAACTACACGGACCGTGATTAATTCATTACTCATATAAATAGAATTTTCAATCCTGTATTGTTACAGTAGAAGTCCATAAAATCCCATCACACTTTAGTTACATTACTAATTCCTAAATTGATACAACGTACAAACTATTTTAAAACAAAAAAAACTTACTATACAAAAAACCCACACAACCAGTTCCGTAAAATAACAAAACAAAACTAAAAATCTGAAATTGAAAAGAACAAAGGAGACCACAGACTAAACCAAATTGTCTGCCCACAAAGGATACCAAGTTTATTTTTAAAAGTAGCTCGAACAATTCTTAGGTAAGCTAAACAGCATTGGCACAATGGCTACATGAATCTAGCCTCCAGGCTTGCACTTCAAATCGATTTGGCTACTGCTTGACCCAACCTGTACTGAGGCATGTAGTGAATCTTTTGTTGAGAAGATTTAGTTTTGTTTGAAATACATTGCTGCTTGAGAGAGTAGGAAAGAAAATGGAAAAAAGAATATCTGCTGCATTATCCCTTATGAACATGAATGAATAAATTTTTGTTTTTTATTAAGTTAGTAAAATCATGTTTTTTATAACTTTTTGGGTGAGGATCTATCTTTGTTTCCCGTATTCCGTGAATTCAAACCGATCAATGAAGTTGAATTTTATCATTTTGAACCGCCTAAAGCAGATGATGGGCACACAAAACCTTGAGACCTCGGAGCCAAGCACGCTAGGAGTTTATGGAGTTCAGCTTAGTGATGGGACAAAATCTCGTTAAATTTTGCTATGGAGGTAGCTTTTCGTAGATTTTAGGTTACTGTAAGGAATTTCTCAGTAGCAGCTACGGAGTCTAGATTTTTGCCCGGTTGATCATACAAAACCAACTTAAGCATTCGTTTTAAAGGTACATTATTATTTGTTGCATACAACAAAGAAATGTACCTTAAAAAAAAACCCTACCTAATGTACCATTAAATGACTTTTATCTTTAATCTGTGTTCTGATTCCTACTCTTTAGTTAAACTATGATCCAAAACATTTTTTGTTCAAAAGTAGGTCTGTTCCTTCGTTACAAGAAATAATAGGCGAGACCTACAGAAGTTGCAAGTTTAAACTGGATTTAGTATTTTTTGCCCATGGAAAATCCCATGAACCCCACCCCAAAACCACAAGGCTTGTATCTAACTGTAACATACTTCATGCTTTCATAATAATATCACAATGTTACGTTCTATCAGTCAACAAACGAACAAGCTAAACTGGTATTGATGTTTTGTCCAATTCGTTTAGCTTGTTCGTTTGTTGTTCACATGGTAAATCTATAATGACTAATGTCACATGAGATTCATTCTGCATTCTAATTCTGTTTCATTCAATGACTAAATCGATTGGTGAGCCTCAATAATTAATTTTGGACTAAATACCACGAACGGTGAAATTAATTTCGGGAATTAATAATGAATTAGGAATTGTCTATCTCCTGTGTTTGTTGGTGGTGGTGATGAAAAAGAAGCTCATTCACGAATACTAAGAAACACCTAAATTAATACCTAAATATCGTCGCACTATTATATAAAAGTGCGCTTTTAGTTTGGTGTTAATTTAGATGTGACCTAATTTAAAATTCGAAAAAAGGGAAAAAAGGTGATTGTTTTTTATTAGTTTTATAGCGTGATATAGTGACAAAAAATTACCTATTCTTCTAAGATACATTTCCCATTAATAAGAAACACCATGTGTCAATATCATTGAGTAACGAGAAGGTTTTTTTTTAATTAAATTATAGCATCTTTTTATTGATCAAGGCTTTATCTTATAATAACTGATGACATTTCTAAACACTACAACTACTTTTATTTCTAGTCACAAGATCGGTTTACAACCAGTTTTGAAACCGAAAATCTAAACCAGCAATGTAAATCAAACAGCCGAAAAATGCCGAAGATACCCGAAGCCACGAAGGTAGCACATCCACGGGGGCAGAGTAGCAAAACCAGTGGAAGGATGCCAATGGCCCGCGACATATGCTCGCCGGCCTTTTCTCAATTCCGAGACTATTTTCGGTAAGAGTGCTTGTAAAACGTTTTGTTAAGAACTCATTTTACAGTGGGAAAATTGATTCTAGTTTTGTCTTTGGTAAGATAAATTGGGATTTCTTCGTGTTTTCTTTGAGTACGTTAGTAGTTCCAGTTTTTATTTTTCACTATGAATATGTTTAGAAAACTTTTTAGGTTTCATTCTAGCTGTCGCAGACTCCTTTGCTTAATAAAAGGTCTATAAAATACTCTCTTTAGCAATTTTCGAGTGTTTAGCTTTAAATACCTCGTATATTCTCCCAGTTAAATGTATTGTAATGACAATATTTATTGCCCGAGCGAGGAGCTCGCGGCTAAATAATAACAGCCACTCGGATCGATCTTTATGTTAAGGCACGCTTGCCTAGGTTGATCCGTGGATGGGCGACCACCGATTACATACCGAGTTCCCTCCGTGCCTCGGAAAGCAAGTTAAGCCGTTGGTCCCGGCTGTCATTTGTAGATCTTTGACAGTCGTTACAGGTAGTCAGTGGCCCGAAACTCTGACAACCAGTCTTAGCAAGGGATATCGTAACAAACTAACTGGGCTGTGGAGGTCAGATAGGTAGTCGCTTTATGTAAAATACAGGCATCTGGTTAGACTGGAAGCCACCCCCAATATAGTTGGGAAAAGGGTATGCAGATGATGAATGTTTATTGCCCAACACTTAGCTTTCAATTAGTATACAAAAAAACATTTTTATAAAATTACTAGGACTAAGTAATTATCACAAATATGCTACCGGATTAAAGCCTTTTCTAGATACTTGAGAGCATGATTTTTGTAGTATTTATAAGTAAAGCCCGTCACAGACGTAGTTATAATATATCATCATTCATCATCATTTCAGCCGAAAGACGTCCACTGCTGGACATAGGCCTCCCCAAGGGGGGTTTTGCCATAATCGCCACGCTTGGCAGGCGGGTTGGCGATCGCAGTATGGTTGTTATAAAAAAAAAAAAAAATCACGGAGAACGCTGCTGCTGCCCATTCTCTGGTAAGTCCCTTAGTCGCCTCTTACGACACCCACGGGAAGATATGGGATGGTGCTATTCTTTACGTCCGGACACCATACAGTTATAATATATATTAATATGAATCACAGCAAGGCATATTACGACATATTTTCTATATAACTTTTCGAGTGACCGCACACGCAGCTATAATATATATTATAGCTACGTCTGTGACGGGCTTTATTTTATGAACCAATGTACACATCACCACCTTCGACATACATCTCCTGAGTAGTAAAACCAAAATCCTCACAGCACTAATAAGTTTATACTGCGTTCGCCAATCTACAGCTAAATGTGGTGCCTTTGGCAATATTCCAGAACCTTCAGTTAGTAGAACTCTTTGTATTAGAGATAAAGATGTTTGACGGAATTCTAAATCAGCAACTAAGGCACTTAAAAAGCGTACTGTTGAGTAACACCTATAATAATTCTCCTATTAATTGGCTTTAGAACATGGCGATCAATCTCAGTGGAGACTAACCATCGACGCAGCTGGCTGCTGCAGAAGTTCCTTATGGAAAAACCAAATAAACCTTTACTCTACTAAGGAACCCGACCACCTCTAGAGGTTTTGTGTAGGAGCTTATTCGGGGAAGCACCACCTTCATACCCGTTCTACACCAAGCTGCGATGTTTTAATTTGAAGAACATGATTGCCGGTGTACTTACAGGAAAATTATATTAGGCAAATTATTTTACTTGCTGACTAATGAAATGAATGAATTGATTATCTCTTGTTACGTTAATCAATCTTATTGGCCTGATAACGACCAGTATAGACAGACATTAATAGAAAGAGATCCGCGAACCGGAAGACGTTGCGTCGGAAGGCCTTCCACTAGGTGGACCGATGACCTGGTGAAGGTTGCGGGGATCCGCTGGATGAGAGTCGTACGGGACCGGTCAATGTGGCGACACTTGGGGGAGGCCTATGTCCAGCAGTGGACGACGTTGGGCCGAAATGATGATGAATAAAAAGAGATTGAGGAGAGCTTATTAGATACCATAATATTATTAAAAATAGATAAGCTTTCACTCCCTACACTGCTGTTTATGATTCGAATCGAAATACCAGATTGCGCAAGCATTTAAATTTCGAAACCAACATTCTAAACTTCAACCCCCCTGAGCAAAGTTACAACGAGTATAACCTTCAAATAATCCATACATTATTCCGAGGTTTAGTGTTGCCATAACTAAACTCCTTGTTCATTAATAAAGGCTGAACTTGTTTATGTTCGAATTTTAAATTCTGATTCATCACAACAGAGGATTATAGCTTAACCGACCTCTTTGCAACAATAACACCCTCAATCCTCATCCTCCCTTCAAACATAGATTTGAATCATCAACCGCAAGAGATTGCAGACTCATAAACTGTTGGTTTTATCACCTATTCTTACTAATATAATAAATGTGTAGGTTTAGATGTTTGTGCGTTTGAAAAACTGAATGAGGCTGAGGAGCATAACTAGAAGGTTCCCAGGTATGGTCTAGAACAACTTCGTTAAGGGTCTTGTTACACCCTTTATGTACTTTGACATACCGATACTATTGCATGATTCTTATGTATTTTGAGTAGTACATACTTATTAGGTATATTTTCATTTACACCATTTTCGTTTTAACTTCGTTCAGACTATCGAAAGATTATCTAGAAGATGTTGCTATCAGCAATAAACCTGCTATTACATAGAATTAGCTTTGTTAAAAATTTGGCGTACAACAAAGTATAGCCCATTTATTCATTTATCTAAGCATAAAGATTAAGGATGTGAGTAAGTGAAGTTCGGTGGGAAGCGAGAGAAGCCGCAGCCTACAGTAAGTCTGCAAACACGTGTAAAACTTACACATTTAATATTCAGTAGTATTTGTGAAGGGCGCGTATTTCAAACGCATATTTCATGAGGGGCGTGCGGTTTGCTCGTGAGTCATAACGCTGGTATAAGGGCATGGTTGCAATGTAGTGAAAGGCTTTAAAAAACGGTTTGTATTGCTGGCAAAGATATTTTGTCATGTAAAAGAAGTCTCAAAAACAGGATAAAAGGAACAATAAGTAATTAGGGTACCATAATCTAAAATGATTATGATAATAATCAAAATCAAAAGTGTGTTAGGTATTTGAAATTAGGCTGAGATTCAGCGATTTTTTAATGTAAAAATTACTTTAAAACAGTCCCCGAAAACGAAATTTAACTGTGGAAAAGAAGTTGTGAAACAAGTTCCCTAGCAACAATAACATAAATCAAATCAATATCTGTGTTCCCCGTGCCTAATTTTAAAACTAGTGTCATGATACATTTTAGCTTATGTCTATTATGAAATTTTATTCAGCGGCCGAAAAATGGCTAATCCAATGGATTTTGACTCACAACATCTTTTTTTATTAGAAAATGCACCTGCTCTTGACCTCGATCACGCCAGATGGAAAGCGATGGATGAGGTCTATCATGGAACCAGCGTGCCCAGAAGATGCCTGTTCACTCTTGCTTTGAAGGCAGATGGGTAAAATATGGGTGGGAGATGGAACTGATTAATTTTAGCAGTAAAAAAACACGCTTGTGTTTTCAGAACATTGAATTTGACCAGATTGTCGTCACCCTACTTGGAAACGAGATTTAGGGTCAAATTTATTCGCTCCACCATGGCCTCTCTAAATGTAGCTGTTCCCTCTCTGCTGGCTCTTGCACTGGACAGGTATTTATTCTAAACAGCCAGACCCGGAACAACTACCTGTAGGTCATACAAATATATGTTCCGTACGGGGATCAAACACGCGACTTGCAGTGCAGCAGCCAATCGCTCAGCTACTACCACTACGCCAACCGTGACGTCCATAATTGTCCAGAATATTTATATATATATAGTCAAAATAAGATAATCAAAAGAAATCTCAAGGACCGTACATTTGTCACTGTATCGATGACGTACATTAGTTCTAAACCGAAGACCTTGTTTCCAGGACCATAAAATTTATGTTCCTCGAATCACTACTTCAATAGAAACCATCCTTAAAGGAATTACGCACTGGGGCGGAAAAACGGCCGCGTTCGTCCCGCGGTTTGTGCAAACGCAAAAATTCACAACGCTGGAAAATCCCTGTGTGTATAAAACGGGCGATTTCACTTGTACAAAGATTTGTCTTAATATGATGTGCCTTTCAGTGATTTTTAATTCACTTCAAAGGGATTTTGATAATCGGGGTGGAGTGGAATAATCTGTTGGGATTTTACGCGAGTAAACATAATTTCGTGATAGAGCTAATTAAGCCCATGTTAAAATATGTATGGAAATATACCTACAACATTTCTATGTCGTAAATTTCTTGTGATCGTTATATGGAACGATCACAAGAAGAAAAGAGAAATACTTAAAAATAAAATAAAAATACTTAAAACTTGTTTTGCATCAAACAAGCAAAACAAGGTTGCACAAGCATAACAAGCATAACAAGCACAACAACAATACAACAAAAACACAACTAGCAAGCAAACAACAACAACACAACACAACAAAACGCAACAACACAACAACAAAAAAACAACAAGGTTGTTTAGCTTATTAAAACTAGTTCTTACGCATTGGTATTTTCTGACATTATTGTCTTTACAACCAGCTTTACAACACTAGCTAGTCATCACCGCCGATGTCAATGCTACAAATCTGTAATACCTATAGCATCGCAGACGGATGCCATCCCAAAGACAAACTGACATGTCTCAAGTTTCAAAGCAATAGGTTCAGACAATGAGAATGCACTAATGGAGTTCTAATGAAGAGGTCAGTTCAATTGACTTAGAGAATTGTCTATTACATTCTTCAATTTGTTATATTACATTCCATAAAACCATTCAAGTTCTCCATACAAGTATACCAGTGTTTCTGTATACGATCCTGCAGAGACATAAAACGAGTATCCATGTGCATTGCCCTTATTTCTAACGGGTGCCTTGATACCCTTTGATGCTCCGCCTAATTAAAAGGAAAGCAGTGTGAAAAACTTTTATTCCGCCACTATTTCCATATCTTTCTTTGCTGCCTTTTGGTTCCTTCTGTGACTTTTATAACTTCAGTAATGAGATAACGAGCTAGCTCGATGATGTAATACATTTCTTTTGCTATTTTTAGCACAATATTTTGTTTTCTTTCTTTTGGAATCTATGTTATGATCAATATACATATATTGGTATTCCAATTAGGATAACTGAAAACTCAAAGAAACAAAACTGAAAGTGAACGTCACTCTTTGTTACTGATAGATTGGTGTTTTGTCGTAATGTGCACACAAACAACAAAGATCAGAATGGATTTAAAAAAGATTCTTATTAAAATAGACATAAGTATAATACAAATAATTATAGTCTAACCATGGACAATAACCTTAATGCTAAGATTTTTCTCAGTAATTCGATTGACCTATTTATTTATGTAGAATGTTAAATTTTATTTCGTGACATAATTCTTTCTGTAAATTAATTTGAAGCAACTCAATAAAGCAATGCAAAGATCTTCAAGCCAGTTCTTCGAAAGCAGCGTTAACAAAGCCGAGTGCGCAAAGTAATAGGTCCTGCAGTGAGAAATTACAGGTATCCTTTAGAGTACAAACGTGGATGTATGGGCAGCATTGCGCTCTGTGAAGCCCTGCCCGATATTTAGCCACAGTAGTGAGGTGCTAGGCAATGCCGTAACTCGTAAATACAAGCTTAATGCTACTGGCCGGAGGGTTACCTCTTGGCCACAAGATACACGCTCACGTGTTGAAACAATGACAGCGGTAAAAAAAAAAAAAAAGAAATTTTTTATACTTACAGGGTAAGTGTACCTACAGTCAGAAAGGAAATACGCAATTTTCACAAAAACTTTTTTTGATGCTATCGACTAGTGAAAGTTGCCGTGAGACGAAAATCGGAATTGTTGAATCGGTTCACAAATAAACAGAGGTATTACACTTGTGATTAATTTTGTGTTCCTGTGATGAGGAGGGACGAATCGCATGTGACTAAAAGAGTGATGAATATAAATGTTGATGGATGGAGAGAGAGAGGAAGACCAAGAAAACTATGTATGGATTGTGTGAGGAATGATTATGAAAGAAAAAGAAGTAAGTGATAGCGTGACAGAGAAGAAAGGAAAAGTAAATGTGTTGAGCCGACCCCAAGTAACATGGGACAAGGGTAGGAAGATGATGTTCAGACGTTTCACTTCAAGTGAAAGATCCCAAATGAATCGCAAAAAATAAAAAAAATAGTAAAATCGGCTGAAACCGGTTCAGGCAATTTCTTTAATTTGTTTTCTCTGCAGTCACTAGCAACACGCGTGTCGTTTGAACATGTAGGTCGTGGCCGAGCGGTTATTATACCTACTGCTGCCTGAGCGTGAATCATACAGTCTGAGGTGATACAGTTTGGAGTTATAAAGGGCTTTTCCTCCAAAGTTTAATTGGTATTATGATTTGGTTTATTGATATTGTAGACATGAAATTTTAATCATAGTTTGTAATACTTCGAATGTTTATTAGTTAGAGAGAGAATGATAGTTGGTGAGATGTGTAAACCATCGCAATTTATCTTATTATGCCATAACCCGTTGCTCGTTGGGTCGACGGTATCGTCAAATTGCAGGAAACACCTGGTTGAGGGCCGTACAGAAGTGGAATACCAGGAAGTGTGGCAAAAGAAACGGGAGGTCTATACCCAGCAGTGGGTGGTTCTGGGCTGATAGTATGATGATCATCATCTGTCTGTCTTTTCCCAACCATGTTGGGGTCTGCTTCCAATCTAACCGGATGCAGTTGAATACCAGTATTTTACATGGAGCTTCGACCTTCACAACCCAGTTTGTACTGCGTGATACGATACCCCTTGGTAAGACAAGTTGTCAGACTTTTGGGGCCACTGACTACCCGTAACGACTGTCAAAGATCTACAAATAACAGCCGGAACCAACGGCTTAACGTGCTTTCCGAGGCACTGAAGAAACTTGGTATGTAATGGGTGGTCACCTACCCACGATCCGAGCGGCTGTTATTATTTAGCCACGAGCTCCTATAATGATGATGATGACTTCATTATCCGAAAAAGTTAGTTTTGTTTTCTTTTGTTATTACTAGGAGGGATCAAAAAGTAGTGAGAACGACATACTCCTTGGTAAGAAAAAAAATAAATACTGGCAGGCATAGCTCAGATACATATATGTAATATTAATGAAGAAAAAAATCTTCGATTCTCTTTTGTTTTTTTCTGAATGTAGTCATTTGTTTGCTTCGTGTCGGAACGTGTTCTCGAAAATGGAGAAAAACGAAGTGCGAGCCGTTATTAAATACCTCTGTTTAAAAAAGTTAACAACGCAAGAGATTTATTGCGATTTGGAGGCAACATTAGGAGAGTCTGCTCCGCCGTTTTCCACTGTCGCAAGGTTGGCTTCTCAATTTCGAGTAGGGAGAACGAGCACGGAAGACGAACATCGTTGCGGCCGTCCATCGACGTCAGTCACCCAAGAAAATGTTGCGAAATTCGAGAAAATTGTATTGAGCGATCGAAGAGTTACCATCCGATAGTTAATTCAAGAAACGGGCATTTCATATAGAAGTATTCAATCCATATTAAAACAATCTTTGAATATGAGAAAAGTCTCCGCAAGATGGGTGCCGAGAATGTTAACCGACAGTCAGAAACAAAATCGACTTGACATTTCGAAGATATTGTTGGACAAGTTTCAAGAAGATTCTGAAAACTTTTTGTCTCGTTTCGTAACAATGGGTTGTTTTGATCCCGAGACAAAACAGCAATCTTCGCAATGGAAACGGTCATCATCCCCGAAGAAGTTTAGTGTCGTGGCATCGGCTGGCAAGGTTATGGCCTCAATATTTTGGGACTCAGAAGGGATATTGTTGATTAATTACCTGGAGCGTGGAACCACTATTACAGGCCAATATTATGCAGCTGTAATTCCCAAGTTGAGGAATGCCATCAAAGACAAAAGGAGAGGGAAACTTCGAAGGGGCGTGCTGTTTCATCACGACAACGCACCCGCGCACAGGTCGGCAGTTGCGATGGCTGCCATTCAGCAAGCTGGCTTCGAATTGGTTGACCACCCCCCTTATTCACCAGATCTGGTGGCTAGCGATTTTTATCTGTTCCCCAAATTGAAAAAATACTTAAGGGGAAACAGGTACGAAGACGATAACGAGGTGATGGATGCCGTGGAGAGCTTTTTGCAGGACCAAGACTAAAATTTTCTTTTTGAAAGGGATTGAAGCCGTGAAAAAGCGCTAGACTCGGTGTGTAGAGAGACTCGAAAACTATGTAGAAAAACAAATTATTAAGTTATCAATAGTCATTATATTCTATTTCATTCTCACTACTTTTTGATCCCTCCTCGTATAAAGCTACTAGCTGATGTTTTTTGGTGCATTTTATAGGCATTAGGAAAATAAATTATAAACGTGCAACTTCTTACATTATATTTTTTGAGCTCTGTGTGTGATCAGTGTGATCACATACAATCACACACATCGTGGCTTCAATGTTAATTCTGGAAAACCTTCGTGTTTGTAAGTTTAATGTTTGTAGTACATAACTTATAGGGTTGCTAATATCTACACTGATAAATGATGTTTATTTTGCAAATAGGTTTTTACAAACTTTTACACGACGTCTTTTTCAAACTAGATGGGGCCGGTGTTTCGTACCTGACTACTCTGAGAAGAAACAGCCGAAATAAACTCAGAGGTCATAGTCTCTTTTAAGGTCCAGACATAATCTTGGTCAACTCACATGAGGACTATGCAGATAAAGTGTCTGAGATGGTCTTTTGAAGAAAGAACCACACCGATTTGAGTAGACCTGTCCAGCCAGTGCAAGCATTTGTCAGTTATCGTGTAGCTCGACTCATTACTCAAGGAGCTCAACGATCTCATACATTTAATTTTAAATAATAAACTCTAAGAGATTGTCGCAAACTACGTCCAAGACTTTATTTTTCTTCCATTCATTCTATCTACCAGGAAATAGAACAGCTCTCTATTTTGCGTAATTTTCATTGAACTTACTCAAGAACAATCAATCTTATTAGATCTGTCTGCTATGGCATTTTAAACTCAAACTCCTTTAGACAAAGACGAGAATTCCTTGGAATGATAGTAATAAAATAGATTGTCGACTCGACAAATGTATTAATGGTTGTATTGATTGAGTTTTATGACGTCTGAGTGTAGTCTTTGAAATTACATCATGGCCGCCGAGATAGAAATACAGTGATTCAATTTTATAGTAGCACTTAGATCGAATACATTTTCTTAAAGGATATTTTAGAAGACTCTGTAGTTTATTATTCAATTGTATTTTTAAAGTACAGTGTTATTGACGAGCTGGTGAATATCACAGAATTAAAACATGGAGTGAATATGTAAGCCTACGAGGTTAAGAAATTCTAACTGACGATATTTTTATTCGAATAAAATATTTATATCAATATTTTTACTTATGATTGTCCTAATAGTTTTAGAGCTTTCAGTAAAATTTAAACAAAACAAAAATATTGTAATACTAGCTTTAGCCCGCGGCTTCGCTCGCGTTAATGTAGAATTTGACAATTAAACTCTTAACACACTACTAAAGTTTCTATAATAATGATTCAATCATGATTCGAAAGACACGTGGCGCCATCTATTGTCATAAGAGCGTTACTGTACTCGGAAACAGTACTTTTTTCGAGATGAAAGGTACCCTACATCCGTTTCTGTACACCTGACAACGTATATGCAAAATCAGGATCTGGATGATCGGTTCTGTGGTTTTGGCGTGAAAAAAAAAAACTTACTTTCGCACTTATATTATTACTTAGGAAGTAAGAATAATACAGTATTTGTGTGTGTTGTGCGTTTGTGTGTGTTTTGTGTTTCTGTATTTATTTTTGTGACCATGATAGTTTAAAAACTTATAGTACAGTATTTATTCAGAGCTATAGCATTCAAAAAAACAAAAAAGTAAAAGTTTTCGTGAAAGCTTGATCCTGATTATTAAATTTGCTGTATTAACAATTAATAATTCCTTATCATAAGTAAGAAAATAAATCTGATCACAAAGTTATGAAAACTTGTGTCACTGTTTCACACCCACTACGCCAATCTAACATCGACACATCTATTCATTGCAATGAGCTTTATGAATCTGACCCAGTTTTGAGTGCACGTGTACCTACATTGTACTCTCTAAAGATTGTTGATTAGTGTCTCAACGGTACGAAAGATTGAAATTAACGTCCACAGCTACGGTAGGCAACCCATCGAAAGCAGGAGATATTATAGTGCTCTTCAGTTACTCTTCTTGTTTTATGGCACAGCAATCTGATACAACCACAGAGATTACGTACAGGACCGGCTAACAGGCTAACAGCTGATAGGTCAAAGGCGCGCGCGCGCGAATTTCATACGGCTGTTGTGTTATTGTGATAAAAGTGAGTATAAAAAAAGTTTCTTCGGGAAACTTGTTTGTTATCATAAGAACAATCACGTGTTTAAGTATCGGTCACCAGTCACCCTATTTTTAGTCAGTATGACAATAGGTCGTAAAGTATATTTCACACCGCTAATTTCACGCGGGTGAAGGTCGCGCGGCACAGCTAGTAGTGAATATTAGTTTACCGATTACTCGGTGTGCGCACAAGTATCAAAATGTACGTACCGTAGTAAGTACCGCCTACTTTCATTTAAGCCTAAAAGCTTGGCTTGTCTTTATAACCTACTACTCTTCGTGATGTTAGGGTTTCTGAACAGTCTGCTTGCCCTAGGAGCTTGCCATATTGTTGGCCCCTAGATACCCCACTAGTTGTACGAGCTGAACTAAACTAACTTAGCTTAGCTCTTGGTCTACAACCGGCTTTACACCTAGTAGGAATAGTAGTTGTTAACGCGGCAAGTAAAGATTTATGGCTTTGTTTTTGGGAGAAATTGGGTTTGTCATTCGAAATTATGTCGTATGTGATTGGATGAATGATTTATCGGGAATTATATGTCGAAACTACAAGGTCGTAGTAAGCCTAGACGGAGGGTATCTATGAGGATTTTCCCACACAATAAATTAAAATAAAAGATAAGGTACAGGACTTACTGCTTAACGTGTTTTCTAAGGCACGGCAATTTTTTTAAATAAATGGGCCTACTCTTGACCTCTTAATTCGAGATTTTTTTTTCTCGATCGCGTCAACTGTAACTGAACTAGCGACGTCTGGTGACAAAAAGGCAAAATAATCAATTTATACAAATTGACGGAGTTGTTTCTTCAGTGAATAAAGCTGGCATTGAGCCCTCAGTTTACTAGTAACCAATTAAAATATAGATGAATATGGCTAAACACAGACACACAGAATTAAAAACAAAAGCATGTCGCGAATTCCTTTTATAATATCTAAAGACTCCGTCACATTCTTCATATGAGACAATAACTCAATGCTAGTGATTATTACGTCCATTTTCTTTTCAATATGTCAGCAAAACATTATTACTCAAGACCACATTATGAAATACGACTGCTCGTGTCTTGAATTTTCAAGCAGTAGAACTTGACAACGGCTATAAAATCATGAAATAATTACCTGTCTTTTGCCGCTTGTAGACGTTCATTTCTTTTTATCAAAAAATGTGGTCCCTGTTTTTCACAAAGAAGACAAAGTCAGGTGCGAGTACATACTTCTATTGCAACATTTGTGACCTAAACAAAATCAGAAGTGGTATATAAGGTCTAACTATTCATACACGAAATATTTTAAGAGTAACTTCTATAAGTTGTAAAGTCGCCATAGCAACGAAAAAAAAAAAGTGTTTTTTTTTACGAAATTATTATAATTTTAAAAAATTTTGAGACTTTTTGCATAAAATCTTTACTCCCATATTCTAACAATGACACTAGGTAAATACGACGTAATAAACTAGCGTAATGGATGTTCAGAAATAAGGAGCTAGTATTTATTTTGTGGGTTAAGTAATTTTAAATATTTTTTTTTATAAAAATATACTCAGATAAAAAAATAATAATGCCTTGAAATGGCTTCGTTATAGCCGTTAGATGATTCCCTGAAATTATTTCGTGTATGAATAGTTAGACCTTATATAATTAGTTACCGTATTTTCTGTTTTCGGATTAAATAAAGAACCAGAACAAGCTTGGAAATTCCACAGCAGTAATCTTGTGTCTGAACCTGAACGTTGCAAGCTTCGAGACCATAGACCGACTGCTGCTTTAATGAGTCCTCGCGAAGATATCAATTTAAATGGAATATACTGAAGATTGATCACGTATTGGTTCAATTAGTATCGTAACACATACGTGGATTATGGTTGTTTTAAAGCAAATAACCTGTGGGATATTGTTAGGACTTTGTGAACGCTTAATGAGCCTATGATGGGGCAAGGCAGAGGACTCATAAAAGCGGTCGGTCTATAGAAACAAGTCACTTATCACGACAATCAATTTAATTATAGGGATTAAAAAGGGAAATCCAAACAGCTGATCAATAGAAAGAATATAAAACAGTTAATTCTTGCGCCGGCCCACTCCATTCCCACGTCAGTATAGATATTAGAAGACTTCTTTTCATACCGAAAGTAGCAAAAGCCAAAGCTCCTATTCTGAATGCACTCACAATTTATTTTCCTCGATCTATATTACCCGGCTGAATAAAAAACACATTCACCTCCACACCCCACTCCAATTTCTTAACATTCTCAATTTCCCAGGATAATCTCTGACATAAAGAGCAAAATTGAACTCAAACGTGAATATTTACAAGTGAACATGGCAATATCTCGTCCAAATATACGTGCAACACTCTATGCGAAATTAAAATTGGCTTGAGGCCAATATAATCTTACTGTGGGTCCGTATTTATCGCTTTGGATAGGGTAGAACGGGGGGTATTATGAAAATCGGGAGAAAACTAAGCCTGTATCAGATCGAAGAGTATTTTGGCGGTAAAAACAGACTTTTAAGTTGTCTTTTGATAAAAGCGGTTTTTCCGTACATACAATGTGAAATTGTTAAATTCTGACAATCAGTTTTACCAAGGGGTGTTGTATTATTCAGTACTAATTGAGTTGTGAAGGTCAGATAGGCAGTCGCTCCATGTAAAAATACTGGTATTCAACTGCGTCCCGTTAGACTGGAAGCCGACCCCAATGTAGTTGGGAAAAGGCTAGGCAGATAGATGATGACGTAGTGTGTAATTGTTAATCAAACTCATTTTAGAACAGAAAAAAAATAAGTGTCTAGTCATCGTAATCATCATTCCTTTGTCCTGATCTCAATATATTTGCAGTCGAAGCAGCACGTCTTCTTTTCCCAAACTTTTCTATTAGTCTTCAGTAATCTAGTCGTTCCGTTCGAGTATTTTCATCTTTCTCACAGTCCATCCATCGCTTCTTGTCAAATAAATTTACTGAAGACAAAAAAAATAAAATAATTAAAGCCTCTAAACTGTAAACTCCACTTCAGGAATAATCTACAAGGTCTATTTAGCCTAGTCCACTTACCGACTATATAATTGTATTGGCCTGAAGCCAGGGATGCACAGTTTCATCTCTAAATGGCCACGTATATAATTTTTATTGCTGTGCTTATGTCCGAGTGCTGTTTGTGGAAAGATGCTCATTTTAGCCAACTTATAGTGGGCGTGGTGATCATTTGAGTTACGAGCAAAGTGATTTTTTTATAGCCGGTTTTAAGAGGACTTTTTGGCGGAGGGTGCTTCTGGAGACAATAAACAGATGTTATGATCTTAGTTGTAGGTATAGTTGGCTAATTGCATTGTACAGACGCCAACACATCAAGCTACTAAAATTTGTCAAATTTCTTTCATAGATTTTCAACTTAATCGCTAAAGCATTAGGTTCAAGGTTGATTGGGAAAATTTTACAGTTTCGGGTAGCTGTTGTACACCGGGCCTGGTGTTCGTAACTCCAATAATTTGCATATTTTGCGTTCGGATGAGAAAATTGCTCACTGGATGCACCCTAGTTTCTCAAGAAAGGCCAGCAACCATGATGTTACTGATCTTAGGTTACCGCAGAACTTTTCCCTGCATAGTAAAAATGAAACATCAACAACTTAACACACAAGTGAAAATTACAGTTTTCAACACACGTGTGACAAAGTTTAAAAGTGATTAACGTTTTTGTAAGGTATTTCTATGTACGTGTTGCATTTAAATTGTTAGTAATAAGTCAGTTAAAACTACTTTGTCTGCTGTAAACCAACCATTTTTTATCATGTTGTTTTCACAAAGATTTTTCTGTGGATTATTATAACCTTGACTGGTGAGACTGCAGGTGTGTATATTTGTTTTAATAGAACAATAATTAATCGATGCGTGAAAAGTCTTGACAGTTCTATGGACACTGTGTTATGTTACTTGATATACATCAAGGTAAATACTTACCTCATCGTCATCATACACATCACTGAACAACGTCCACTGCAAAGTCAAGGCCGCCCCCTAAGCATCGTCATATTTTCTACCAGACCGCATTCAGTGGAAATAATATAGCACAACATTCAAACCTTTTCCATAGACAAGAGAGGAAAGTATTTTATAAGGAAACTATTTCATTTAAAGCACTGTTTTCCCGTTGCACTAATACCGATGATAGCCATAAAACATAATCAAAACTAATAAACAGTAAAATAGTTGAAAATGGAAGCAATTTATACCCAACAGTGATTAGTGGCACAATTACTTAACTAAACGTTAATAACAATACAATCACCAACACTATTATTTAATGATGGCATTAGGCTCGCTCCCTATTATATGAGACGTAAAACTAACTGTCAAATTTAGTTGTACTAATAGGGTTTGCCTAAATCGTCGGGGATTTTTATTTATGAAAATTGTGCCGACGTGGAAAATTTTTCGAATTTCAGATGTGTTTTAAAGAAACGTGTTGAGGATGCGAAAAAATGTGAGAGATTAAAAGTCAAAAAGATAAAAAATGCACATAATGAGAAACTTACAATACATGTACACGAAGCCGAAAGGTACTCGTTTTTCGCGTCATTGCGATCATTTTTTTGTTCTAGACTATGCTTAGGAACCTTCAAATTACGAAGTTAATGGGGGTCAAGTTCCAACTTTTAAAACAAGTTTTCTTTAAGATACAAGTTTTATTTTATATTATAACTGTACTTTAAATACCTCCACGACCTCCGTATTCATTGCATTCATCAGCAGTGTTTTGAGTACGTTACATTGAGTCCTACCATAAAACGTGAATTTTCACCCCAAACAAAAAGTCGTTTCCCCCCAATATTGTTTGCGTAGAGTGAGAGAGACAGCTTGGTTGCCGGCTTCATGAAGGGTCCGTTTACACCTATAATATATTACCTAACAAATGTGACTACACCACTATTTGGCACATCGAAATAGTAAAATGCAGTTGTTTGATTGGTTGCTAGGCAACTAACATTATTGATTTCACTTTATCAATCTGCTATCGGTTATCATCAGTTAGCGTTTATCTATGATATGACGAACAACATTTTTTGTGCGTGTTCACGAAAAGTAAAAATAAAAAATTATTGAATTGTGTTTTTGTGATTGAAAGTGTATACATATGATTTAATTGGAATATATAATAGTGCCTAGAAACAGAATTTGTAGTGGAAAACAGAGTACAACTAAGTGCTTATCAGGTTTTCTGAAGGTGACTGAAGTACATAAAAGAAATCTATTCAGGTAAATATTTCAGCTAATCTATTAATTAAATATTTTCGTACACAAACTTTAATTTATTTAACAGTCACTTAAGTTAGCTAATGACAAGTTTCAGGAGAAAAAACAACAAATTTATTTTTGGTGCTTCTTCTTTCCTTACACCGTGTATACAACATTATTTTTAGGATATGCGAAACCTGAATATAGTTTGTTCAGAAAAAGTAACTGAATCGATTCCAATAATTTTTAAACCATGTTATATTTTTTCACAAAAATATTTTAAGAAGTTAAAAGTTGTACACCGGGCGAGTTTAAGTACCTACCGCAATAATTTAGGTACCTACTGCCAAATTAATATTATCAATGAGCTCAAGACGACGCTGGAGGCGCGCGCTGCGTGGTGACCACGATTTTGTGCGGACAACTAGGTAACAGAACAAGCTTATAACTTTGTGATTTTTCATGATACAGTTTTGAAATTTTGTACATAGATTCTTTTCATAAAAATACTAGACACATGTATCAGGTTTCGTATATACTAAAACTGATGTTGTATAAAATATAAATCACTGATGTAATTTTAAAAAAGTTACATTGTTTTTCTGAACTACGCAACGGATTTTTATTCGGTTTTCACCGTCATTTAGTAGTTTTTTCCCAATTTTTGTGCATTTTATATTAAAATAACATTTAAACAGAAAACTGTACATTTCGTTGCACTTGAAGTATGATTAGTTATGGTACATGGCAGGAATAACGCTTCGTCTAAGTTCCTCTTCTTTTTTGCACGAGACCGTGCTAAGTAACGTTTATAGATCTCAGCCTAAAAATCTACATATGGATTCTTTCTTACTTAGCTTAGGTATGAAAGTTGTACCCCTTGTACATATAACAGGAAACTTCCAAATCGAAAACAAACGTTTGCACATTATCTTTTCATCGCGCAACTCTCTAATCAATACTCAAATTGCTGTTTAAGTGTATGTACGTTACCTAACTACGCCGAGGAACTCCAAAGTTATTTGAGTATTCAATGAAACTGGGATACTTACCTATTTACATGACTGTATCGTCCTCATCATCATAACATCACACCTGTAATCCCGTAGGGTTAGGCAGCGTTGTACCTAATAGTACACCGACATTTCACCAGTTATGTTTAAGTCCCCTATGCTAGCCTATTGCCATTAACCGGGCACAAATCCAGACTCCATGACTGATACTGAAAAAATCTTGAAGGAAAAACCCAACAGCACTTTGCCCGACCCGGGAATCGAACCCTGGACCTCATGAGGACACGGTGCAGCACACTGTGGAGGTCTGCCCCGCTTGGGCGGAGCAGCGCCGTGTCCTCGTAGTGGCGATCGGCGGCGGCGACCTCTCGCGCCCGGCCCTGGTTCAAGCCATGGTCCGGAGCGAGAGGGAATGGGAAGCCGTCACCTCCTTCTGCGAAGCAGTCATGCTGGTGAAGGAGGTGGCGGAACGTGAGAGGGAAAGAGCCTCACGTCCCAGCCGCCGCGGGAGACGCCCTGGGCGTCGGGGGTCACGTGGTGGCCCCCGGCCACCGTAGGCGCGGGCCTGTGGATGGCGAGTTATGGGCTAGCTCGCCGTCCAGCCGTCTTATGACGACAGGCCGTGTCGACGGCGCGTTCGTGTTCCACGCGCGCCTCAAAGAGATGTCAGCAACCACGTAGGGGTCCGCACGGGCCGATGCCTGCCAGGGCTGCGGGACTGTTCGAAAGAGATACCGCGGCGCTGGAACACAAAGGGCAAAGAAGGAACATGGATGGGTTTTAGTCAGTACAAGTCTGACACTCCCTTCCGCTCTGCCCAGAGGAACGGGGAGCGGGGGGGGTCATTTGATGATTTCCCATCCCAAAAAAAAAAAAAAAAAAAGGACCTCATGCACAGCAGTCGAGCTTGCGACCACTAAAATAGCGAGACAGTCAATAATAATAATATTCATAGATCAATATGTCGTCAGTTTATCAAGCCATACATTTCCAATACTTAGGTACTGGAAATGTATGGCTTGATATTGTCATCATCGTCAACTCGTCATGCGTCTGAAGCGCATGATGAGTAGACAACCAAAATAAAGTAAAATATAAAAATGTACAATAATAGGTATAAATATTCGAACCGTATTTTTAGTATCTTTTGGTATCTTGTTGTTTATACTAAGATATCAACACACTCTTATCGTAGCAGTCGATTAATCAAAATGAAACTCCGATAATATTTTAAGTATAGCGATAGTAAAATACTAATTGTTTTTATCTGTCACCTGAGTATGTTGAAATTCAATTGAGTAGATATTAAAAAAACGAATGGAAATAATAACTAAAGACCTTGTGCTCGTTTATTATTATTTGCTATCTATACATCTATAAACATAAATTAATAAAATTTAAGTGTCTCTTTGTAATATCAAAATAACAGCTTTTTACTGAATGCTTATGAAAATATACAGCAGTTTTAACAAAAACACATTATTTTTTAATTTTGTCTGTCTGCCTATTTGTTCCGGTTAATCTCCGAAACGGCTGGATCGATTTTGACATGACTTTTACTGGCAGATAGCTGATGTTATAAGATCTAACATAGGCTACTTTTATTTTAGAAAAATGATTAGAGTTTTTCTTTAAATTGGTAACATAATTCGATTCAAAAAGGGAAGTGTTATTTTTTATAGTAATTTCACGAAAGTCGCAGGCAACAGCTAGAATTTTTTTAAGACAAGAACGGGTAGATTGATTTTTGATAAGATTCGTGTGGCAAACATCTTTGTAGCGCTGTATGTGACAGTTAGATGGTTTTAACCTTACCAGCTGAGATAACAGTTACCTAAAGATTGTTGTCAAAACTGGCAAAGCTATTACGAGTTCGACAATGGGATTAAAACTCACGATCCCAAACTCCGCCGTACGAGGGTTTCACACCACCAGCTTCCTAACTTCGGGCTATAACTGAGAAAAATCCCAATTTCACTTTACCCCACCTGGGAATCAAAACCAGTCAAGTCCGCACCCTCAATCGCCACTAGACCAACAGGCCAGTCACAGGTGTGTAAACAAAATATAAAATAAAATGATCATAACTTCAAGATCTAAACCCTGAAATATGTACCGTTCAAGTCGTAAGTACTAGTGTAGTGAACGTTAGTACCTGGTCACTGTGGCAATTTATACTAAGTAAGTGGTGCTATACATCGTCTCAGACCAACGCCTCCACAAGTAGGTCAGCAGGGAAGCTGAACCTATCGCTCTACATGCACTTAGCTGCAATTTTAAAGTACAAGACTTTTTCTAGAGGGCTGTTTATTATTTAGATTTGTTCTGGGTGGTGAATTTAAGGGTTTCGTCTTTTGTTTTCTTTTTCTTTGGGTTTTGTTTTTGTTGCGTACTTTTTGAATTGAACAACTAGAAAAAAAAAGTGCCCGACCGAAGTTTCGGTTTATTTTAAGTTAAATCTTCGACTTCGGCCAAAATGAACCGAAGTTTTGGCCGAAGCCAAAGGTTTCTAGCAAGCTCCGAAATGGAACAAACCGTTACGAATGCGTGAGAGCACGATAAAAGAATGTAAAACCAGCACTGAAATTGTAACGTTTTATCATGTCATCATTGCACCGGTGCAAAGCTATAGTAACTAACTAGCTGTTTCCAGCGACCAACTATCTGCCATTGAAAATCCCGTCAAAATCGGTCCAGCCGTTTCGGAGATGAGCCGGAACAAACAGACAGACAGACAAAAAATAAAAAAGGTATTTTTGTTATAAATACCGTATATGTTTTCATATGCATTCAGAAAAAGGCGATATTTTGAATTAACAAACAGACATTTCAATATTATTTATTTATAGAGATTTATTGATAATATTTTTATTGCAAGATCCACAATGTATCTGTTAAAACCTGTTGATTACGAAATAAACTTATTATTATTGCAAGAGCCTCTCTAAAAAAAATTACATGCTTTTTAAATATTTATCCAAGACTTTATAATCCAAGCCACTTGACCCACTCCCCCTGAGATTAATCATTATTAATGTGTTAGAAAAATCTTTTAAAATTTATCACGTTGGGGGTCCCTGTTGAAGAGGGTTCCTTTCAAACATTTAACAGTGTTTAGCGGTTAACAGGAATATAGGGTTGCCTCATCTTAGCTGTAATAACACAGGGTCATTTTTGCCTGTATTGGAATAGCAAATCTCCTAAGCAGTTAAAAGTGGCTTGCTGTTCTTATAGGTAGGTAATCACCACATATTTAGTACAAAACAAAGTCGTCTGTCTGTCCATATGTATGCTTAGATCTTTAAAACAACGCAACGGATTTTGATGCTTTTTTCAGTAATAGATAGAGTGATTCAAGAGGAGTTTTATACATAAATTGCACCCGTGCAAAGCCGGGGCTGGTCGCTACTTTCTTAATAATTCTATGATGAATTTAGCAAAGCGCCTAACGTCCGCCATGTTATTTTATTTAAAAAAAAAGCGGCCACTCATAAAACCTATATTAATCGATTGCTGGCATCAATACAAACAAAGTATTGTATGATACAAAGTCTTTATAGCGTCACATTTCCGAAATATGAGCTATCAAAATTATGCTGATGGCGAAAATTGTAACTTTGATGGGTTAAATCTCTGAAGCATGACGTTTTAGAAGATTTTCTCTAATAAAATACTTGTTTATATTGATACCAGCTATTGATTAATACATGTTTTATGCAAGGCTGCTATTTAAAAAAAAAAAAAATGACGGAAGTTAAGCAGGCTGCATTTCAAACAAGAATCTTCCGAAACGGCCTTTATGATCGCTTTTAATGAAAATAATTGTTCCTGACTCTTATCAGAATTAACAGGACAACACTTTAAAAATGAATGTAAAACGGTGCATGATACATATAAGGTGTAAACCGACTCTTCACGAAGCCGTCAACCAAACATTCTGTACATCAAACTAAGTAATTGTACGCATAAAATATTGTTGGGAAACGACTTCTTTTTTTTGGTGTGAAAAGTTACATTTTACGGTAGTTAAAACAATGTGCTGCATTGTATGGGGGCCATGGAGGTATTTAAATTATTACATTATAACCTTGTATTAATAAAAAAAACGTGTGATAAAGTTGAAACCTTGACCTCCAATATCTCCGTGACTCTATAATAAAAAAAAATATCGCAATGACGGGAAGAACAAATACCCTTCGGCTTCGCTGTACACCCATTATGTATACAGGTTCTGACTTTCTTCAGACAAACTTCTTAAACAGTAAACTGTAGGTACACTTCGCAATGTAGTCAATCATCATCATCATCTTCCTGCCCTTGTCCCATATTATATGTGGTCGGCGCAACACGTTTTTTTGTTCCATTCTCCCCTGTCAATCGTCACGCTATCAGGTACTCCTTTTTTCTTCATATCATTCCTCACTGAATCCATCCATCTCGCAATGTTGACGGCACGGTTGGCGCAGTGGCTGAGCGATTGACTGCTGCGCTCCGTGTCGTGGGTTCGATTCCCGCACGGAACAAATATTTGTATGGCCTACAAATAGTTGTTCCGGGTCTGGCTGTTTGTGTATGTGAATTTAAATGTTTGTAAACGCACCCACGATACAGGAGAAATTCCTAGTGTGGGGAAACGTTTTTAAAAAAAAAAAAAAAAAAAAATGTAGTCAATCAACAAAGCTTATTAGAGCCTGGTTGCTGCGCCCCAAAGCCCCAACACCCTGTCCTATACGTTTTGCATCCATCATCAAGATATTGTGATGTCATCCCTAACTCCTTATCTAACTACATAAATAAACATGAAGTTTAGCCTGGTTGTTGTTTACTTCGCGTAAGAATTGGGTGGTGATCTTTTAACAAAAGCCTGCCTCATGATGATGTTTTCATTCCTTCATCGTTTTGAGAGCAATAGCCACAATAAATTACACAAAAAAAGTACCTGCCTGGACTCGAACCCATAACCTACTACACGTAAATCCGTTACCAATGGCCCTCCAACGTTCTCAAATTTAAGTGTTTTTCTTTTTTAGGGTCCCGTTGTTGGCATGAAACGGAACCCTTGGTAAATTTGTCCTGTTCGTCTGTCTGTCTATCTGCCTATCTTCCCGTCTGTATGTCAGAGTCAGTTGAAACCACACATTTGAAATTTGGAGAGTAGGTGCCTTCCTTGAACCGTTAAACAAATATGATGTGAAATTATGAAAAAATAAAGGATATCGTATCATAATGCCGACTTTCGCACTATGACTGTCTACTTTTTTGTGTTTTCAAGTAATTGGTAGCACAATGCCAACATTTTGAAACCACAATCCATTAGCTCGCATAATGCCTACAATCGTATATTAACAAATATATTCCTTATAACAACATCATTCTAATCGCAGTATGCCTACTTTGTGGTCTACAATATGTACAGTCAACACAAAAATTATTTTACTTAGGGTGTTTTGTAAATATAAGTAGGTATGATTTATGGGTGGGTATAAACAAATAGAGGTTTTCAAAAAATCTACGTATAATAATATATCTGTGTGGGGTGTCTACCGATAACTCTTAAAAAGATAATATCGAGGTTCCGAATATATTTAATATATTTTTTTTCTTAAATTAATTTATAGATGAGATATTTGCTTTTAAACTGTCAACCCCTGTAATTTCTAAAGTAAATGGAACAAAATTCCGAAAATAATCAAGAACTATAGTTATTCAAGAACTTATAACGGTGTAAATAGGATTTGATATTTCGTTGATGAGATATGGCACTTTTTCGTAAAACTGCAGCTGTAACTTTATTTTTCATCAACATAGTATACAATGAAATACAAATTTCAGTTTTGCTGTTGAGAGAAAATTGACTTAAAAAATATTTTTATTATATTTTTTGGTGCTACAAAACCCGCCGGTTTCCTTTATTACAGTGAATTTTTTGCATTGGTAACAAAGTCAGATTATTTAGGTAGTATTTTCAGGTTTCGTTCGTCACAGTGTTTCTTTTTACAGTTAAACAAGATAGGATGTTAGCTTACAGAATTTGTAATATAAAATATATAATTTATTATAACCCATGATTAAGGATATAAATGAAGCTAGACAAAGAGGAAACTATGGTGTTTTAATTGAACAGGAAATTGTTGTGAAATGTTGTATTTCCTGCATAGTAGGTACTAGCCAGTTCACTGACGGTCTGCACCTTTCACCCTTATGCCCTTAGTAATAAGGTTGAAAAGAGGTCGACCGTTAGTGAACACATGAACTTGTTATTTTATCACTACAATGCAATGTATTGCAGAAAATATTGAGTAAAAAGTTCAATTATTGCGTAACAGTATTCAAACAGAAAAAATATAATGAAACTAGCTGTGCCCCGGCATGCGTTGCAATGCACCTTTTTTAACCTACTCAACCTACCCTACCTAAACTTTATTGAATAGCAATAAAGTTCAAATTGACTCTTCATTTTATTTAGAAAACGTTTATATGGGAAAAAGAAAAGGGCCGTTTTTAGGGTTTTCCCGGCAATTATTCGAATTTTCTCACCTTTTAAACCTTCCCTAGACCTCCACAAACACTTCAAGACCAAGATAAGATAAATCCGTTCAGCCGTTCTCGAGTTTTAGCGAGACTAACGAACAGCAATTGATTTTTATATATATAGATAGATAGATAGATAGATAGATAACATAAGACCCTTCTTATGTTATTTCATTCCTACCTGTACCCTGTACATGCAAAGAACAAGTTATGTCCTAATGAATAGATTATGAGAAAAAAAGCAAGTTAAGGTTTAGAAGTTCCCAGTTCTTTTCGTTTTGGGCATAGATAAAAAGTTATTTTTACCGATATCTGTTGAGTATTTGTAAAAACTAGTGATTGGGAATGCAATTACCATAGATATAGATTGGAAGACGCTGCGATGGAAGGCCCCGCACTAGGTGGACCGATTACCTGATGAAGGTTGCAGGGATCCGCTGGATGCGAGTCGCACGGGACCGGTCAATGTGGCGACACTTGGGGGAGGCCTATGTCCAGCAGTGGACGTCTTTCGTCTGAAATGATGATGATGATGATGATGAGATTGGTTACCAGTACAAAACAATTTTTTTCAAAAAATGTGACGTTCCCTGTTATTTGCCTGTACTCTTTCATCTTGCCTATTTCTATCGAATATTGTTTGTATGAATATTGTTACCATGTTTTTTTTATTCACTCTTAATTATATATTACTTGTTTTTACTTTAATTAATTAATTTTACTTTTAGTTTAATTTTGTTACTAATCACCAAACGACCATTTTGGATAATAAAACGAAAATGTACAACTCTGATCCCCAAGATGCAGACTAACGTCTAGTTTGTGGATCACTGTACAAATTGCTGTGTATAATGTGCATGAAATAATTTGAAATAATCTTTCTCGAACCCTCAGGCAGAGGTTTTAGGTTTCAGGGTCAGGCGGTTACGTTTAGGTTCAAAAACCGGAAAAAAAAAAACTTTGCAGACGTGGAAATCGAACACAAGACTACATGAAATAAAGAAATCGACTGAAGTCATTTAATTCCAATCAAAATTTAAAAATAATCCTGAGTCAGTAAAACAAGAAGAAATATTTTAAAATAGTCTGAAAATATTTTAAAAATACACATAATCGTCATTTTTTTATTACAATAAAGGAGAGATTAAAGGCATTCCAGAATTATTGTCATCCACAAATCATTTGACTATGAGCTCAAGCATAGAGTAAGCGAGCCCAGATGTGACGTTTTTTTTTCTTTAAACATAAATGAAAGGGAGCATGTATTACTTTTAATTCTCCTTAGGACTTATTAAAAAGTGGTGATATTGACTGTATAATTAGTAAACGCGATTATTAATCAATATTTATTTATTTAACACTTCAAGCACAAACGTACAGAAGCGGACTTAATTCCATAGGCGCAATATCACATTTGATGAACAATTTTTTTCATGTAACCCAGCGAAACGAACGAAAAACGCGAACGTCGAAATCCGAAAACGCACAAAGGTTTTCGATTTTGGAAATCGCGTTACGGAACTCAAATGGAGTTGGGCAGGACACCTAGCAAGGCGCAGTGATAACAGGTGGACTAAGGCTGTCACCGAATGGCGTCCAAGAACTGGCAAAAGAAATGTGGGTCGTCCGGCGGCGAGATGGGCAGACGACATAGTTGCCATCGGGGGAAAAACCTGGATGAGGCTGGTACAGGACCGTGGGGATTGGCATGGGAAAAGAGAGGTCTATACCCAGCAGTGGGTGAGTTCGGGCTGTGGATGATGATGATGATGAACCTAGCGAACACCCATCCCTTGCTTTTCCCTTGCGACTTGACAAAATAATTATCGAGATTTCTCAGTTCTTTGTCATTTTAATATCAATGTAGGTATTGTACTTACATACAAACTTTCGCTACATAATAGTTAAAAAATAACGTAATATCATCCCTGCAATTCCCGAAGGGCTAGGCAGAGGTGTACCTAATAGTACACACACATTTCGCCAGTTGTGTTAAAGTCCTATTTAATAGGGGGCGAGCCTATTGCCATCACCCGGGCACAGATCCAGACTCCGTTGCTGCTACTGAGAAATTCCTGATGAAAAAATCCAATAACACTTTGCCCGACCCAAGAATCGAACCCAGGACCTCTTGCGCAGCAGTCAAAAATAATAATAGTGAAACTGCATCAAAATTGGTAGTAGTAAGTAGTTTAAAAGAATAACACAGAAAAAGACGAAAAGCAATTTTTTTTAAATAAAATATTATGGGATAAAAATAGATGTAAACGATTTTCATGTGGACTTCAGACGGTAGGTGCTTACTAATTATTTATTTTAATCAGAACATTCAGTTCGACGTACTTTAAACAATAGAATGTTTAACATATTCTAATTATGTTCCCATGACCTGCAGTGTTAATCACTTGCGGTGACTTTCCTTCACTCTTGTTTATGAAAATAAGAATCTTCATTAATGTGTTAATTGGCAATTCTTTGGCTTTCCTTATTTAATTCGTACGTTTGAAGGCATGGCTCCTAGATATAAATATAGAAAGTCTTTTTAAAACCCCTACACCCTACTTCTGGGAGCAATGAAATTAGTCTACAGGGTGAAATCGAATTCATGGGCATTCTTTTAAGAATTCATTGTACTCATCATTATGAACAACTCTTACTATGGGACCAAACCTGAAATTGCGAAAAAAAAATCAGCCGTGCCATAGGTACATTTTGACGAGTTATGCGAACATAAATGTAGGGAACAGCTGATTTTTTTCGCGACTTCAGGTTTGGTCCCTTAGTAAAAGTTGTTCATAATGATGAGTACAATGACCCCTTAAAAGGATGCCCATGAATTCGATTTCACCCTGTAGACTAATTTCATTGCTCCCAGAAGTAGGGTGTAGGGGTTTTAAAAAGACTTTCTATATTTATATCTAGGAGCCATGCCTTCAAACGTACGAATTAAATAAGGAAAGCCAAAGAATTTTTATTGTTCACTTTCTATTCATCACATTTTTCTTTGCTGAAAAATCCACACAACGAAATATAGCAGTGTCGCTTCTATAATTCTCTATCTATGACGCGAATTAGCCTGTACTCCTGTAGTCGGCAGCATAACAGACCGAACGCACGCACTCTGCGCGCGCGCCGTATCGCGATCGAAGGGAAATTGCGACGGTAGTAAATAAATCCGTATTTATTTTTGTTGATATTTCAGTTGAAGTGAATCGTTGTGATGAATTGAAGTGCAATTTTTTTTTGTTAGTAAATTGGATTTTATTTGCACTGTGGTGAGTATGTTTTTGGCTTTTAATTATTGATTGTTTTATTTTTATTATAGTAACAGTAGGTTGACGGTTATTTATATCTTTGTTTTTGAATTATAAATTATTTATGAGAAATGATATTTTATCTTCAAAATTGCTTGTAAATAAGCACATTTACACGTAAAAAAATAAATAATGTTTCCTCTTATATTAGTTGTTATAGACACAGCCTCTTCCAAAGTCTAGACATAATCTTGGTCGAGTGATAAAAGGACTATGCAGATTAATGTCTGAGATGGTCTTTTGAGAATGGACCTCATAGATTTGAGTGGACCTGTGCACTCGATGCATGCATTTGTCAATCAGAGACTAAATTTTCTGCCCTTTGAGGCTGTGAATGATTGCATTGAGATAAAAATTCATACAATTGAATATTATAGTACTTTGATAAAAGTCAATCTTATCTATGCATTTAGGTACGAGTAAGATTTATTGCACGCTGAGTCGTTATCCGATGTATGTAATCATATACATAGTACGACAATAATATCTAGTGAGACATTTCCAGTATAAGCTGACCTGTTATTTTGTGGAAAGCCTTTACAATTCGAGGTCAGCTTGCAATGGATATTTGTGGCCTGATATTGTGTCGTATACATGTGCATTATTACAAGACACCAATTTGAATCGTTTAGCTTCGTCTCGACATTTTCTTGGTCAAGGTTAATTTTGTTTACATCTTTAAAGAGTGATTTTAAAAGAAACTTTATCTTTATATATTTTTTATTGAGGTTTTATGTTCTTGGAAGTAAAATAGCTTAATATAATTTCGTTCAGTGATATCCTTTTCAACGAAATTTCTAATAAATGTTTGAATTTCTTTGATCCTTTTGACAAATGACAGAGAACTCAATAAAAAGTCCGACTGTTTCGGTACGTTTTAATCTGTTAATGGAATAGGAAAAAAAAACATTACATAAGTTAAATTAAAAAAATATATACAGGGTGTAACAGAAAGGGTATACTCATACGAAAGGATATGCTGCAGACCATCAAACTGAACAACTTTCTCCTAGGGTGCAATTTCGTAACTGCGAAAAAATTATCAGCTGTTCCATACATTTGTGTCGAGTAGATACTGAAATTTTGTATGGGACAGATAAAAAAAAAATTAAAACGTAATAAGTTCTGTACTACAGTTTTTAAAATTTGTATTAATTCAGATGGTAATTATGTAAAAGTAGCCATGTAAATCGAATTTTGTTGCGGACTATTGGTACCACCGTACGTAGTTAATTAAAAGAATGAATTCCAAAGTTGATATTGTTTTCAAGCATTCATTGTTAAGTCAGTTTTTGTTCGGGAGTAAAATAAAATTCAGCCATAACGAGAAACTGGAAGGGCATTTTTGATAAAAAATTAAGTTATGAATCTACAACATTAGTTTTAGTATATGTGAAACCTGAAACACGTGTCTAGTATTTTTATGTAAAGTCTATGTAAATCTATGTAAAAAATTGCAATACTGTATCATGAAAAATCACAAAGTTATAAGCTTGTTTTGTTACCTAGTTGTCCGCACAAAATCGTTGTCACCACGCAGGGCGCGCCTCCAGCGTCGTCTTGAGCTCATTGATAATAATAATTCGGCAGTAGGTACTTGAATTATTGCGATAGGTACTTAAAGTCGCTCGGAGTCCAACTTCTAACTTTTTTAAATATTTTTGGGAAAAAACATAACATGGTTTAAAAGTTATTGGAATCGATTCAGTTACTTATTCTGAACAAACCATATTCAGGTTTCGCATATACTAAAAATAATGTTGTATAGCTTATTACTACGAGATTAAATATCTATGAATTACATCGTCGCGCGTCGTCTGTCATTCATGAGTCGTGGGACTTTGAGATTACGCTGTTATTCTTTGAAAAAAAACCGACCAAGTGCGAATCTGACTCGCTCATGAAGAGTTCCTTACCATCGTAGTAGTTTTAGTGGCAACAGAAATACACATTCTGTGAAAATTTCAACTATTTACCTATTATGGATCATGAGATATAGCCCGCTGACAGACAGACAGACGGACGGACGGAAAACGGAAACAATAGTGGCCAGAAACTATTTTGGGGTCGGCTTCCAGTCTCACCGGATGCATCTGAATACCAGTATTTTACATGGAGCGAATGCCTATTTGACATCCACAACCCAATTAGTACGGGGTAATACGATACCCTTTGGTAAGACTGATTGTCAGACTTTCGGGCCACTGACTACCTGTAACGACTGTCGAAGATCTACAAAAAAGATTAACGTGCTTTCCGAGGCACGGAGGAAACTTGGTATTTAATGGGCGGTCACCCATCCTCAATGGCACCAATTAAACTGAATAAGGTGAGCACCGCTATTATTAACGATTTATTTTATTTTATACTTTATAAAATAAATAAATCATGATGACACTGACAGCTCTTGAACGCAGTTAAGATGTGCTGATTGATCGTGTTCAGTTTTATTGGTGAAGTTCGTCCTTAGTAACATAGACTAACAATGATAACCCAGATTATACGATTATTATCATGTTTATCCAAAGCAGTTTAGGTTTATTCAAATACTCAAATGATAAATTCTAATTATGCATTATCTTATCTTTGACAGTAATTAAAATTGTTATTAACGATAACGTATAAGATTATTCGTGGCTTAAGATTGCCTACTTATGACCGTTTTAATTAACATAAAACAAAGCAACATTACTAGTTACGTAAGCAATGTCGAAAAAAAAAACAAATAATTAAAAAACACGCCTGCCATCACAAAAAGTGAACAAGAAAATTAAAAACAAGTTGATAAATGACAACAAGGAAGGTACTGAAAATATTGTTTATATAATGTTCAATTAAACCGCTTTTTTTAGGTAGTCTTGTAATAACCAGAACTCAAAGGAACAACGGACTCCCGTTTCACTATTCGTTTGCCAGTTGGTAACTTATATCTTTATACAACCTGACTTTTTAGTCGTCTTACAAAAATGGTCCACTCAATGTATCCGACATAAAATACATCTAGGCGCCATTATTGTTATTTTTTACCATTAATTAAGTAATTGGTACAAAGAAAAGTAAATAATACATTAGAATTATGATACATCCTGTTAATAATGTTTACGTGTCAAATGGTAGAACACACGTACCCAGTGCACGAGTCGAGTAGATCATCACTTGCAACAGGATGTTTCAACTACGTCATAATAATGTAGCTATATTTTTATTTTTAAATTATTCAAATCTCATAAATACCTATTTTAAATGAATTTTAAACAGTCATTGTATACATGAAGTGGGCTGCCGTTGTAAGACGACTAAAAAGATAAATGATAAGAAGGTGTATGATTCGAAATCTACATTATACCCACAGCTAATCATACAATATTTATAGAGAGTAGTGTCCCAGTGGCATCGGCCCGACTTCCGAGTAGGTTCACGCAGGTTCGAACCCCAGCAGGCGCATTACATTGTCTAATTTATTTTACCACCACTACTGACAAAAACGATGAAGGAAAACATCGTCAGGAAACCGGAATGTCTTAGAACCAATGATTCAGAAGACATTTGTGACATCAGCTACCAACCTGCACGGGGCCAGCGTCATGGATTACAGCCCACTCCCTCTCATAGAGAGGAGACCTGTGTCCCAGAAGGGGGAAACATTATAGGCTGATTATACTATACGAGACATGAAATGGCTTCAAGAGCATCAGTTATCGTATCGACACTGTAAAGGTGTAAACTAAGAAAACTGAAGAACTCCACATGACAGGAATTAGTTCTTAAAACACCCATGTTTATTAAACGTACGGTCATAAACCTTATAACATTATACACAACACAACGGACATGAATCACCCATAGGATAAGTTACATAACAATAACGAAGGCAATAACAATTTGTGTTGATATAGGTACTATAGACAATCACAGCATTCATAACTTATAAACATAGACGACATAGATACTGCGTATAGAAGTGCTAAGGACTAATATTTATAAAACATGCCACTATTGTATATTTGAGAATTTTACTGCCCATAGAGAAATTATAACAATCTTTTGTGCTGTAAGTTTTATACAACATTAGTTTTAGTATATGCGAAACCTGATACACCTGTCTAGTATTTTTATGTAAAGAATCTATGTACAAAATTTCAAAACTGTATCATGAAAAATCACAAAGTTATAAGCTTGTTCTGTTACCTAGTTGTCCGCACAAAAACGCGGTCACCACGCAGCGCGAACCTCCAGCGTCGTCTTGAGCTCATTGATAATAATAATTTGGTAGTAGGTACCTAAATTATTGCGATAGGTACTCAAAGTCGCTCGGTATCCAACTTTTAACTTTTTTTAATATTTTTGGGAAAAAATATAACATGATTTAAAAATTATTGGAATCGATTCAGTTACTTATTCTGAACAAACTATATTCTGGTTTCGCATAAACTAAAAATAATGTTGTATACAGGGTGGAAGGGACATCAATGCACAAACGGTCAATTTTTTTTATATAACAAAATTTTATATATGTGGGGGTGTTCGAAATGATGTATTTAGGTACTGAATATGTGGTAACCGTTTTTGCGTCGATGTTCTTTCCACCTCGTACACAAGGTGGTAAAAAATAGCCTAATACAAAGATGCTCTCGGTTTGCAATTCTTACGTTTTACCTTCGAAGGAGTGTGGAGTCCTCACTTAAAGTGTGTGTGAGTGTGAGTGTGGAGTCAAAAAAACAAAAAGCGAAGCTACAGTCACAGTCACAAGGTATAATAACTTGCGACTGCTGAGCATGAGGTCCTGGGTTCGATTCCCAGGTCGGGCAAAGTGTTATAGGGTTTTTCCATCAGGAATTTCTCAGTAGCAGCCACGGAGTCTAGAACTGCGCCCGGTTGATGGCAATAGGCTCGCTCCCTATTACATGGGACTTAATAATAACTAGCAAAACGTAGGTGTACTGTTTCGTACCTACGCCTCTGCCTAACCTTTCAGGGATTACAGGCGTGATATTATGTTATGAAATACACAGCTGAACAGTACAAGGATATTTCAGCGCGTGGCCAAAATGGGAACTTACGACATCTTGTTTTTCAATAGATTGCACAAACCAACAAAAGCTGATAATTTAGCCCCCTCTCCCCTATTGCTAGGTTCTTTCTACGTAGGTAGGTACTACATAGCCGTTTATTCATAGTAAATATTATATACATTAATAAATTAAAATAACCTATATTAACTAAATAACTTAAAAATAAACTTAAAAATGGCGTCAAAAAACTCCTCCTCAACGTAGTCAACTGGTAATGTAGCCAAAAGACTGGCGGCGTTGCCACGTTGTATGGCAACGCTAAGCCTTTGGCCAAGGTAAAAGCCAGCCCTTGGGTCACGGGAAGAGTCAACTAAACGTTTAGAAATGTCCTTGAAAAAGCTGTGAGCACTCGGACCCCACGGACCTAGAGTTTCAACCCCAAACGGCTCGAAAGGTAGGTACTTAAATAAACCTACGACTTCGTTCCATGAGGTAGACAGAAACTGGTTAGACTGGAAGCCGACCACAACATAGTTGGGAATATCTTTACAAAAAAAATAATCGACTTCCAAAGAAACACTAAAATACGTAAAAAGAACTTTTGGAAGTCGGTGACTTTGTTTGTTTCATTGACTTCATTGCCACCGACTTTCAAAAGGAAAGTTATTTTAAAATTATTAGTTTTTTTTTTTAAAGGTGGTTATTTTTTGTCTTTAAAGTTTTTTTTTAATGCTGCCAGTCTTCTGGGCACGTTTTCGGGTGACAGCGATGTGGAGGAGTACTTAGACTTTTATTTAGTTTATATTTATTCAGTAAAATTAATACACTAAAATAAATAGGTAGTCAGTATTCAATAACTAATAATCGTAATCACTAACGCAAAAGTCAATGTTTACCTACTTGATTTTTTTAAAGACAGTATAAAGATAAGATTATAAATACAAATAACATATCTATTATTATCAGGACTTCATTTATTCCAAAAAGTTAAGCCTAATACACATGTGCAGTCAAAAAAAAACGTTGTTCACCTTAACATCTTTATTTTGTTTGCTCACTACAATCTTCGCGAACGGCTCCATTAAACTAACAACTTAACACTGACAGATTCCGACATAAAACAATGGAACAGATTTGATTTATGTTTCATAAAATTACCTATACCTTATTAAAAAGGTTTTAATAGGAGTCATTGGGCAAAGATTTATGCTATTCTGACCTTTATAATAATAGAATATTATATGATAGAATTTTCATAACCGTAGTCTCTTCGGTTTTAATAGGAGTCATTGGTCGAAGGTGTATGCTATTCTGACCTTAAAATAATGATTTTAAGATGTGGACTCAGCCATCATTGTGTCTCTGGTCGTATCAGCCAATAGTTTAATTGCCAAGATCCTCGATCAATACCTGAGGCTATCGATAGGCAGCTGGATAAAAGGCTTGATACAGAAAGTGGTACTCCTGGACACGCCTCGACCACCGCCGTGCTGGTAGCTTGGACCCTGTTCCCGATACCGGTGGGCTACATTATTATTATAATTTTTTTAATATATAAAATTTTCAAAGAAACGAAGAAAGAAAAAGATATGATAGAGTTTTCATAGCCGTAATCTCGTTGATGCGGTAACTTCAAAAGTTATTGTGAGTGTCCTGACTTGATAAAGGTAAAGATTGAAAACTGACCAAGATTTTGGAAACCAGGCTGTGCATAACTTGTCTGATTGGTCACAGATACAACAATCATTTGCTGTTAGAACCTATCATTATCATCACAACCACAGATATAGACAGAAATAGGTTCTTAGATAACGCCAGGGCACTACTTCGCGTGCCCGGCTTAAGCATTTTATGCTTAACGTGGCTACTGTCGCAGCAAGCTAACGACAACGTTACAACTCAAGAACTTAATTATTAACATCTAAAGATCAAACACGTAGTATATTTTGTATAGTAACTAAATAATGCTTATGACATCATAGTAGATAATCAAAAAATTGCACTTGGTTTTCATACAGATTGTTATACTTGCGTTATCTAGGTCTGTTTTTATCTGTTGTCGAGCCTGTTACATATATATGTATAAATCTTTTAATCAACGGCACAGAACAGTATAATAGCAATATATTCTTAAACAGTGGCTAATACTCACGACGTTCAATCAAGCTATTCAAAACCGTTATGTGGATCTCTCACTATACGGGAAATCTATACAAAGCGAGGCCATGTTTTACTGGAAATGTATAGTTTGATGTTTCGCCGTGTGTACGAACAATACAAAACTCTCCGATAAGTCAGAAAATATCTTTATAACTAAGCCTTGTATTAAAACAAAGGATTTTATCGAATAAAGAGTAACATAAACATCTATCTGTACAAGTGACAGATGCATTTAATCGGTCATCCAGAATTAATAGTATCGAACACTTGGATTTTCCTGCGAGTTTTCCTGTGGATAAATGTATTTTTTAAAAACAAAATTTATTTTAATAAATAAATGACATTTGCCCATTTGCCTAAAAATAGGTATAACTGTATTAATAATTGTACATTTTTAGGGTTTCGAACCCGAAGGGTAACCAACGGGACCCCATTACTAAGCCTCCTAAGTCTGTCTGTCAGGGGGCTGTATTTCATGATCCGTAATGGATAGACAGTTGAAATTTTCACGCTATAACAAAAAATTATAAAAATAAATTAAAAATTAAAGGGGATCTCCTACAACGATGGTACGGAACCTTTAATGCGCGAGTCCGTCTCGTACTTACCCGGTTATTTGTTTATACATTTTTTTTATTTCCTAAATGAACTTTCTCAGCTTCTTCCTTCTACACAAACAAACATTCTAAAAACAGTTCATTAGAATAATATCCCTATTATAACGACAAACAAAAAAACTTTTCCTTCTCCGATTTTAGTACAAATGTCACATTGTGTAGCAGCCCGCAAAATAATGTTTTTCGAATATAAATATTGAGTAATGACGTCATACATTCTTTTGAAACCGTGACCCATTCGGCCTGGAACCAGTTTCATAAAGCGCAATAACCAACCGTATGTTAATTGGTATACGGTTCTAATGAAGAATTTTAGGGTGGTAAAACACTGGAGTGTAATGTCTGGGTAATCTAAGGCTTAGTACGATTTCGTATTAAGACTGGCTCTAATGACGGACTTATAAAGATAAAGGCGATGTCAAGATTGTGTAATTTCCTGTGTTTTATTGTGTACTGTTTGCCACGACAATCCTTTATTAGGACTACATGTATAGATGTATAGAGATAGGTATTGCCTACGATATTGTAGCGGATGGAACGGACACCGACGCGTTTTTTTGTACTCTACCACGTATTCAGTACTTACATAATTTTACTTATTTAAACTTCATGTACAAGAGTGGTACATAGGTGGACTTAATGCCACAAGGCATTCTCTATCAGTCAACCTTTGGGTCAATTAGGACAGCATTGTGATAGAGTACAAAAAAATAAATAAGAAAAAATCCAATTTGTTAACATAGATTGATATACATAAATAGGTATATACTAATACACATTTATACAGTAAAATGAAATAAACTAATATATATTATAATACACACAAATAGTCCAAATACGAGAAACCTTATAATAATTACTAAGACTACTAACTAATATCTAGCTTGTGAGCAATTTAGTATGATTTCAAATAGTACTTCCGATCTGTTCTTTTGAAAGCCATTTTGCTTTCAACTTTTTTAATGCCAAGGGGTAGCGCGTTCCAGAGCTTTATAGTTGAGACAGCGTAAGAATTGGACATAAAACCAGTACGATGTGATGGAATTTCAAGTAGTAGGTTTTTTTTACATCATCCTGAGCCTCCCCGAAAAGAAAAACCAGCTGCTTCCTATTGTGTTTCCCTACACGGTTAAAATGTATGGAACAGCTGGTTTTTTTTAATTACCGATGAAAAATTTCTATGTGCTCAGAATGGTGAACTGAATACGTGGTAACCGTTTTCGCGTCGGTGGCCCTTCCACCCTGTATAGTGAATCGAACTCTGATCGGGAAAATCACACAATTTGCATCATAGATTTTGTTTGAGAAGCTAATTTGAGTCCAATTCGGAAAACTTTTATTTACATGAATACATAAACTCAAATCAAATCAAATCAAAGCATTTATTTCAAATAGGCCAGTTACAGGCACTTTTGAATTGTCGAAACAAAGACAACAATGAAAAGTAGCTACAGTCCCAGCCACAAGGCATAAAAACTGTGAAAGTACTGTAGTTGCCCATTCCCTAACGTAGATCTCTATGGAGAAGAACGGGCAACTCACGCCTTTCTTCCATGGGGATAGGCAGATACTACAGAACACCACCTATTACTTAACTGGTCGATACATATTCCTTATGCTTTGTCGACGTTCTAAAATGAAATCTAAATCATCCCAATCAGGACACAGAGGACAATGAGTACAAGTGCCAATTGCCTAGGTACTGAAAAACTCTTATTTCAATGTTGATACCTACTTAGGGAATACTTGCCTACTACGTGTCCTTATTAAAAAAGCATATTACAAAATCAAGGACTACGTTGAAGATAAAGAAGTTTGGCTTTAGTTCCTTCTGCGCATGCGGCTTCCCTGGTAGCTCATAAACGGCACAAATATGTGGATATCTCTAACTATTCTCAATCTAATTTTTTCTCTTCTTTCGAATCAGAGTTTTACAATAGTTTTCAAATCATTTGTACATCTTTTGCTCAAAATAGTTACAGCACTGATAACAATATTTGTGTCACTTGTTTAATTTAGTACTTTACAATTCTTTTTTTTAATTCTTTTTGTATAGATTCTTGTTTATCGATTGTTTGTGAACGTGTGAACATTGTAGGCTTTGTAGATTCCCAGCTGCTTGTTAACTTTTTATTTTGTTCTACATTTTTTGTGTAGTAAGCAACGACTTATTGTCGAGCCTGCGCTGTCCCCCCATACTTAAGTACAAATGCTGTATCCATGATAATATGTATCCATGGAGTTTCTTGCCGATTCTTCTCCATAGGAAACGACCAACCCGAACCGTGCACCTTTTTTTCGACGTTTTATAAGTGCCCATCTAGGCCTATGTGAAATAAAACATTTTGATTTTGATGATGATTTTGATTTTGGAGATTGATTACAAAACTCGTTACTGTTCAGTTACAGTGTAGTGTGTTAACACACTAAACGATGCAACAACGACGGTGCCAAATAGTGAATCAATCGGTCTATTGTTAGAGTTCCAAACATACTGATTGGCGCCTCTTGGTGGTAGGTATCGAGTTACAAGGCTAGTGCTCCAGGATAAAAACAGAACCCTTCATTTGCGATTTGCCGTAGTCGGGTAAAAAACCGACCGGCATGTCAAAGAACAAAAATTTCAAAAAGATGTGATACCCATGAATCCGTCCCGGGACCGCCTGGTGGACTTTATCCCACTTCCTGCCGCAAAGAAGAGGCTTGTGTTCCCAGCAGTGGGAGCATGAATGTGGTCAGTACATCCAAACCGCGATCAAGCCAGTGTCAATACTTCAAAGCAGTGATGACATTACTAGCACTTGAACAGCAGTAGCAGTTTAGATGATCTGTGGTTAAATGCGTTAACATTTAGTTTCATTAGTGAAATTCGCCCAAAACCATCAGTATAACGTAGAATCACGCCTATTATCCCGAAGCGTTGTACCTAATATAATATAATACTCATTTCGCCAATTATGTTTAAGTCTCATGTAATAGGCCGCGAGCTAGCCATCGGTATAATAAATATGTAATTATAATTATAATTAACAATACATAAAACATCTCGAAACCACATTAACTAAATACCTATATAATAAGTAAGTCGGAGAATAACACCTTGAACTCTTGTCTGGATTCCTCAAGAGATGAAGAAATAGAGCTGGCTCGACATCAAAGTAATTGCGCTTGATTGATACGTGGGCGCAATAGTATCATCAGTTGGGAATATCGCAAACACTAGATTAATTCTGAGCAGGTAAAAACTTCTTCTTGTCATGTCGATGGCAAATTTTCATTAAATACATTTGGCCCAAAATTTAGCTATGCGAACTTCGGTCGGTCGGTCCCTACTCAGGCCATGTTCTGTCCAGGACAAAAGTAAAAGTATATATGTATTTGAGAGCCAAGAGCCTCGACGAACATCTGTCGAGGCTCCCGCTATGCGGTTGGATCAAGGACCTGATTCAGATGGCAGTACTTCTCGATATGGTCCGCATTGTGAGGAGGTTCCTGTCTCTGGTGCCTTAATCATCGGTAGCACACCTTACTACGTCATTCTCACATAATTACCATCTCAACAAGAATGATGTACCCAAGGTTTTGTAATAATATTCTGATTTAAAAGAGTGTCCATGGAGTTTCTTGCCAGTTCTTCTCCATAGAGATTTACGCTTTGGAATGTGCAACTACAGTACTATCAGCTATCTATTGAGTAATTGGTACTTGCCTAATCAAGTAGGTTAGTTGAAGCCTTATCTATATCCACTAACTTTCAAAAATTGATAATACGGTACATCGTTGATGTTTGATAACGAATTTCGTAAATAAATAATTTTGACGCTAATCCCAGAAACGATGGATGATTGTCTGAATCCATGGTTGAAAACATTGATAGATAATAACATTCTGTCTAGCACGTTACCGTCATCTCAGCTCGTCAGACTGTCTATACAACGTGTTGCGTCTTCCGAAGCTCTTCGTGTGAAGGACGTGAGAAGAAAACTATTTCGCAGTTTTTTTTTAAATATTCTTTGCAAAAAATAATTGTCTGTTTGTAATTTAAAAATAACAGCTTTTTACCGAATGTATATGAAACGGTACGGTACTTATAACAAAAAAAAACATCTTTTTTAATTTTTGTCTGTCTCTTTGTTCCGGCTAATCTCCGAAACGGCTGGACCGATTTTTGCGGGACTTTTACTGGTAGATAGCTTATGTTATGAAGAGTAACTTAGGCTACTTTTATTTCAGAAAAATAACTAGGATTCCGTGCAAGAAAAATAAAACCCTTAAAATTGTAAACAAAATACAATTCTAAAAGGGAAGTAATCTTTTTTTAATAATAATTTCACGCGAACGAAGGTAGCGGGCAACATCTTGTTTATAAATTATTACATCTAGCTAGTTTAAAATATAAATATAATTATTTTGTACCTCTGCTCTATGAATATAGGAAACAATTTTGTATATTGCAACCATTATCTGCTACAATGAATAATTACTCAATGTTATCTGATAGTGATATTCGTGTGTTTTGAAATCAAAACACTGCATTGAATACTCAAAAAAATGTCATTGAGGTAATGACAAAATTGTAACTATAACTGTGGACTTTGTCCAAAAACAATGCTTATTTAATTTTATTTAAAATCCGCGTTCTTGTTTATTCCATGTGAAAATACATTGTACCTCGGTAGGTACAATAAAAAATATTTAAACATTAAATCGGTGACGTTCCTCTAATCAAAAATGAAATGATAACACATTTAATTAAAAGTATCAAAAACTCGACTAAAAATTGTATTATGTACCTATATATACATTTATATCTTTGTAATCTCCTTTTAATTTCCTTCAGTTTGATACTTACTCGGTTTGTTTGAAAAAAAATTATTAACGACTTAAAAATTTAGCGCCAAAAATCGGCCATTTTGTATTTTTTTTTAAAACACCTATCTAAAGACACTTGGGTTTTTGAGACGAATATAATGATACGGTAATCGTCTAAATCCATCAAGCCATTTGGAACATACGAAGTAATAAAGAAAGAAACAAACAAACAAACATATAAGATATGCGCGAAAAACATAACCTTTCCTTGACAGTTGGGTAATAAAACATGTTACTATATTTATGTTTCTATATTAGTCGTTTATTCTGTTACTTTTTACCCCGTCCCATATGCCTAGTTTTTTCCTAATTATGTCTTGGTCGGCTTCCAGTTTAACCTGTTGAAGCTGAATACCAGTATTTGACATAGCGTGACTGCTCATCTGTCCTCCACAACCAAGCTACTGGGTATTTGGGTAATACGATATCCCTTGGTAAAACTGCTTTCGGACTTACGAAAATTAGCATGCGCATCAGCCGAAATGGGTTTGATGTCTTCCTGCTACCGTTTAAGTGTCTTTTGAAATACGTTAAGATGAGGTTCATACTAGTTCTGTGCTGACAGCAGTAAAGATATGTCCTGCGTAGGTACCGTTCCTGATGATGATGATAACGATGGTGTTGGAAGACGATGAATCTAATGGCTTAATCAAAGTTCAGTCGAGGTGCGCGTTGGTCGTAGGTAGGACACGAAGCAAAAAATACTGTTAAAGATCTACAAAAGATAGCCGGGACCAACAGCTTAACGTGCTCATCATTGATTAAGAACTTTCATAAATTATAGGCTATTAAAACTCAGTTATACATATTGCAATTTTTACGTAGACATTAGCCGCGTCCCACAAAATTAACATATTATTAAACATGAAAATAAAAGATGGCATTAAACACGCATAATCTCCTCGCTGTATGAGTCGCATATAAAATTTGATAATAAAAGTAAATGAACGTAGCGTGCGTCGCGTCGTGCGGTCGAACGAAAGTCGGTGATGTGTGAACGGCCTAATAAACACTGATTGATGTATGTGTTTACTTGTTTGTTGTTATATCATAATTATAGCTGCTGGTCGGTTATGGTACATTGATTTTTTTTAATGTGTACAGTCATAGATCAAACAGTATTTAATGTTTTTTAGGTTTTGGTACGGGCAGATTCTTTTTAACAAAATAAAAATTTAATGATGTTTTATTAAGAATATAATTTAATAATACCCGATTTCTGGATGGAAAGTAAGTTGAGAACTTGTCCAACTCTACTTTAGTATTACTAAAGGTGCTACATATCTATGGTTTTAAAAAAAAAAACGAATTACCAATTCCGAGATAGAAATAATTTTACAAGAAATTAGCAGTAACTAACATATATTTGCAAAAAATCCCTAAGTATTACCCGTAGGTATGTGTTTGCTTAATGAAATACGATGAACGCTATTTTACAATTAATCCTCAAACATAACATAACATCACGCCTGAAATCCCTGGTTAGGCAGAGGTGTACCTAATAGTGCACCCACATTTTCCCAGTTATGTTTAAGTCCCATGCAATAGGGGGCGAGCCTATTCCCATCAACCAGGAACAAAATCAGACTCCGCGGCCGGTACTGAGAAATTCCTGATAAAAAAATCCAATAACAATTTGCCCGACCCGGGAATCGAACCCAGGTCCTCAGGCTAGAATATACCAACGAGGCATTCAACTCAATAAGGTATCTAACCCATTTTATTTTTCAACTTTGCTCCCCTCCAGGAATTTCTCCTGTATCGTGGGTGCGTTTACAAACATTTAAACTCACATACACACACAGCCAGACTCGGACAACTACCTGTCGGCCATACAACTATTTGTTCTGTACGGGAATCTAACTCGCGTTTCCTCCGTGCCTCGGAAAGCACGTTAAGCCGTTGGTCCCGGCTGTCATTTGTAGACCTTTGACAGTCGTTACAGGTAGTCAGTGGCCCGAAAGGCTGACAACCAGTTTTACCAAAGGGTATCTTATTACCCAGAACTAACTTGGTTGTGGAGGTCAGATAGGTATGATGCTGACGAGAATTGAACCCGCGACACGCAGCGTACATGCCAATAGCTCAGCCGCTGCGCCAACCGCGCCGTCCCATCAAAAGAGATGATAAATGCTATGTCTCACTTCAAACCGCGTTCAATTGCGACGCCAATTACAAAGGTGTTATTATCCTTACTGAGGTACGTAACATTGCGTATTGAGTAGAGTAACGGCAGGAAATTGACACATGATTGCATATGCAATGCAACGATATTGCAATGTTTTGTAGTGCACTGGTACTTGTTAATCTTTTTTTTTATTAATCAAACTGTGTGCCCAATAAAGTGCGTTTTTATAATTCTTTATGTGTGGGTTTTAAGATGGGTATCAGGGGCACAGGCTCCTTGTTACAGGTCTATCACCTAGCGCAGAAGTCAGGGACTTCACACAATTTTGTAACCACTGTTTTGATTATATACTTATAGTAGGCGGACTGTCCAAAATCAGTAAATCATCATCTGCCTAGCTTTTTCCCAACTATGTTGGGGTCGGCTTCCAGTTTAACCGGATGCTGCTGACTATCAGTATTTTACATGGAGCGACTGCCTATCTGACTTCCACCAGTCAGATAGGATTGGGTGATATAAATAAATAATAATCAATAATTCATTTATTCAGGATCAAACATTTTGTACATTTTAAACACCCATCAAACTGCGCAACAGGTTGTCGGCGGGATAATATCATACCCCTTTGTAAGACTGGTTGTCAGACTTTCGGGTCACTGACTACTTGTAACAACTGTCAAAGATCTACAAATGACAGCCGGAACCACCGGCTTTACAAGGCACGTACGAAACTCGGTATGTAATGAGTTATCACCGATCCACGAACCAAATAGGCTAGCGTTAACCTGAAGATCGACCCGAGCGGCTGTTATTATTTAACCACGAGTCCGAAACCAGTATATGCGGGTCTTTTATTATGTTGAAACTCTATTTAAGATCAAGTCAAAGAGGTAGGTACATTCTGCAAGTTCATTGGCAGTTTCTCACTAGAACTAAGTTCGATTATTAGATCCGAGAAAGTTGTTGGTCCATAATAAGTCCTCAAACGCTGACAGAGAACGCCAATATAAAAAAAAAAACTACTTTCAGTAATGATTAGAATATAACTGACAAAATTTAACTGATAATCTCGCTTTTGAAAATATAGCTGTCTGGATTTTTTTCAAAGATTTTGCAAAAATCACTAGCTGTTTCCCCCGACTTCTTCGGCACTGCAGGATTAAAAATATCCCTACAAAAATGTAATTCTCCCGATTTCAGACTACTCTGTTAAATTTCATAACGATCAGTTCAGTGGTTTAGATGTTAAAAGGTAATAAACAGATATATAACTGTATATCTGTTTATTACCTTTTATTTATTTACCGTTTGAATTCATAATATCGTCGGGGATAGTGTAAATCCGCGAATCTACCAAACGTAAAGTGCGCGTATCTGCACTACGTGTAGGTTTACAGGGGAAGGTTATAAGTTTATATTTTTTTATTTCAACGATTTTTGACCTAATTTTTACATGAATAAACAATTCATGTGTTTTATGTTTTGTTAACAGTCGAAATCTATTAAATTCATTAATTTAATCGCGACGACAATGCGTAATTGAATTTGGCTACATTAGCCAAATACGCGGAATTATTCAATGCTAGTTCCGCGGATTTGTACTATCCCCGACGATATTAGTATGGCAAAGACTGCCCTTGGCAGTAAACATAAATAGATGTTTAAGGTGACCCCTTAATTTAGATGTCCCAAATTAAGGGTGAATACACATCTTATCTAACTTTAATGCATGCCATTAACTCCGTAGACCAATTTGGCCGGTCATAAAATTTGTTATTACGCACATTAATCTACCAAATGTTTTTATTAAAATATTGATAAAACTAATAGATGCGTACCATTGGACTCTTGGGTAGCACAATGTTGTAAATCTTGTGGTTAATGTGTTGAAGATACTGTGGCTTTATTTAGCAATATTTTTGGTTACTGTATATGAATAGAGGGCACAATTAATACGACAAACATAATGTATGAAGCTCTGGTCACACTGGAGCGAAATCCACGCGAAATGCTGGACGAAATTCGCATGCGCTGATTGTTTCACCTTTTATGAAGATGATCAAACTGGTGCGAATATTATAGTCGCGAGATCACCCATTAAATCGCCGGATATTCGCTGTAGTGTGGCCAGAGCTTTATAGCGTTGTTGATCACGTTATTATTGCGCATCACGTAGCAATTGTGACTTCTTGAAATTCAAAACTTCGTTATGGGTTGTAATGACTAAAACCCATCCATGTTCCTTCTTTGCCCTTTGTGTTCCAGGGCCGCGGTATCTCTTTCGAACAGTCCCGCAGCCCTGGCAGGCATCGGCCCGTGCGGACCCCTACGTGGTTGCTGACATCTCTTTGAGGCGCGCGTGGAACACGAACGCGCCGTCGACACGGCCTGTCGTCATAAGACGGCCGGACGGCGAGCTAGCCCAAAACTCGCCGTCCACAGGCCCGCGCCTACGGTGGCCGGGGGCCACCACGTGACCCCCGACGCCCAGGGCGTCTCCGCGGCGGCTGGGACGTTCCGCCACCTCCTTCACTAGCATGACTGCTTCGCAGAAGGAGGTGACGGCTTCCCATTCCCTCTCGCTCCGGACCATGGCTTGAACCAGGGCCGGGCGCGAGAGGTCGCCGCCGCCAATCGCCTCTACGAGGACACGGCGCTGCTCCGCCCAAGCAGGGCAGGCCTCCACAGTGTGCTGCACCGTGTCCTCCGGACGATCCTCACAATAGAAACACCCGGGCGTTTCCTCCCGCCCGATTCGGTGCAGGAACCTCCCGAAACAACCGTGTCCGGTGAGGACCTGCGTCAGGCGGAAGGTGAGGGCGCCGTGGCGCCTCTCTAGCCACTCCTCAAAGAGGGGACTTATCGCCACTATGGTGGCGTGCCCTGCACGGGGTTGCGACAGTCGCTCTCTCCATGTCACCATGAGATCGCGCCGGAGGTCTGTCCGCTGAGCGGCGATTTGCCGCGGCAGCGGAGCTTCCCCCCGACGTAGTGCCTCCGCGCGCCATTCGTGAAGGCGCGCGAGGACTATCGCCTCCAGATCCCCGCATTAACAGCCTGGATTCTTCATATTCATCGGAAGTTCATCATAATCTTGAATTACCTATTGATTAACACTTTTTATCCTTTTTTTTTTCCTTTCTTTCTATCCTTTAGGGTAAAACAGGCTTGATGTTGTTATTTTTGCTAGGTTATTGATATATTTAATATTTATAGTATTGTAATATATATTTACAATACTATAAATATTAAATATAATATTCATAGTATTGTAAATATTACGTGGCAGGCCCAGAAGGAGATGGCGGGATGAGCTGGACTCTTTCGTAAAGAATTGGCCTACAATCGCACTAGACCGCGAAATGCGGAAGGAGGGAAGGGAGGCCTTTGCCCTGCAGTGGGACGATATAGGTGGACCATCAGGACCATCTAATAATATATTATTTACCCACAATTAATGATGGGGGGGGTCGAAAATGTCCCAAATGATTTCGAGAAAAGTATGGTACGGCCGTGCCTTTGCTTGACTTGGCGGAGGCACTGCCGTGCCACCAAATAGAAGACACTAATTGCAATATTATATTTACAGTATTACTAACTGTTGCTCGCGATCTTCGTTCGCGTGAAATTAACGATATGAAATATATATATTTTACGACCTATTCTCATACCTACATAAAAAAAAAACATAAAAATCGGTCGATCCGTTTCGGAGGAGTGCGACCACAAACACCGTGACACGAGATTTTTATATATAAGAAGAAAAAGATGCACTCAAGATTCCGGTTTAAATTATTTTAAATTTTAATATGAAATGAATTATCATTTTAATATGAATAAATTTTTATACTTAGCAAAGAAGTGCGCAAATGCACGTGACATGCCATGTGTCATTATCAAGCATACAATGCCTTGTGCTAATGAAGAGTGCTATAACGCATTTTATGAGTCAATGTTCATATAAAGTTACGTATGAGGAAAATTAACAATGAGATAAAAGAATTTTTTATGGAGTTTAAAATATTACATAATGAAAGGATAAAAAATAATTATATAAAATTAAAATAGAAAACTTTGCTTTAAAGTTATTATCAGATTATGAACTCACCTACTCAATACTGAATACTGGTATTCAGCTGCAACCGGTAAGAGCTCGTGGCTAAATAATAACAGCCGCTCGGGCCGATCTTTAGGTTAAGCCGTGCTTACCTAGGTTGGTCTGTGGACGGGTGACCGCCCATTACATATCGAGTTTCAGTGGCCCAAAAAGTCTGACAACTATTTTTACCAAGGGGTATCACATTACGCAGTACTAACTGGGTTGTGGAGGTCAGATAAGCAGTCGCTCCATGTAAAATACTGGTATTCAGCTGCACTGCACTCGGTTAGACTGGAAGCCCACCTCAACATAGTTGGGAAAAGGCTGGGCAGATATTATGAACTCACCTTTTCCTACGAGGGTGGGCAGTAAGCTCTTAGGCAGTAACTACGTAGCCATGGTCAGGAGCGAGACGGAATGGGAAGCCGTCCTCCCTTTTGCGAAGCAGTCATGCTAGTGAAGGAGGTGGCGGAACGTCCCAGCCGCCGCGGGAGACGCCCTGGGCGTCGGGGGTCACGTGGTGGCCCCCGGCCACCGTAGGCGCGGGCCTGTGGACGGCGAGTAATGGGCTAGCTCGCCGTCCGGCCGTCTTATGACGACAGGCCGTGTCGACGGCGCGTTCGTGTTCCACGCGCGCCTCAAAGAGATGTCAGCAACCACGCAGGGGTCCGCACCGATGCCTGCCAGGGCTGCGGGACTGTTCGAAAGAGATACCGCGGCTCTGGAACACAAAGGGCAAAGAAGGAACATGGATGGGTTTTAGTCAGTACAAATCTGACACTCCCCTCCGCTTCGCCCAGAGCGGGGGGGGGTCATTTGATGATTTCCCATCCTAAAAAAAAAAAAAAAAAGGCAGTAACTACGTACCACTGGGATCCTACACACAAGTCCACCTTTTTTCATCTGAGGAGTAAAAAAAAAGTTCTGTTTCCTACAAAAGTGCAATGCCTACACGGTCAAAATTTCAAATTTTTTTTTAATAACCGATGAAAAATATCGATTTGGGGGCTCAGAATGATGTACTGAATACGTAGTGGCTTTTTTCGCATCAGTGTACCTTCTACCCCGTATAATAATAATACTTAATTCAACTCTAAGCCTTAACGCTCTTGACCGTAAGATAAAGGTTACGTTACTCGTAACGTGCACTGCGAAGGTCGCAGGTTTGAATCCCGGCGGAGTGGTTTATGAAATTGTATTGGTCTTGTTATGGCTCCACAGAACGTTGAATATGGCATTACACGAACCATGTTTATTTTACGTAAAATTGAAAATTTTAACTGATAAGATAAACCTCTTTTTTTGAGCTCAAATATTTTTTTTTATTTTTTTTGTGCAGAGAACGCGAAAATTCTGGAAAAGTGAGATTGACTATTTATCCAAATTAAATTAATTCAAAGAAATATTTTTGGCTCATTGAGTAATCCTCGGGGTATACTTTTTCTTCTGCCAAGTAAAGAAAGAAAGAAAGAAAGAAAATATATTTATTTGCCGCAGGTTCATGACGTGCATCACACAAAATTACAAAAAAAAAAAAATAACGAAACACAAATAAAACAAATAAATACAACAGGACGGAACAAAAAAGAAAAAAATCAAGTGTCAATTCAAGTGTTTCAGGCCAAACAGATTTCAGAAAAAAAAAACATTAAAATCTTGTAAAATTTAAATTCGTTCATTCCATCCAAACGTTTGCTATAAAATATCACAATCAGCGATAAGACCGCCATTGTGACCATATAATTACCAATATTACAAAAGAGCTGTTTAATAATTTTGATGTACGTACGACGACCATTCAAGCCACACAAAACCAGTTTATGTAGATCTTTCATTGTACGGGAAATCTGTACAAAGCGAGGCCATTTTATACTGGTAATGTATAGCTCTATGTGTCGTCGTGTGTACAATAAAACGAATTCTATGGCTGGAAAGTGTGTGACTCATGAGATGATAACTAATATAGAAGTATGTGTGAAGAATACATGCATGCAATGGATACCAAATTAATTGTAATACGGGCAGGAGAATGATGAATAAAGCATTATTAATACAGAGTGCATTCAGCTCCTTATTTTGAAACATATTCCACCGGACTTTTTCTCGGGATTTTGGTTTAGATTTTTTTTTTTTCAGTTACTATTTCTTTATTACAATGTAAAATGACATACCCTGGACGCAGCACTCCATTTATGTAAATAATGCGGCTAAAATCAAAAATTCAACAATGGATGTTGAAATATTTCAACAAACGACGCATGAAATCAGCTGTTCACTTCGTGCCTAGCTACAGAGTTCATCGAATTTATCGTCGCGTTTGCCGTTCGCTACGTGCGTTTTGCCACGGTAACGATACATAGCATATGCGGAAATAAAACAAATCAAAATTATTGGACTCCCATGACATTCCTGAAATAATTTCTTGTACCAGTATAATATACTGAATTCACCCCATCAGTTTGTGGAGGGCTGTCCCTTACACCCTGTATATTAATTCATTATTCTCCTGGCCTTATCTTCTATTGGTTAGACCTTGACAAGAAGACTCCTCCTGAAGACTTAAACAAAACTCTTCCTTGTTACAGACATCAATGCAGATTCACTCCTAAAAAGAAAAAGCTGATAAATCCAAGATGGTGGCGGTAAGCAAACAGCTGTTCGACGCTGCGTGTCGCGACGCTGACTGCAGTGTCATGCTCCATCCTTGGAACGAGAGCTGCTTTGGTGCTTCGCCTGGTCTGTACAAAGATGCTGTCATCGGTAGTGCGAAGTTCTACTCCATCATTTATATCGTAAGTGTTATTCTAAAATTAAACGTTATATTACCACGGGTTTAATCCTCTAAGGGTTAGGCAGGGATCTACTTACAGTAAATCCATATTTCACCAGTAAAAGTCTCATGTAATAGAGGGCGAGCCTCATGCTATTGAATGGGCAAAAATCTAGACTCTGAGACTGCTTCTGAAAAAACCTGTTATAGTTATTCTTTTAACAAAATAAAAACCTTGATCATACGGAATGGAAGATAAGTATTTTCTTCAAACTCCATGTATGGTTGGTGAGTTGATGGTCAAAGATTAGGAACTCACAATTCAGACAGGCACTTTGCCCTGTGCAAACAGCGCGGGAAACCCTTAGGAGTAAACTGCACATCATGTTACATGCACTCACCAACCTGCACTGGTTCAAGTTGGTTGACCACACCCTATTAACAAGCAGAGAAGCGGTTGATGACCAATCAGTGTGATGATAATAACACACTTAGCTATTAACACTCCTATCTATAGTCAAGTTAAAGTAATTACTTTTCTTGAAGTAATTACATATGCAATTTTTTTAAGTAAAAATCAAGAATTTGAACTAAGTAAGAACCGTCAAAGAAAACAAAGCTAAGTATTCTAACTTCAAGCGATTACTAAACTATAGAATAAAAATCCTATCATAAATAATGACTTTTACTCAAGTTATCACTTTGACTTGTTTATAGATACTGATCTAAATGTATTTACAGCCCAATAAAACATGAATTAAATCGAGTTTCAAATAGTGTCTCAACACAATATAATTTTTTTTTTTTTTTTTTTTATTATAATTCTTTCAGGCACAAATCTTGATGCGAGGTAAAAAGATGAAGAGAAAGGACGAATGGATCAAGATGGGTAAATACTACGTGAGGTCAACGATGTTAGGACTGCTCGTCACATCGATTGCGCCCAATATTAGTTGTATTATTAGGTAAGGTATGTGGAAGAGGGTTATATGGAAATTCTTATAAGTATTTCTGAAATCTACAGTATTTTTTATATCGTAACACCTAAAAATTAAGCCTGTAATCCCCGGGGTAAAGCAATGGTGAACACATTTTGAGCCATCAACCTTATATTTATATAAATCAGTACTAAAAACTTACTTTTACTTTTAAACATATTTTTATCTACGCATGTGGCATGTACAAAATAAATTCAACTTTTATGTTTAAAAAAAACACAAGCTTTTATTAAGGGGGAAGGGCAAACTAGCCCGTAAAATTCAAAGTTTCTTATGTTTTTTTTTTTAATTTACAGGTCAGTTTAATCCTATTCATGAAAAATTTTTTCAATGGGATTGAATAGAGAGTTGTATTGATGATTTTAATGATTAAACTACTAGTTTCAGTAAAGCCATATTTGTTACGGTCGTTAATCATATTTAAATCAATCACTTATAACCTGACGTTGACGCTAACCGTTTTTGGCAATTGCAAATTGTAAGAAAGGGCTTGGAAGATTTTTGTATGAACCCTGGCCGTACTAACTTCCGCTATTTTAATTTATTTTAAAGTTGCGGTCACGCATAAAACCTATATTACTCGATAGCTGGTATCAATACTAACAAGTTTTGTATGAGCCAAAATATTCTAAAGTGTCACGTTTCCGAGACAAAATGCTCTAAAATGTCACGTTTCCGAGATAATGAGCTATCAAAGTTAAAGTCCATCTTCAGCACAACTTTGATAGATCATAATAATATCTCGGAAACGTGACACTTTAGAGCATTTTGTCTTATGCAAAACTTGTTTGTATTGACACCAGCTATCGATTGATACTAATTTTATGCGTGGCTAATCATACCAAAGTTGTTTTGAAGATGCTATCAGTGAATGGACTTTAAATTTTGATAACTCATATCTCTCATTAAATTCAAAACCCCTTGAATTTTGCGGGCTACACTGGCGCTTTCACCTTAAGCGTTTATAATGGTGACCTTTCAGAATTCTAACTTAAATTGTTCTAGGAAGTTGATGGGTGACAAGTTTACCGAATCTACGTACCTGTTCATACCCTTCAGTCTGACCGGGCTCTTTATATACTTGGAGCCGCCTAGCAGGAGAGGGTTGGTCATTAATCTGTTTTGTAATTTGGTGAGTCCCTCTTTATTAAAATATTTTTACGGGATGTCTTCCGAGATTCTCTTTTAAATTATTGAGATTACATAATAAAGGTTGTAAATAGACCCTTAACGAAGCCGAAAGGCACTTCTTCTCCCCGTCTTTGCGATAATGTTTTTGTGCTAGACCATACCTTCCAGTTACGGATATATTGGGGGTCAAAGTTCCAACTTTTTCACAATTTTTTTTTAAATGCATGTTATTAATGTAAGATTTTACTTTAAACACCTCCACGACCCCCGTACTATTCAATCCATCCATCAACACAATGCTTTGAGTGTGCTCCATCGAGTTCTACCGTAAAACGTGATTTTTCACCCCAAAAAAAAAAAGTTGTTTTACCGGCAATAATTCTTGCGTAAAGTTACTTAGTTTGATGTACATAATGCTTGATTGACGGCTTCGTGAAGTGTCCGTTTACACCCTGTATTTTTAAACGGTTGTAAAGGCCATGGATGGTCGCAGGGTGGTTTAAAACTACTTCCAAGATTATTTTAATTTACAAAAACAAAAATAATTACTCATGATGGCAATTCTGTAACGACACACTACTTCTCTACATGGTTTATCAAACAACATTTTTCCAATTACAAACACCCGTATGAGAATTCGTTTTTGAAAACCTGTATGCCACGCTAATATTCATTTTGTGAGGGAATCGCTGCCGCGAACCCTGGAGCAGAAGTCAATCACTCAACGACTAGGTACGATCATTTAGTTGTTGCAGTTTAGTTTTATCAATATCAGATGTTGTAAGTGTCTTATCTCTCGTCTATCGGTTGACAGGAACTTATCGAAAGATACTGCATGATGTACCTTCCAGAAATATTTTTCTTGATAAACCAGTTATAATACCAACATGAGGCACTTTTTGCTGAACTAGGCCTATTTGACGAAGCCGTAAAGTACACTTTTTGTTTTTCGTTTTATCCTTGTATTTTCTTTCAATAAATAAACTTTGGCGTATCCTGCATGTGTACAAATCTCCAAAGCCTTTGCGGATATATACATACTAAGTACAAAACTTGTGTGGTATGCACGACGGGGTCCAAAACTAAATTCCGTGGAAATACGAGTAGGTTTTAAGAATAGACGCAAGAATCTCTCAAGGAGAAAAATATATGATATTTTCTCGATCGTCATACTTTTTTTCACGCTTCAACTAACATCAAGTCATGTATGTAAAAGCGACAGAACTTTGCAAGGCTGTCCACCGGATATATTATGTAGTTTTGTATTTATGTTTCACGCGTTTCGTTCTGTGTAAAAATAAATTCTTTCTTTCTTGATTTCTTATTTACCATATTAAAAACTGTAGGTACCTAACCTAACTTGTAAATGTTGATCTGAAAAGTAGGATATTATAAGTATGGTTTTGTTTATTCTGTTTGGTTTCAATTTGTTTGGTTCAATGCCAATAACACACATTTTTCTTTCTTTCTTTATTTGTAAAATTCCAAGATCATATTCATAATCATAACCACAGCCTATCGTCAGCACTGCTGGGTATAGCTTTCTCTTCGTGCCTTTTCTTCAAGTTCCTGTGCCAGTTTTATTCAGGTTACTTCCCAGATTTGAAACAAAAGCAGCTTTATTTTTTCTCAAAAACGTTACACTATAACAAGATCATGACTCTCATTTTTACCCGATTGCCTCAGAAGGAGGCTAACATCCTTTTGAAAGTAAACATTCATAATTATATGATATGCCAGGTGATCGAGTACTACCTCAAAGTTCTGAAGAGAGCTGGATATCTGTCAATAACGAAGACACAGCAGACGCTCATGTTCATGGTCGGGAGCTCCTTGCTGTTCTACCTGATGAGGCTCGAAGGAGATAAAAAGGACAGGACACCGCTGTTTTGGTAAGGCACCTTTTTCACATACCTTCCATTCATACATTCTCACGCCTTTTTCCATGGAAACTATAGAGCGCCATCTGCTACATACCTACCCAGATTATTGAGTATCACTAGCCTTTTCCTCGGCTACCAGTCTAGCCTATCAGACCTCCACAACCCTGCGACCAGGTTATACGATACCCCTAGGCAAAACTGTGTCAGACTTCTGTACTTCTATTTCTCGTCACAGTTCTGTAACGAGAATTAGAAGTACAAGTTGAGAAATCCCGTAGACTATGCAGATTGATGAACCCCAGAATGGCCTCAGCTGGATGAGAGTGGCCAAAGATAGAATTATTTGATTAATTAAAGAGCCTCTCCAAATGTACAAATAATGAAAAAATATCAGTGCTGTAATGCCATACACTGATGACGATTATAGATTTCAGAGAAATAAAATAAATTATTCAACAGCTCTCGAAATAAATTCGAAAATGAAAGGAGAAGCAAACTTACTCCATTCTAAGAATTCTAACATTATTTAATGTTAAACCTTGGAAGTAGTCGCCCTGGATAAACAATAATATCCGTGAAATAGGTCTGTCCTTCTTATTTTCTTGGTACCCAATAATAAGCTTTCACAGATTAAAAAAAAAAAGAAGAACTGGTTCCAATTTCATTTTTTTTTGTTTGTTTTTATCCTTACTTTTCCACCAAGATTATATTTTTAAGATTTATTATAAAAAAAATGGGCCTCACAAAGGAACACACAACACCACGCCTGTAATCCCTGACGGGTTAGGTATTTTTAAGGCCCATGGGAATTTCCCATTACATGTACCTAATAGAGGGCGAGCTTATTGCCATCAAACGGACACGCATTCAGACTCTACGCTGAGAAATTGGCAAAGTTTGATTTAAATAAATTGTATTAAAATTATATTATTTTCCTAAAATCATTGTGCTTTTTGTGTAGCGCAGAGTGCCTCACACGTGAGAGCCACGCGATCGTACCAGGCAGGGCTCGTCTGCGATCGAACATTAACATACTGTATTAAAATTATATTATTTTCCTACTTTGTAGCTCACCTACAAAGTAAGAAAACAATGAGTGTACTTGTAATTGTGTTCATTCAATAATGGACTCATTATCGGGCACAGTTCATTACCTTCTATCTAATCAGTGCACTTTATGTTTTCCTGTACCAAAGTCTAATAACTGACCTTTGTAGGTAAAAGATAATAACTAAATTGTCCTATTAAATAAAACAAGTATTATATAGCACTTGTTACTTTCGCTACCTAATCTAATTTGACCTCGTTAAATATTTATGCGAAAGTCCTAAAATAACAATTCTGTTTCATCTGGAAACATACATCAAGTATGTTGATAGTTTATTTTACCAAAAAATACATAAGTATACGTAGGTCTAGTTGCTACTGCTGAGTATGAGGTCCTGGTTTTGATTCCCAGGTCGGGCAAAGACCATCCATCAGAAATTTCACACTAGCAGCCGGGGCAGTTTAATGGCAATAGGTCCGTCCCCTAATACCTTAAGTAGGACTTTAAATATAATTCGTGAAATTTAGGTTGGTAAGCACACCTCTGCCAAAGTATCCGGGGATTACAGGCGTGATGTTATTTTATTTGAATAAATACAAGTAATCGATAGCTGTTCTGGTTAACATTGTGACTGACCAATGTTCACACGTTAGTTTATTATGAGTTTAAATTGAGTAAGTTTTATTGTCTAAGTGGTATCTTCTAATCATAACATCTAATGTAATGTTTACTTTGGTTAAGTGCGTCAAACTGTGTCATGCATTTGTTTTTGTTTAGATATCAGAAATCGAAATAACACAACTAGAATCTAGATAAAATAATATTTAAATTTACTTATGAGTGTTTACTGAAACACAATCATAATATTATAGTCGTACATAATTAAAATGAAACCTTTTCTTTTCTTTTAAAGTAGATATAAATGCAGATTTCTAAGAAAAAAAATAAAATTACGTTAACACTTAAACAAAAATTGTCATATATTCCATTATAGAGCAAAATTGAACGACCAAAATTCAAACAAAAAACGTTAGACAAAATATTTTACCAACTACAAAATTTAAAAAAAACAACATTATATCACTAACTGTAAACATTTTTCACATCATATTATTATGGAGGAGTTTACATGTTTCAGCCATTTTAGATATTATTCAACGATACTCCAGTCGTTTTAAATTCGAATCTCAATCAGAATCATATTTCCTTTTCTGACTAGATTTAGTTTACTATTAGTAAAAACGTTTGTGCACGTTTTACGTTCCTATTCAACCGAATTCTCGCTCGGATACATCGTATTCAGTCTGTTAATATTAGGAACACATTCCTTTAAATATTTACTCACATACTGCTGCCAAAGAAACGATGGATGGACTGTGTGAAGGATGATTATGGCAAGGAAGGAGGCCTCTGGTGAGATAACGAGTAATAGAGAAGTATGGAAGAGGAAGACATGCTGCGCCCACCCCAAATGAAATGGGATAAGGGCATGATGATGATAATGATACTGCTGCATATTAATAATGATTGTTTTTTCAGGTTATTCACCCCAGAAAAAGTAAGAAGAAAAACTGACGAGTCCCAAAATGTTTGTCCTCACGAAGGAAAATGTGAAAAATACATAGCAAAGGTAAGCAGTAATATTTTTTTTACTAACTGGTTCCCGTGATCCTGTCCCTCTGCTAGGCAGAGGGCTCTCCCATTCCTTTCCAACTCGCCTTGTATTTTGTCTTGTCCTGCCAATCAGTCGAGATTAACGAGTCCAAATCGACCAGCTTAGGTCACGACGCCCGTCATCTCGCACTCGCTATGTGACGTTCCTGGCCCTGCTTTGATCCATCCTGGTTGATGAATGTGACCATGACGACCATTTTTATTCTTGAACTTGATAACCATCTCTTATTTTTCCACAGGGATTGGCCACGTACTTCGGAGTGGGTCTGGGCATATCCTTAGCAAGATTGATCTTACCCAAGATCCGGACGCCGGTGAAGGCAATATCTTCGATAAGAGGAAAACACTTTAAATTGGCGCTGTTCTTCAGCAGTTATATCGGTATTTACAGAGTACGACTAATTTAGTTTGTGTAATAATTGAATTTAAATTAAAAATTATTCTGAATAATTTATTCACACATTTTCATACTTAATGAAATAATATCAACTTGAATGTTTATTAAATGACACTTCACTGCCAGCTTCTCTGTTCCCTGATCATTATAATGTGGATCTATTCAAAGTTTAAGTGAATCGGTTTCATCTAAGCAAGCCTCCACCCTAGGCCGTATCATAGCTTCACATCAGGCGAGTTGCGGCCAATCGCAAGCCTATTTAGTATATAAAAAATGATAGTGCCAAGATTTAAACCAGTTTATTTATTCAGATCAAAAATTGACATGGACCAATATTTTTTTTTTTGTTATTTTCGTCCATCTTTGGTCAAATAAAAATTTTAAGATCAGAGGTAATCCCTTTTAAGGCGTTTCTGGAATGTGTTAGTTTTTCGATAACTTATGTTTGGCTCATACTGTTTTAACTGATATCACAATCACAAGTCGAACTTTTGTAATTTTGCTAATGAACATGAGTTTCCCTACATTGTTTTGCTTTACATTGCAGGCGGTGGTATGCTACTTGTGTCGTAAGAAAGGCTTCGACTCAGCAATGTACGCGCTACCGGCAGGATATATCGCGGGAATATCGTTCCTGTTCAGCCCGAGTCTAGGATTGTCTATAGCGTCGTTGACTGCAGCATTTAAAGTAAGAACCTTTTTTTTGAACTTTTAAATCACTCTAAAACTATTATGATAAATCATTCACAAGTGAATTTCAACCGTAAGTAGTTATTACATGGAGTTTGAAACAGTGTAACAATTATAAATTCTGCTTTTTTTCATTGAGTATGCATTTTTGTGTGGTAATGTTGACTTTCAATGAGTACACTATAGAGCGACCGCTATAATGAGTCCTCCGTTTTGCCCCATCAAAGGCACAAAGTTCTAACAATACCCCACAGGTTATTTTGCTTTAAAATAACCATAATCCACGTAGGTATTACGATACTAATTGAACCAATACGTGATCAACCTTCAGAATATTCCATTTAAATTGATACTTTTGCGAGGGCTCATTAAAGCGGTCGGTTTAGAGTTCTTGATGATCTTAACATTATCTTCTTACTTGCTGGGCCCTGTTCCAACAACGTTTGTTGAGGTTAGCTTCCAGTCTAACTGTAACTGCGATTGTCATCACCCAGACAATGGGTAACACTGGTTGGGTAACTTTAGTAAGCCTGGTTGTCAAACTCTCGGGCTAGGCGGAGCTCTTAGACAATCAATTCAGCCTATTTTAGTCCACTGTTTGACATATGCCTCTTAAATGACCAAAAAAAAAAACGAATTACGTTTGATTTACCTACCTCTATTAAATTCTACATCTATGTAATAAAATACTCTTCAATTTCTAGCTGTACTCAACAATTCTATACGAGAAGAAAGTGCTGCCATCTAACGTGCCTTTGCCGGAAATATTATACTGTTTCTGCCAGGGCACGCTATTCAACGCAAGGATGGTTGATCCTGACGCTTGCCCCGGCTATGTGCTCAATCTCATGAAGTCTTGCAGTAACGGGAGGTACGGTGCTTTACTTATGCTATTTTAAACTTAAATTCAAATAATTTTAAGGTCTGTTTTAGCTTTTTTCCCAAGTACGGAAAAAAAATAAAAATTCTTTAACATTTAAAGAAATCACAATACCCGTGTTTTTACGTTAGTGTTATTTTATTGGTTTTTTATCGATTTTTCTGTAGTAGTAGAGTATTCTCCACTTTCATTTTATTAAGTCAGAAATCATGATCGATTTTTTGCATAATATTGTATTCGATATAAAAATAATAACTACAAGAGACGAAAATTGCCTATATAATGCGATAATGTTATCCTGCGTTCTAACCAAAGCAATTGGTCGCACGAAAAATCAAGCCGTTGTTTGTCACTCATTTGTTGGGAAAATCGGAAGGCGCCTTCAGTCGGCGATCATGCGTTTAGGTTCACTGAATGCAATGCAATGATCGTAAAATGCGAGGACGCGTGTTCGGGCGACGATCGCTTTGTTTAGGACGCGGCCTATCAAAAATGGCCAGTAAAGTGCTTAAAGCAGAAGCCATATTTATTCCTCCAAAGAAAGGTACTTTTCATCGCCAGCTATGATTTATGACGACAGCATAAAGAAGGCGCTTGGCAGAGATCGATCACATTTTAATTTACTGATTTATTTATTATTTCTAACATTAGCTGTTCTTTTGTTTCAGGTCCGAATTGGTATTCAAGAGTTTTACCGAAACCATTCAAAAAGCGATGATATAGGGTTAGGGAAGAATGGATAGAGAATTTAGATAAATTATGTTTTTTTCTTGTATTATGGAGACTTTAATGGAAACTTTTTAAAACGTAGCTAGAAAAACAACAAATAAGTCATGAAGCAGAAGTTTATTCTCTTTGTTACCAAATTGTAATAAAAAATCGGTTATCAGAATGTACTTTATTAAATAATAAAACACTTTATAGTAGGAACATTTTATTGTCATTGGTAGAATAATAATGGTGATTGACTTTGTTAATTTGTGATTTTATGCCAAATTAAAAAAATATATTTTAAACTGTTGTTTCTTATTGGACCACTGTTCCTATTAGTACTTGTTAAATCCATACATACAGATATTGTACTTGTGTGGAGGTGTTACGTGTGTGCGTGTCTGTGCTAACTGGTAAAGATCGTTCAATCCACGAAGACGCGTCTCACTCTTCTTTCTACTCACTTACACGACAAGTGTGCAATATTCTGCTAGTGTATTAGTTCGAACGTTACGATTAATTATGAGGTATAAACGGACCCTTCCGGATATAATGAATAGTACAAGGGCCATGGAAGTATTTAAAGTTACACAAAGTAAAAACTTGTAAAAACTTTTTCACAAGTTTTTAGTTTGACCTCCAATATCTCCGTAACTAGACGGTTCCCAGGTATAGTCCAGAAAAAAAAGTGATCACAATAACGGGGAGAACTAGTGCCTTTCGAGTTAGTTAAGGGCCGTATACTCATTATCTATACTAATATTATAAAGAGGAAAGATTTTTTTGTTTGTTTGTACCGAATAGGCTCCGAAACTACAGGACCGATTTGAACCGTTTTTTCACCAATCGAAAGCTAAATTATCAGGAAGTAACATAAAGTATAATTTATTTTCAAAAAAATTAGAGTTCCTTAAGATAACTGCAATAATGTAACCCAAAGTAGCAACATTTTGCCAATAAAATTCATTATTTGGCGTGCGCTGAGAAAACTATTGATGATACTTAAAAATAATGTACTACATGATTATAGTACTCATTATTACCTACAAAAAAGTCCACGAGAGAATATTTGTAACTATCATAGTTAAGTCACAATAGCAGCTTTTGTGTTCTAAAATTAAATTAGATCGCCGGTAGAAACGAAAGTTGATTACATTCGTATCGTAGTATTAATTATTATTCAGATAAATAGTTTTATTATCAAGAGTATTTATGTAGCAGTAAAATACTGAGTGTTCAAGTAGAACTTATCATCAATATGTAAGATACATGCAGCGACATCTATTGAACCAAAATGGTACTAATGATTAAAAATGTGCTCACAAGATAATTTTAAAATCGACTGACCGGCTTTGTTAAAAAGTTATGATAGCGGACCTTAGATTAGTCTACATGACTGGTGGCTGAGAGAATGTCATGCTCACTCAAATGTCTCGCTGATGGTGTCGGGTGTGTCGGGTCATTTAGTTCCCTTCAATGTAGTTGAGTTGAATGGCGTTGATCCATGCGTCATGTTCGTGAACGGGCGCTGTCAGTTGGGACTGGTCATCTCTTAGCTGCCATGGTTTATTTTAATTACTTTATTTTTTCATTGTTGATTTAATCTTTTATTCTGGACGCTCTTAATGTGCACGTCTTTCTACATCGTTCTCACATATATGTATTATCTCAACATGAACGATGTAACCAAGATTTTGTAAGAATATTTTGATTTATAAGATTGTCCATGGCGTTTCTTGCCCATTCTTCTCCATAAAGATCTACGCCTTGGAATGGGCAACTACAGTACATTCTCAAATTATTATGCTTTGATGGTGACTGTAGCATCGCTTTTTTTTTGTTTTATTTGACATTCAAAAGTGCCTGTGATGGTCTAATTGAAATAAATGATTTGAGTTTGAGTTTGAGTTTGACGCCGCTTTGAATATCTACATAGCCTATACCCTATAGAGTGTGTGTTCGATCGGTTTCTATGCGCTTTGCATACGGAAGGCAGATGCAAGAGGTCCGTAAGAGTTTACAGCAGCTATATCGTATTTAGGCTCATTTCATCCACCTTGATGAGAACATTTAACCTAACTAGAGTATGACTTTCATCGAAGGTCTAACGATGGAGACGGAAGGCAGTTGCAAAAGGTCCTCAACAGTTTACAGCCGCTCATTTCCTGCTCTTTGATGATAACTTTAGATCTAGCTGGAGTATGACTGTCATCGACGTTCTACCGATGAAACGGAAGGCAAGTGGTCCTCAACAGATTACAGCAGCTATGTTGTTATTGGGCTCATTTCATGCACCTTGGTGAGAACTTTAGACCTGGCTGGAGTATGACTGTCATCGAAGGACCGACGATGGAGACGGAAGGCAGTTGCAAGAGGTCCACAATAGTTTTTTTTTTTATCGCGTCTCGGCTCATTTGATATACCTTGATGAGAACTTTCGACCTAGCTGGAGTATGACTGTCATCGAGTGTCTAAGGATGTAGACTGAAGGCTGTCAAGGTTAGCCCTTATTTGGAAAAACATAAGTAGAATATTTTAACGATTAATGCAAATATTTCCGAGAAATTAAATTGTCTACTTGAATCTATACCAGCATTATAAAGCTGAAGAGTTTGTTTGTTTGAGTGGTTGAACGAGGTAATTTCAGGAACAACTGGTTCGAATTAAAAAAATCTTTTATTTTTTGATAGCCCATTTGTCGAGGAAGGCTATGGGTTGTATAAAATCACGCTACAACCAATAGGAGCGGAGCATCAATGAAAAATGTTGCAAAAACAGGGAAAATTTATTCCTTTTGATGAGCTTCCGTTGCGTGCGCTGTGTAAACGGTTAAAGTTACGCACAATCATAAGTCCACGGTAGCATATGTCTATCTTTTAAGGTTGACTCACACTCTCTCTAACCCTCTCTTATGTGGCGCAGACGAAGTTGCGCGTGTCAGCTAGTAACCTATAATTGCCGATTCGTTTTGACGATTTCGTGAAAAGATATTTTTATTCTAACATTTTTTTTTCTTGGAAACGTCTGAACCGATTATGTTTGATGCAATTCCAATTAGTTATAGTGGAAAAAGCTGCGCTGCCGGTATTTAAATTCTCAAAACAAAAGAAAAAAGCATAAAGAAAAAAAAAGAAAAACAAAACTCACACACACTTACCCAACTTTCACTCACTCATAAAGAATATTCTATCTATCTATCTATCTATGATTACACATCTGAGACAAACGTTTCGACTCTATGAAAGGCAGTGAGCCCTAAACGTCGATAGTTTATGTCATGTAACATGTATTCGAATGGCAAACTCCCCCAACATAGTTGTCAGAAATTTCTTAAGAAATAAGCAGTAGCCAAATATTATTTTATTTCTATGTGTTGTACATAAATAGTAAAATAAATTTAAAAAAATACATTTATACAACTTTGTCAACTTGATCTATAATTATTTTTCTATGTTAATTATTGTGGTGGCATACCGATTTAAAAATAAGCATCGCCTTTGTACCTATTTTTCTGTTCCTTTCTTATTTTCTGTATTTAGTGTGTATGTATAAACTGTTAATTAAATAGAATAGTTTGAAAAAGGCTTGCCTTTTCCATTCCATTCATTTATTCGATGAAGAAAATCAAAATAATAAATAGGTGTTGCTAGTTTTTATAATCTATTTTTAAGGTAGGCAATATTGCTTATCTATACTAATATTATAAAGCTGAAGAGTTTGTTTGTTTAGTTGAACGCGCTAATGTCAGGTTGATTTGAAATATTCTTTTAGTGTTGGATAGCCCATTTATAGAGGAAGGTTATAGGCTATAAAATTTCACGCGGATGAAAGTCGCGGGCAACAGCTAGTCATTCATAAACCAACTTCACCGATTGCTAGGCACATGACTACCATACACCACGACACCATGTACTACGTGCTGGGTACCTAACAAAATTCATAAATCACATTCTTTAAAGAACCCAGAGACTTAGAAGCGTACCGCAAAATTTAACATTCAAAACCAAGAACGTGCTTCTAGAAACACAAGCTCATCTACATACGACTACGAAACAAACCCTCCCAAAACTGCATACAACTAAAAGAGCCAACTTTAGATAAACGTAGGCGCAACTCTAAATTTCAAGATGCACTAACATAGTGACATTTACATGGAATCCACACAGAAAAGTTAGCAACAAGAGGGTACCCACAACGACCCACAATTAACAATGCAAATTTACCGAGTGCGAAAGCTGTTCTGAATTTCATACAGAGAATACATTATGGTAATTGGGTTTGAACACGAGAAAAACGTCTGGTATAGGGTAGGGCTCGTTAAGATCCAGCAGAAAAGATGCTCTTTGGGTGTCATTTGTACGAAGTTTTGTCTTTGTTAGTATTGTGCTGTTTCATGTGGTCTTAGGAGGTGCAGTATATTGGCTTTGTGGAGAAGCAAGTGAAGAAAAGGTTGTGTATTGTTTTGGGAGTCGATGGTTACTACAACTACCATTTGTGGTACCCTAAGCCCTAAAGATTCTCAACGACCTCTTGCCTGCCTACCCTGAACGCGATGTGTTTGCAGATGAATAGAGTAAAGCTATGCCTATATGACTGATGTTCTGTGAGAGAAAGTATACAAGAGTGTCCTGTGTTTCGTGTTAGTTTTACTTTAATTATAATATATATATGCAAATTGTTTATTATTTGCAGCCGATCTTAAGTTACCACTGGCAGTGAGGGGTAGTGACGACTGTGATCTATTTTTTCATGTTCATTATTGTAGATGGTGGTATACCGTTTCAATTAGTTAATTAACTTTTAATTAATTAATTATTTTTTTATTACATAGTTATGTAATAAAAAAATAAATCTATAAAATAGTATGGTGTGAGTGTAGATAGATGTTACTTATCAGTTGCACGTTTGGCTTTTAGCAGTTCTGTTTTTGCTTGGTCTTCAGACGCTACCTTAAAAAAGTTTTCTTTTTCCCATTTTAATAGTTTTCAGCGTATCACCTCCTCCAGGTTCATATATTTCCTTGTTTTGTGATATGTACCTACTTATTATTTATCATCTCCATACTTTAAAGTACCTAAAGCCGAGGCATAATCTCGTTAGTTCTGACGTTATCCTTATCACAGAAATTGAAAAAAAAAATGGCTTGGTAATAAAAAAAAATTGGTACCAAAAATATGTATCCGTTTTTTGTTATTTGAAATAGTGGCTGTTGGCTGACCCTGAACAATAAATCATTATCTCAGTTGTCCTCTCAAACAAAAGGGGTGGAAACACGATAAAAAAAACATTCAAAAATTCATGAACAAACGTATAGAGAAACTGGAAAACAATAAAACATACATAAAATAAATTCAGAAGTCCACAATATTTGTTCAATAAAATTCACAATCAATTTTTTATTCGTACAATATTTATTACAATAAAATTTGCTGGTCGACTAAAGCAAATGTGTTACTTTAGTTGAAAAAAATGAAATCTGTATTGTGGTGGACTTTTTACTTTTATATTTGTAATGTGCAGAAAGCTGAAGCTGTAGAAATCTTCAGAAACCTCGTGACACCACCAACTGCTTGGTATACAAAATTTGTGCCATCTGGTAATGTTTATCATGCCATTTTTTCTCTCAACATCATTATCATCATATTAACGTAACATAACATAATATGACGCCTGTAATCCCCGAAAAGTTAGCCAAAAATGTACCTAATAGTACACCAATATTTCGCCAGTCATGTTTAAATCCCCTGTAATAGGTAGCGACCCTAACTGGGCACATAGCCAGACTCTGTGGCTGCTACTGAAATTCGTGTTGGAATAACCCAATAACACTTTACCTGACCTGGGAATCAAACTCAGGACCTCATACTCAGCAGTCGCGCTTGCGAGCACGAGACCAACGAGGCGATCATCCACATCTTCTTCGTTATTATTCCGCACTCATTCTCAAAACGGTGAAGGAAAACATCGTGAGGAAACTGGCATGTCCTTGAACCAAAAATTCGAAGACATGTGACATTTACCAACCCGTACTGTGCCCGCGTGGTGGATTTCAGCCCATTCCCTCTCATAGAGAGGAGGCCTGTGTCCCAGCAGGAGGAGCCGTGTCCAACATTATAGGCTGATCATGCTATGCTCTGCTATGTTATGCTTTCTGAACGAGTGTAGAAGGCACTGGACAAGGTGTTAAGCCTTCATTTCATACGCACATAGGTGGCTCCCCCCTACTTGAACCTTTTGACTACAACTACACGCGCCTTGCGACTGCAGTGATAACAAAATAAAAGGTGTAAACGGACCATTCACGAAACCGTCAACTAAGTATTCTGTACATCAAAATAAATAACTCTACGAAATATTTTTGCTGCGAAACGACTTTACTTTTTTGGGTGAATAATCAAGTTTTACGATAGTAACATTGTGCTAATGGATGCATTGAATAGTACGGGGGTCGTGGAGGTGTTAACAAAACAAAAACTCACTAAAAATACACCCTATCCATCCACCCTAAAAAATTACACTGTCATAGACAATATACACAGATAGTTAGTTTCATTACAAAGTACGCGCGCGCGTTTCGTCTGACGCAACTCGTATCGCCCAAGGTCGAAAATCATTCAAAGATAATACAATAGACCAAAAAAACAGCCTCGATCAGCCACTCTTATAAAATTACCTATCACTACATAACTACCTCACTATAGCACTCTATGGCCAACACATTTACGACTACCGACAAAAAAAAACTGCATGAAGTGAGCAAAGTAAAGCTTTTTATCTTCTTTCTGTATATATAAAATGGTAAGCTGACTGACTGACTAACTGGGTGAGATATCAACACACAGCCCAAACCGCTGGTCCTAGAGACATGAAGCTTGGAGGGTGTGTTCTTTGTGAAGAGCAAGTATCCATTAAGAAAGGATTTTTGGGAATTCCACACCTAAAGGGGTAAAATAGGGGATGGAAATTTATATGAAAGTCCGTCAGTTTTGAAGTTAGGATCTTCAAATTTTGTGTTTAGGCTGACGATTGAAAATTAATTTATGTGTCTCAACGTTTTTGATAATTCTACCCCCCCGAAGTGTTAAAAAGGGGGATGAAGGTAAGTAACTATGTTTGTTCGGTAAGTTCCCGTCGGATACTTTCCGACACACCTCGGGCGAAGCCGCGGCAAAACCTAGTTTATAATATTATTAAACCATCTTGCAGTGGCCTCCAAGATTTGTTTGCTGATACCAGATGTGGGTCCGTGTCGTGACAAAATCCCTATGTGGTACTACGATGCTGATACATCAAACTGCACTATTTTCAACTGGGGTGGTTGTCAAGGAAATGGTAACAGATTTACATCATATTCTTCATGCATGGGAAGTTGTTTGACCAGAGAAGGAGTTAGTAAGTATATTTTACGGTAGAAACTAGTAATTTTAGATTTACCTGAGTAAGTAAAACCCGGCCCCGACATGTTTTTTTTTTTAGTTAGCCCGTATTGTCCTCCATTCCTTCCACTTCTCACGATGGTGTGCTTCTTCTCGCCAATTCGCGAGGAAGCCATCCAAGACGTCCCGCCATCTTCTCTTCGGTCTGCCGCGACCCCGTCAGCTGTTTCAGGACTCCAGTCTTGTGATATTCAATATTCTCCCGACATGTAATGGAATCAAAAATTCGAAGACATGTAACCAACAACAAGCGTCGGGCCCGCATGGTACAGTATTACCCAATACCTCTTATAGAGAGCAGGTCCTTGTCTTAGCAGTGACAGAGGACGTTATTGTACAAAAGGCGATGCTTTGTAAACATTTCACGGACTACACCTTAACAACAACAAACACGGTATAGATGCCCCAGCAAAGTTATGCTCTTCATCAGTAAAGTAAATAGATCAAACACCACCATATTAGGTGGGTTCCTACTTCATGGCTCCTCTGCTACTTATTTATAAAAGCCTTTTAGTACTTTATAAGCAAGAGTCATTTCATTGCCGGCTAACGTAACATGTAAGGTAACCTCCTACTTATTCATGACAACCTAGTACTTCATCAGCATGAGTCGCTTTCTAGCTATACCTTTATAGCTCGGGGGAAACCCGAAGAGAACCAAAAAGCACACCTTATCAGGTTAAACTGTAAATTTCTTGAGCTACCGGCTCGTTCTCTTTGCTTGATGATAATATACACCGTCTGGTCCACTCGCTCATTTGATTCTCCATCAGCAACATTGACGGAATATAGTACAATTGCAAGAAAAAGTGTTTTTCTTCAGCAGTAAGTACGTAGCAACTTCGACAGCTCATCGTTTGCCTCATTGAAGTCCTGGAACTGCAATTAGTTGTGCACGACGGGCAGGAAAGAAAGTGTGTTATATCCTGAGAAACGGGTCCTATAGTTTTCTTTGTAAAAAATAGCTGATGAAATTCTGCACCTGTCTCTAATTTAGAAAGTCGGCCAAGATATTGCAGCTTGACTTTCGACTATGGATTCTGCTTTGGAGCAGCGACAAGATGGTTCTATGATCACAAATGGAAGGTCTGCAAATCCACCTTGTACTCTGGCTGTGGTGGAAACAAGAATAACTTCTATGCTAAAGAACAGGTGCGTATTAACAGGATTTTTATTTAAATTATTCATGTAAGATGCCCTACTGTTCAGGGCGATAAGGTGTATTTTTGCTTGTGGGTTGTTTTGCGAATAAGGAGACGTGTGGACTGTTTTAACTTTGATTTAATACTGGTTTTTTTACATGTGTCGGGTAAACTAAGTGGACTGTATAAAGATATATGTATAGGTAGGTAATTAGCCGATGCGTTGTGCTGCTGTTTGGTTTCGGTTTGAACATTCCGCCCACCAAAGAACGCAGTTCTTTAACATAAGTAACTCAAAATTAACTAATACTAATTTGAACTATGGATACTAGTAGTAGGAACTATTCAAATACAACCAGCAACCAACGAATCGAACAAGGCAAAGTAGCAAAACTAAATAAAGTAGATTTACAATGTTTCTTACTTGATGGGCGACAAATTATAACATTACAACATTTACTGAAAATAAATTAATTACAGACAAGTGTGCTTTCATTGAAACGTTAAAGATACAACCGCCCACCGTACTATCTTATATTTAAAAAATAGTTCGAATCTGTGTACTGAACATCTCTTAGACATTAAAGTGTGATATAGCTCAAAATAACAACGTTAACACAGGTGAGTATGTATACCTTATACACAATATTTAGTATACATTTAAAAAAGATTTTGAAATCTTAACTAGATAAGAAATTAGGTATTTTAAACGTTTTGCTTTATGAAGTTTTAAATACAGCTAACATCAACACATTATTTCAGTAGAATTAGACTTTGTTATGACACATATTTTACTCACAGGTCTTTTAAGAATTCCATTTTTACATTTAATTGACACGACACGAGAAATATTATCAGGACCCACATGTTTTTGTAGAATTCTACCCATTATCCATTTACTAGGAGGAATATTGTCCTCTTTTAAAAGCACTATGTCATCGATTTCTGGTTCAGCATTTCTTGTATTCCATTTGTACCTTTGATTAAGATTAACAAGATATTCTTTGTACCACCTGTTCCAGAAATCGTTGACCATTTTTTGTGTTAGTCGCCATCTCTCATGGTAAGTAATATTAGGTTGCGTGTAATTCTCGTCAGCTAAGTTCAGTAATGGCTCACCAACTAAAAAATGACCTGGGGTCAGTGGGAGAGGATCATTGAGGTCGTCATTTAGAACACTTATCGGTCGCGAGTTGAGGCAAGCCTCTACTTGCGCTAATACTGTAGACAATTCTTCATAAGTTAGTGTCGTGTCCCCGATTACTCGCTTTAGGTGAGTCTTCGTACTGCGCACCCCAGCTTCCCACAGCCCTCCAAAATTTGGTGCGTGCGGAGGTATAAAATGCCACGTAGTGCGTTCAAGGGTTAACAATTGGGTTATCTCACTAGGGATTGATGACATGGCTTTGTCGAACATTTCTCTTAACTGCTTATTTGCGCCAACGAAATTAGTGCCATTATCACTATAAAGGTCATTACAGTGTCCTCGTCTTGACGTAAATCTCCTAAAGGCTGCGATGAAACCTTTTGCTGTCAAATCTGTCACTGCTTCTAGATGAATAGCTCGGGTCACCATGCAAACAAATAAACAAATATATCCTTTATAGGACCTTGCTCCTCTACCTGGTGAAAATCTAATATTAATGGGTCCCGCGTAGTCTACTCCAGCCGATCTGAAGGGCTTGTTAGGTTTCACTCTCACCTCTGGTAGTTGGCCCATCAATTGTGTGGTGTTTTTCGCAGAGTATCGAACACAAGTGACACATTCGCGATAACATCGTTTTGTTTCGTCTTTAGCTCGCAGTATCCAATATTTTGACCTTAAATAATTAAGCATTATTTGTGGTCCACCGTGCATTGTCTTTTTATGAGCATCTTTAATTATTAGCCGGCTAAGATGACTCTTAGCCGGTAAAACTACCGGGTGCTGTGTCTCGTATGGTGCTTGAGACTGCTGTATACGTCCGCTGGCTCTTAATATTCCATTCTCATCAAGAATTGGACAAAGAGATCGGAGTTTGCTTCTTCTAGGTACACATCCCTTAGATTTTAATTGTTTTATTTCTTGTATAAATTCCTTGCTCTGAACTTGTCTTATGCACATCTCTAACGTTTCGGTTATTTCTTTTAAAGTTACATATTTAGTGAATGTTTGTCGAGTTTCCTTAGGTAGTTTTAGGTTTGTCAATCTTCTACAGTATGATATGATTCTCAACATTATTGTTAAGTTGGAAAACTTAGCCCAAACAAAATCCTCTTCTGTATTTATAGAGGCATTTAATACCTTAACTTTTTCCTCCTCTTGTGTGTCCTCAATAGTATCGTCTGTGCTCAAGTGTACGCGTAGTGAAGACAGCCAGTCTGGTCCGTTCCACCACAATGTATGGTTTATCAAATCTGACGCTTGAAGTCCTCTCGACGCGCAGTCTGCTGGATTCACTTCCGTAGCAACATGTCCCCACTGGTCATAATCTAAGATATTCAGTATATCTGATACTCTATTACTTACGAATGTTGTCCATCGACTCGACCCACCCTTTAGCCAAGCGAGGACTATTGATGAGTCAGTCCAGGCGTATAAATTAGACTTAGGTATACTCATCACTTGAGCTATCTCGAAAATTAATTTTGTGCCCAATACTGCGCCACAAAGTTCTAGCCTTGGTATTGAAAGCTGTTTCTCAATAGGGGCGACTCTAGTTTTAGCAGAAATGAGATTAACGTATACTCCGTTTTCGTCAACAACACGCAGGTATACTGCTGCTCCATATGCCAGTTGCGAGGCGTCTGCGAAGACATGCAGCTCTGTCTTAGCTGTAGAAGAGTAGTGTAACCATCTCGGTATGCTTACTCGTTTAATATGTATCAAATTCCCTCTGTAACGTAACCACTCCTCTAACAGCTCTCCACGTACAACGTCATCCCATTCCAGCCTTGACCTCCATAATTTTTGTATGACCATTTTTGCGACAACAACGACAGGAGCTATCCACCCTAAAGGGTCGTAAATTTTGGCTACTTCCGACAGGATTTGACGTTTAGTAATTGACTGTGTAGGTTCCGGTAAATTAATGGTATATTCAAAGCTATCTGTAAGACGATTCCAAATCACACCAAGTACTTTCACTAGGTTGTTGAGCTTGAGCGGAAGTTCATGATCGATACGTTTATGTTCTCCGATGTATTTCAACACGTTTTCATTGTTGCTACTCCATTTTTGAAGGTCAAATCCACCCAAGTTCATCAATTTGTTCATTTCGTTGTATATAGTTATCGCTTCTTTTTCTGTCTCACAGCCCGTCATCAAATCATCCATGTAATAGTCATTCATCGTTATCTTCGCCGCAACTGGGTACTCACACCTCTCATCATCAGCTAGTCTCTGTAACGACTTAACTGCAAGATATGGAGCACATGCTGTTCCGAATGTTAGTCGTAATAATTTGAAGTGTTTAACTGGCTCGTTCTCTTTAAATCTCCAAAGTATCCTCTGATAGTTTGTATCCTCTTCTGCGACACAAACCATTCTGTACATCTTTATGATATCAGCAGTTATACAAATTTTGTGTACCCTCCATCTCATCAGTAAGTGACGTAAGTCTTGCTGCAGTTTAGGGCCAATAAGAAGATCGTCGTTCAAGGAAACGTTATTAATTCCTTTACACGATGCGTCAAACACAACTCGAAGCTTCGTAGTATCTTTGTCTTCTCTTGTTACGGCGTGGTGCGGAAGATAAACAGCTTTAGGATTATTAATGTCTGAAACATCAACTTCAACCATATGATTTAACTGTATATATTCGTTTATTACTTTATGATAGTCTTCACGCAGTTTATCATTTTTTGCTAACTTTTTCTCTAAGAATTCGAACCTCTTAACCGCTATTTTCATTAATCTACCGTTTTGACACTCTGGAATTTCCTTTTTAAATGGCAGCCTGACTACAAATCTTCCGTTCTCGTCTCTGACCGTGGTAGCCTCGTAAAACTCCTCACATCTTCTTTCTTCTTCTGACTGTGTCTTTTGTATAATGTTTGGTTCGTTTTCCACTTCCCAAAATAGTTTAAGTAGGTCGTCCTCTTTGTGTTGCACATGCATACTTGTGACGTGCCTCCTTGCTGAGGTTGGTGCTTGTGACATCCTACCAGATATTACCCAACCTAAGATTGTATTTTGGGCTAATAATTTACTCTTAGGATGCTTAATCACACCGTCTAACAAAATATCACCATATATCTCAGCGCCAAGTAAAATGTCAATTTTACCTGGTGTAGTAAATCCTGGATCTGCCAACTCTAAGTTTGTTATATCTGACCACTCAGGAGTATCAAGGTTAGTATTAGGTAAAAGTGTCGTTAATGAACGCAATACATACGCATTTACTCTAACTAATGCCTGGGGATTGCAGCGTGATTTCACTGTGAATGAAACCATGTGTTTAATTCTAGTTTGCTCCTCTCCCACGCCTGACACCCAACCACTGACAGATTTACGCGTAAGGTTAAGTAACTGAACTGTCGCTTCCGTTACAAACGATGCCTGTGACCCTTGGTCTAACAATGCTCTAAGTATATATTTGCAACCATTCCTACTATCTACTAACACTTGTGCAGTAGCTAACAGGACACTGTTTGTATGAAAATTCTCTCTAGAAAAGTTGGTTACAATGTGTGTATCATTAGACAAAGTATTAGGCTTACCTCTCTGTGTCTCGGTCACAGTACCTGTAGATGTTGACTCATCCTCACTCGTTTTCTCGGTGTTGACTCCTCGCTCGAAATGTAGAAGTGAGTGATGACGCCGTCCACACTTTCGACAACACGCTGACTGTCGACATTTCACTACAGAATGTGATGGCGCTAAACAGTTGAAACACAATTTACTCCGTTGAACAAAGTCTTGTCGTTCTTTAGTAGACATTTCTCCGAACTTCTTGCAATGGTATACGTAATGTCCTTCATTACATAACGCACATTTCACATCTTGTTTTTTCTCTTCCTTGATAATGTTTGAATGAAAGGCTTTAGGCTTGGCAACAGGCTTAGCTTGCACCACTCTTGGTTTATGGCCATCTATCATTTCTAATGACCGGAATCTCGCACTCAGAAAATCTCGTAGTTCCGGCCAAGTAGGCATATCGTTGTTATTCATGCTCAAATGTTGTTCCCACTCTTTTACCGATTCGGAATCTAATTTTGATAGCACCAAATAGTTGATGATCAGGTCCCAAGAATCAATGTTCACATCCATGTTCTTCAAAGCCTTCAAACACGTCGAAGTTGTGTCCAGCAATTGTTTGATAGAACTCGCCGCAACTATTTGTATCGATTTTTGTGTAAATAGTTTTCTTAGAATCTCATTAGTATTATATCTCTTATTATTGTATCGTTTTTCTAGTTCATTCCACGCCTCTTCATAATTCGCATTCGTGATAGAATAATTTCGTAGTAACACTTCTGGTTCTCCTGATAAATTGCTCTTAAGGTATTGCAATTTTTGTACGGGCGATAAAGACTTGTTACTATGTATAAGCGAACAAAACAAGTCATAAAACGACTGCCACTCCTCATATTTACCATTAAATGTAGGTATCTGGATGCGCGGTAGCTTAACATCGTAATTGAACGGCGTTTGTGTACCGTCAATCGGTGTCGATATTTGCGGACACGTAGGGAATTGAAACTTAGATGAATCCAAAAACGGTTGAAGAGCTTCCTTTAAACTCGACTTATATTGTATGTATGTCTCTTCAAACTGTTCGCACATATTTTCTTCAAAATACGAATCCTCCTTGTCATCGTCTTTAGTAAGCTTCAAAATAGTTTGTTTGTGTCCCTCCTTAAAGTTTTTCCATAGTTCTTCTAATGTTTCTAGCCTCGTTTCCAAATAAGTTCGTTTTATTCTATCCTTAGGTGACTTTTTGTAGTTCTTCTCAGCATTTTTCAAGTTGTCTAGTAGCTCCCTTTGATACACCAGAAGTTCGTCAATACTAATACTCGAAGTCATAATGTTTGTAGAACACACTCACTCACTAATGTTTCTAGAATTCACGAACTACACCGTAATTAGTAAAAAGTATCTTCGACAATTCCTTATCGCTGTGGAATGCGGCCGCCTTTTGTTCTCACGGCTCGCTCGCAGTGGCCGACCGGTGATATTTATCCGTCTCGATTTGGACCAAATGTTCAGGGCGATAAGGTGTATTTTTGCTTGTGGGTTGTTTTGCGAATAAGGAGACGTGTGGACTGTTTTAACTTTGATTTAATACTGGTTTTTTTACATGTGTCGGGTAAACTAAGTGGACTGTATAAAGATATATGTATAGGTAGGTAATTAGCCGATGCGTTGTGCTGCTGTTTGGTTTCGGTTTGAACACCTACGAAAGATAAATTTTATTTTTTTTTAAATATTATTATTAACTTGAACTGGCCGCTTGAGGGACAAGCGTTTGAATTGAAAAAGTGGGAAGCTTTTGTCCAGAAGTGGGAAACAACATTTGTTGGCACGGTTAGCGCAGTGGCTAAGCAATTGGATTTTGCGCTGCGTGTCACGGATTCAATTCTCGCACTAAAAAAAAAATTGTATGGCCTGCAGGTAGTTGTTCCGGGTCTGGTTGTTTGTATATGTTTGTAAGCGCACTCACGATACAGGAGGAATTCCTAGAGTGGAGCAACGATTTTTAAAAGAAAGAAAAAAACGTGGAGAAATAAAAAACGTAACGTAAAGAAATAAAAAACGTTTTTGCAAGCATATTAGTATATGCATATAAACATGGGAGCTCTTTCTTACCCTGCTCTGGGATCAAATACTGTAAGGCAATATGAACAACTTTCTTGCCCAATCAATCAATCAATCATTTTATTTGTGAAACATAGATGTTTACATAAATAGGGGTGCGCTATGTTTTGTCATAATTAAGACATACAAATTTATAAGTGACCCATTAGGTGTCATTACATTGAGTAAGCACTTTGTATACGAGTTTAAGGCAGTGATAGCCTAGTGGTGTGACCGTCGGACTGCCAAGTCATAGGTCTTTAGTTCAAACCCAAGACACGCACCCCTGCTGCGGGACTGTTTAAAAGAGATACCGTGGCCCTGGAACACAAAGGGCAAAGAAGGAACATGGATGGATTTTAGTCAGTACAAGTCTGACACTCCCTTCCGCTCCGCCCAGAGGGGGGGGGGGGGAGTCATTTGATGATTTCCCATCCGAAAAAAAAAGCCACGCACACCTGATTTTTCGGATTCATGTGCGTATTGTATAATTATCACTTGCTTCGGTGAAGGAAAACATCGTGAGGAAACCAGCATGCCTGAGAGATATTTCTCGACGGTATGTAAAACCAAGTCAGAGGCCCTTGGGCGGCATAAAAACTCTCGACGCTAGGCTAGGCACTAACCACACGAAAAAGAAAAGACGAGAGTACTAAGTTCTGATGACAAGTGGTACAATAAACGTTTTAATTTTTACAGTGTGATCAAATCTGCCGCTTCGGAAATACGCCGCTCCCTGGTCGAGTGACTAAAAAAGGAGGCAGTAAGAAAGTTTTGATCGTCAACCCTGATCCGACCACCGAGAAAAACCAGCCATCAGCTCAGCCATCTGAAGCTGAAACAATCTAAGGAATGTCTATATTCCTACCTATTCATATCACAGAGCGTTTACAGCATATTACAATCTGTAATATGCAACAACCACAACAGCAACAAAAAACAATCAACAACAAACAACAACAACATAACAACCAACAACAACAAAACAAAACAAACAACAACAACACGTTTTTGAACAACCTGTTCAATTCACGAATTTGTAGTACATTTTTGAATTACAAGAGTGCCCATAGAGTTCTACGCTTTGGAATGGGCAACTACAGTCACTTCACGGTTATCATGCATTGTGACTAGAACTGTAGCTATATTTTATTTTTTATTGAAACCTACTTTGACAATTCAAAAGTACATACATGTGATTGAATGGTTTAATTGCAATTGAGTACTTTTCCTGCGGGATCGCGGAGCGCAAAGAGTTGGAACTTAGCATTTTTATTCCAACTCATCTTAGTAATAGATCTTTAACTATGAAATTGTCGTTTTTTCCTCACATTTTGTTCTGTTTGTAACTTTGACGTGTAGTTATATTTTTTCCTAATTCCATTCTTATTTAATAATTTGTTAAATTACGTACCTTTTAGACTTTAAAAACCATACTAGTAGTTGCATATTACCTCATAGGGTAGTGTGTCAAAACACCTGTTTCGATGTGGCGTCGGTTAAGTACATTTTTGTCATAGACTGTGTTTTGAGAATTTAAGATACGCATTATAGCACGACTATTTTCTCTCAAACTATTGCAATTGCATCATACATAATCGTTAGTATGGAAATATCACTTTTCACGAAATCGTCCATACAAATCGGTAATTTCATACTTTAACCCCGAATATGAACATTATTATAATTATTATAAGCCTATATCGTCCCACTGCAGGGCAAAGGCCTCCCTTCCCTCCTTCCACATTTCGCGGTCTAGTGCGTTTGTAGGCCAATCCTTTGCGAAAGAGTCCAGCTCAGCCCGCCATCTCCTTCTGGGCCCGCCACGTTGTCTTTTGCTGCTATTTGGTATCCACTGAGTGGTAATTTTTGACCATTGCTCCTCCGACATGCGGCAGACGTGACCAGCCCAGTTCCACTTCAACCTAGCAGCTGTACGGCCAGCATCAGCTATTTGAGTTTTGGAGCGAAGTATGGAGTTTCTGATGCGGTCCGTAAGTTTGATAATATGAACATACTGGTTATAATGAGTGTAAAAAGACCCAAAACGAAGCCGAAAGGCACTTGTTCTCCCCGTTTTTGTGATCACTTTTTTTTTCTGGACCCTACCTGGGAACCTTCTAGTTACGGAGATATTGGAGGTCAAAGTTAAAACTTTTTCACAAGTCTCTTTTAAGTACATGTTTTAAATGTTGTTACTTTAAATACTTGTACTATTCATTATATCCGGAAGGGACAGTTTACACTTCGTAATTAATCTTAATGTTCGAACTAATACACTAGCAGAATATTGCACACTTGTCGTGTAAGTGAGTAGAAAGAAGAGTGAAACGCGTCTTCGTGGATTGAACGATCTTTACCAGTTAGCATAGACACGCACACACGTAACACCTACACACAAATACAATATCTGTATGTATGTATTTAGCAAGTACTAAACGGAACAGTGGTCCAATAAGAAACAACAGTTAAAAATATATTTTTTTAATTTGGCATAAAATCACAAATTAACAAAGTCAATCACCATTATTATTCTACCAATGACAATAAAATGTTCCTACTATAAAGTGTTTTAATAATAAAGTACATTCTGATAACCAATTTTTTATTACAATTATGTAACAAAGAGAATAAACTTCTGCTTCATGACTTATTTGTTGTTTTTCTAGCTACGTTTTAAAAGTCATTAAAGTCTCCATAATGAAAAAAAAAACTATACCACATTATCTATATCATCGCTTTTTGAATGGTTTCGGTAAAACTCTTGAATACCAATTCGGACCTGAAACAAAAGAATTGCTAATGTTAGAAATAATAAATATACAGTAAATTAAAATGTGATCGATCTCTGCCAAGCGCCTTCTTTATGCTGTCGTCATAAATCATAGCTGGCGATGTAAAGTACCTTTCTTTGGAGGAATAAATATGGCTTCTGCTTTATGCTCTTTACTGGCCATTTTTGATAGACCACGTCCTAAACAAAGCGATCGTCGCCCGAACACCCGTCCTTGCATTTTGCGATCATTGTATTGCATTCAGTGAACCTAAACGCATGGTCGCCGATAGAAGGCGCCTTTCGATTTTCCTAACAAATGTGTGACAAACAATAGCGTGATTTTTCGTGCGAAAAATTGCTTTGATTAGGACGCAGGGTAACATTATTGCGTTTTATAGGCGATTTGTAGGTTTTCTTGCAGTAGTTATATTTATATTGAATACAATACTATGCACAAAATCGATCATGATTCCTAACACAATAAAATAAAAAGTGGAGACTACTGAAAAATTAATAAAAAGCCTATAAAATAACACTAGGTACTTTAAATGTTGAAGAATTTTACATTTATATTTGGTACTACTTGGGTAAAAAGCAAAAACAGACCTTAAAATTATTTCAATTTAAGTTTAAAATAGCATAAGTAAAAAAACCGTACCTCCCGTTACTGCAAGACTTCAAGAGATTGTGTACATAGCCGGGGCAAGCGTCAGGATCAAACATCCTTGCGTTGCATAGCGTGCCCTGGCAGAAACAGTATAATATTTCCGGCAAAGGCACGTTAGATGGCAGCACTTTCTTCTCGTATAGAATCGTTGAGTACAGCTATAAATTGAAGAGTATTTTGTTATGTTGATGTGGATTTTAATAGAGGTATGTAAAATAAGTGAAATTAATCTTCATCTAAAAATCGTTTGGAGTGAATTGTAAGGCTGAGTGGATTGTCTAAGAGCTCCGCCTAGCCCGAGAGTCTGACAACCAGGCTAACTAAAGTTACCCAATGTCTTGGTGGTGAATATCAGATAGGCAATCGCTCCATGTATCATACTAGTATTTACAGTTACGGTTAGACTGGAAGCTGACCACAACAACCATAGTTGGGAAAGGTCCAAGGAAATAGGAACATGATTTTAAGTTCATCAAGAACTAGTGTACTCCAATTAGAGGAGCAGCGTCCTACTAACAACTCTCAGAAGAACGTAACCACTTACGACTTCAAAGTCGTAGCTTTGAAACGGATACACCAATTATGTCAGCTGTCAAAATTATCTGTTTGTCTCATTTTTTCTACCATAAAAGTAATGACGTTAGAATGAGACAAGACATTGTTATCGGACGAACGGCCAAAGTTGTCAAAGAATTATCTATTTTTTCATTACTATTTTAATTTTATTTTTCCAATTTTGTTACCAAATGTGTTTTGATTTTTTAATTGCTGCTATGACTTTGTTAATTTTAATTATTTTCATTTTATTACCAATTGTTTTGATTTTTAATTGCTACTTTGACGTTGTTATTTTTAATTTTATTTTTCCAATTTAATTTTATTACCTTAATATGTTTTGATTTTAATTTTTAAATGATACTATAACTTTGTTAGCTTAGTTATACATTTTATTAAGCATGCTGTGGTCTCCTGTAAGTGAAGGAGTACTAGGTGTACTCCTTCGTGATACTTTGTCGTCGGTTATTTATTTCGTGTGTTTGTGTACATCCTTTGTTTGAGATCCTAAACAAATCTATACTAATATTATAAAGCTGAAGAGTTTGTTTGTTTGTTTGCTTGAACGCGCTAATCTCAGGAACTACTGGTTCGAATTGAAAAATTCAATTAGTGTTGGATAGCCCATTTATCGAGGAAGGCTTTAGGCTATATATATAACATCACGCTACGACCAACAGAAGCGGAGCAGCAATGATAAATGTTGCAAAAACGGGGAAAATTATATTATCATAATAATTTCACGCGGACGTAGGTCGCGGGCGACAGCTAGTAAATAAATAAAGTTGCGAATGATCAACATAATTTCCCCAGAATGAATGAAGGTATTTATTGAAACAATTACTATGAAAGCATGTATTATGAAACTTTCAATTGAGAATTAAAGAAATGGATGAATGAATGATGGATGGATTAGGTAGATATAGGAAGAAAAAAATGCATAGAAGTGGTGATCATCATCATCATCATCATTTCAGCCGAAAATTCCACTGCTGGACATAGGCCTCCCCCAAGAAGGGGGGTTTTGCCATAATCGCCACGCTTGGCAGGCGGGTTGGCGATCGCAGTATGGTTGTTGTAGAATCAGAGAACGCTGCTGCCCATTCTCTGGTAAGTCCCTTAGTCGCCTCTTACGACACCCACGGGAAGATATGGGATGGTGCTCTTCTTTACGTCCGGACACTATACAGAACAAGTGGTGATAATTATATTAAATTTAAACCTTCGACATACACGTGAATGTTACAGTTGGGTTACAGTATGTTTAAACCAAACAGACTATAATAATCAATTAGTACTCACAGGAATAAACTTTCGTCATTCACTGAAGTCCCAACTGTCTGGCAAAATCAAAATCGTTTTTACTGGTAACACTGATGGCAAAAACAATGTTTGATAATTTTATTTCGTTTCGTAATGTTAGTATGGTTAATCTGAAGAAAATTTAGAAAACTAACCTGTGAAATGTAATATCATATGCTTTATTCATTTTTTCAGACCATGACACAAATTTTAATCACGCACTTCCCCATTTTAATATTTTTTATTGCTAAGCAATCACTTGTCGTCAACTTGACAACTGAAGTCAAATATGCCTGTGGACCAGTAGCGAAGGGTCAATTTTTGTAAGAGGTAAGCTGGAGTACATATCTTTAATGTGGTTTTATTATTTTTCTATAGAATACTGACCAGGGATGTTATGGAGCTCCGTAACCGTAACCGAAACTATCGGATATCCGTAACCGTAACCGAAACTATCGGATATCCGTAACCGTAACCGAAACTATCGGATATCCGTAACCGTAACCGAAACTATCGGATATCCGTAACCGTAACCGAAACTATCGGATATCCGTAACCGTAACCGAAACTATCGGATATCCGTAACCGTAACCGAAACTATCGGATATCCGTAACCGTAACCGTCACCGTATCCGTTTCAAAAGTTTCGGATAGTTAGTTACCTATATTACTGATTATAATACCAAATGATAACCTAGACTAGATAAAACCTGTAAATAAACCAAATTATTACATACTATTTGTGTTTATATTTTACTTGAATCTAATATCCGTAACCGAAACTATCCGAAACTAACGGATAATCCGAAATAATTACATATCCGTTTTTATCCGTTTCCACTATGCGATTTTTCAAAAGGAAGCCGGTAGAAATCGTGTTCTATGGAACCTTCGCCACTGCTGTGGAAATCTATGACACAGCAATGCATCGGTGGCGAACACTTCTGATCTAGTCCTATATAACTGGTGTACTCATTGAAAGTCAACATTAAAACCACATCAAATTCTTGATGAAAAGAGCAGATATTTAAATTGTTACTCTGTTTCAAACTCCATGTAATAACTACTTACGGTTGAAATTCACTTGTGAATGTTTTATCATAATAGTGTTAGAGTGATTTAAAAATTAAAAAAAGGTTCTTACTTTAAATGCTGCAGTCAACGACGCTATAGACAATCCTAGACTCGGGCTGAACAGGAACGATATTCCCGCGATATATCCTGCCGGTAGCGCGTACATTGCTGAGTCGAAGCCTTTCTTACGACACAAGTAGCATACCACCGCCTGCAATGTAAAGCAAAACAATGTAGGGAAACTCATGTTCATTAACAAAACTTCAAAAGTTTGTATTGTGATAACCGTTGAGACAATGTGAGACTAACATAAGTTATCGAAAAACTTAATTCAATCCTTTTGCAACTCATTCCAGAAACGCCTTAAAAGAGATTGCCTCTGGATTACCTCAAATTTTAATTTGAGTTAAAGATGGGTAAGAATTAAACAAATTGTTTGTCTATGTAAATTTTTGATGTGAATAAATATCTCGGCGCTATTTACATATACAGGGTGGAAGGAACACTTACGCGAAAACGGTTACCACGTATTCAGTACATCATTCTGAGTCACCCCATATAGAAATATTTCATCGGTTATGAAAAAAAACAGCTGTTTCCTACAAAAATGCATTACTAACACGGTCAAAATATTTGGAACGGCTGTTTTTTTTTAAATAACCAATGAAAAATTTCTATGTGAAGGGGATCATAATGATGTATTGAATACATGGTAATCGTTTTCGCATCGGTATCCCTTCCACCCCTTATATATATTTTTATACTAAATAGGCTTGCGTTTGGCCGCAACTCGCCTAATGAGAAGCTATGGTAAGGCCTAGAGTGAAGCACGCTTGCCTAGAAAAAACCGATTCACTCGTACTTTGAATAGATCCACATTATAATGATCAGGGAACAGAGGACCCGGCAGTAGTATTCAAGTTGGTATATTTCCAGATAAAACATACACTAAGTATGAAATAAATTCAATTATTACACAAACTAAATTAGTCGTACTCTGTAAATACCGATATAACTGCTGAAGAACAGAGCCAATTTAAAGTGTTTTCCTCTTATCGAAGATATTGCCTTCACCGGCGTCCGGATTTTGGGTAAGATCAATCTTGCTAAGGATATGCCGAGACCCACTCCGAAGTACGTGGCCAATCCCTGTGAAAAAATAAGAGATGGTTATCAAGTTCAAGAAGAAAAATGGTCGTCATGGTCACATTCCAAGGATGGATCAAGGCAGGGCCAGGCACGTCACATAGCGAGTGCGAGATGACGGGCGTCGTGACCTAAGCAGGTCGATTTGGACTCGTTCCCGACTGATTGGCAGGACAAGACAAAATACAAGTACAGTTGGAAAGGAATAGGGGAGCCCCCTGCCTAGCAGATGGACAGGTAAAAAAAAAAAATATTGCTTACCTTGGCTATGTATTTTCCACATTTTCCTTCGTGAGGACAAACATTTTGGGACTCGTCAGTTTTTCTTCTTACTTTTTCTGGGGTGAATAACCTGAAAAAACAATCATTATTAATATGCAGCAGTATCATCATCATCATCATGCCCTTATCTAATTTTATTTGGGGTCGGTACGGCATGTAAAGCCAAGTCAGAGGCCCATGGGCGGCATGAAAAACTCTGACACCAGGTTAGGGACTAACCACACGATAAAGAAGAAGATACTTCTCTATTACTCGTTATCTCACCAGAGACCTCCCTTCCTTGCCATATCATCCTTCACACAGTCCATCCATCGTTTCTTTGGCAGCAGTATGTGAATCAATATTTAAAGGAATGTGTTCCCATTATAAACAGACTGAATACGATGTAACCGAGCGAGAATTCGGTTGAATAGGAACGTACAACGTACACAAACGTTTTTACTAATAGTAAACTAAATCTAGTCAAAAAACGTCTCGAAGCCTGACAAACACTTTTGCCTAGGGGTATCATATAACCTGGTCTCTGGGTTGTGTAGGTCAGATAGGCAAACCTATCTGTTGCCGCTGCATTCGGCTAGAATAGTAGCCGAGGAAAAGGATAGCGAATAATCTGGGTAGGTATGTAGTAGATGGGGCTCTATAGTTTCCACGCAAAACTGCGTGAGTATGTAAGAATGGCAGGTATGTGAAAAAAAGGTGCCTTACCACAACAGCGGTGTCCTCTCCTCCTTATCTCCTTCGAGCCTCATCAGGTAGAACAGCAAAGAGCTCCCGACCATGAACATGAGCGTCTGCTGTGTCTTCGTTATTGACAGATATCCAGCTCTCTGTAGAACTTTGAGGTAGTACTCGATCACCTGGCATATCATATAATTATGAATTATTACTTTCAAAAGGACATTAGCCACCTTCTGAGGCAATCGGGTAAAAATGAGACCCATGATCTTGCTATAGTGTAACGCTTGTGAGAAAAAATAAAGTTACTTTTGTTTCAAATCTGGGAAGTTACCTGGATAAGACTGGCATAGGAACTTGATGAAAAAGCATGAAGAGAAACCTATACCCAGCAGCGCTGACGACAGGCTGTGGTTGATGTTTCTGAATATGATCTTGGAATTTTACAAATAAAGAAAGAAAGAAAAATGTGTGTTATTGGCATTAAACCAAAAAACTTGAAACCAAACAAAATAAACAAACAAAGCTATTTATTCTTATAAGACCAACATTTAAAAGTTACAGTTTTTAATATGGTAAATAAGAAATCAAGAAAGAAAGAATTTATTTTACACAGAACGAAATGTGTGAAACATAAATACAAAACTTCATAATATATCCGGTGGACAGCCTTGCAAAGTTCTGTCGCTTTTACATACATGACTTGATGTTAGTTGAAGCGTGAAAAAGAGTATGACGATCGAGAAAATATCATATATTTTTCTCCTTGAGAGATTCTTACGTCTATTCTTAAAACCTACTCGTATTTCCACGGAATTTAGTTTTGGACCCCGTCGTGCATACCACACAAGTTTTATACTTAGTATGTATGTATCCGCAAAGGCTTTGGAGATTTGTACACATGCAGGATACGCCAAAGTTTATTTATTGAAAGAAAACACAAGGAAAAACAAAAAAAATGGAATAGTGTTCTTTACGGCTTCGTCAAAAGGCCTAGTTCAGCAAAAGTGCCCGATGCAGATATTACTCTAAAGTTATTCAAGGAAAATATTTCTTTGATTTCTTAAAGGTACATCATGATGACAATGTCTGTATAAGTATATCCATAGATATTGTTAAAATTACACAGCAACAACTAAATGATCGTAGTCGTTAAGTGATTGACTTCTGCGCCAGGGTTCGCGGAAGCGATTCCCTCACAAAATCAATTTTAGCGTGGCATACAGGCTTTCAAAACCGAATTCTCATACTGGTGTTTGTAATTGGAAAAGTGTTGTTTGATAAACCATGTACCGAAGAAATTTTAGTGTGTCGTTACAGAATTGCCATCATGAGTAATTATTTTTGTTTTCGTAGATTCAAATAATCTTGAAAGTAGTTTTAAACCACCCCGCGACCATACATGACTTCTACAGTTCAATAATTTAAAAAAGAATCTCGGAAGATATCCCGTAAAAACATTTTAGAAAAGAGAGACTTACCAAATTACAAAACAGATTAATGACCAATCCTCTCCTGCTAGGCGGCTCCAAGTATATAAAGAGCCCGGTCAGACTGAAGGGTATGAACAGGTACGTAGATTGGGTAAACTTGTCACCCATCAACTTCCTAGAACAATTTAAGTTAGAATTCTGAGAGGCCACTATTATAAACGCTTAAGGTGAAAGCGCCAGGGTAGCCTTAGTAGTAGTAGGTAGCTATTGGCAATTTGCTGGTCAGTGTCAGGTTGTATGTTGATTAAAATATGATTCGCTACTGTAACAAATATACTAGGCTTTGTGGAGTCATCACCATCTTCTTGCCCTTGTCCCATGTTACTTGGGGTCGGTGCTACACATTTTTTTTTCTTCCATTCTCCTCTGTCAACCGTCACGCTATCATTTACTCCTTTATCTTTCATATCATTCCTCACACATTCCATCCATCGTTTCTTTGGTCTTTCTCTCCCTCTACATCCAAAAACGTTTATGTTCATCACTCTTTTAGTCACATGGGATTCGTCCCTCCTCATCACGTGTCCATACCAAAACAGTCGATTCCCTTTCAACTTTTCTGTAACTGGCGCAACTTTTAAACTTCCTCTAATATACTCGTTCCTTACCTTATTGATTCAAAACAATTTCCTGAATGAAGTTTACATGCACAGAGGTTAAATACTCACTTTAGTTTTAATAGAACCACGGGTGAACAAAGTTCCCCTAGTACTATTGATAGAACTTGATTTGTCTATACTCCGATTGATAGAACCACCGAAAAGAAAAATGCCCATACTCTAAACGTATATTTATTTATATATTTTCAGTACATCTCTGCTATACCTCGGGGGATTACAGGCGTGATTTTATGTGTTACGACATAAAAAATACTGTAGATCTATATCAGAAATACTTATAACAATTTTCATATAACCCTCTTCGACATACCTTACCTAATAATACAACTAATATTGGGCGCAATCGATGTGACGAGCAATCCAAACATCGTGGACCTCACGTAGTATTTACCCATCTTGATCCATTCATCCTTTCTCTTCATCTTTTTACCTCGCATCAAGATTTGTACCTGAAAATATTATAATAAAAAAAAATATATAAAAAAAATATATAAATAAATATTGTAATATTATATTGAGACACTATTTTTAAACTCGATTTAATTCTTGTTTTATTGGGCTGAAAATACATTTAGATCAGTATCTTTAAACAAGTCAAAGTGATTTGAGTAAAAGTCATTATTTATGATACAATTTTTATTCTGTAATTTAGTAATTGCTTGAAGTTAGAACTGTCACAAGTTACAATAGCTTTGCTTTTTTTGACGGTTCTTACTTAGTTCAAATTTTTGTCTATTGCATAAAAAATTGCATATGTAATAAGTAAACATGTTTTTTAAAAATTTGTGTAAAAAGTAGGTCTTTTTAGGTATACTCATTAGGTACTTAGTACACACACAAATGATACCAATTTTACAATTATTATTAATAACACAGTAGTTTTAATTACCCTACACTTATACTAGTATCGTAAGGTTTTATGGGGCAGTAAAAAAAATTTAATTATTTTTAACTTGATTTGCGGTTGAATAATTTCACAAGCATGACTGAAAAAAAATAACAAAAAAAAAACTTTAATTAATAACTTAAACTCAAGCAATGACTTTAACTCGACTATAGACGAAGTGTTAATAGTGTGTTATTATCATCACACTGATTGGTCATCAACCGCTTCTCTGCTTAATAATAGGGTGTAGTCAACCAACTTGACCCAGTGCAGGTTGGTGAGTGCATGTAACATGATGTGCAGTTTACTCATGTGGTTTTCCCGCGCTGTTTGAATAGGGCAAAGTGCCTGTCTGGATTGTGAGTTTCTAATCTATGACCATCAACTCACCAACCATACATAAAGTAAAAAAAAATTACTTATCTTCCATTCCGTACGATCAAGGTTTTTATTTTGTTTAAAGAATCACTGCTCTTAGTCTGGACTTTTGGCCAGTTAATAGCATTAGGCTCGCCCTCTATTACATGAGACTTTTACTAGCGAAATATAATAGATAGCTCCCTGCCTAAACGTTAGAGGATTAAAGCCGTGGTATTGTATTGTTTAATTTTAGAATAACACTTACGATATAAATGATGGAGTAGAACTTCGCACTACCAATGGCAGCATCTTTGTACAGAGTAGGCAAAGCACCAAAGCAGCTCTCGTTCCAAGGATGGAGCATGACACTGCAGTCAGCGTTGTGACAGGCAGCGTCGAATAGCTGCTTGCTTATCGCCGCCATCTTGGATTTATCAGCTGTTTCCTTTTAGGAGTGAATCTTTTTGTTTCATTGACTTTTTTGCCACCGACTTCTGAAAATAAAGTATTTTTTTAGTCTTTTTTATGATTTTTGGAAGTTGTTTTTTTTTGTTTTCTTTTTTTTTTCTTTAGTTTCTTTTAAAAAAAATATAACATGGTTTACAAATTATTGGAATCGGTAGAATTTTCAAAAAATATTTTAAAAATGCTACAAGTTAAACACCGACAGACACTAAGTACCTATCGCAATCATTTATGTACCTACTGCCAAATTATTATTATCAATGAGCTCAAGACGACGCTGGAGGCGCGCCTGCGGGCGCGCCGCTTGGTGACCACGTTTTTGCGCGGACAACCAGCTAACAGAACAAGCTTATAACTTTGTGATTTTTCATGATACAGTTTTAAAATTTTGTACATAGATTCTTTATATAAAAATACTACACACGCGTTTCAGGTTTCGCATCTACTAAAACTAATGTTGCATACGCAGTATCTATGTGATCTATGTTTATAAGTTATGAATGCTGTGATTGTCTATATTATATCAACACAAATTGTTATTGCCTTCGTTATTGTTGTGTAACTTATACAATGGGTGATTCATGTCAGTTGTGTTGTATATTAAATATAAGGTTTATGACATATTCAGAAACGAATAGTGAAACGGGAGTCTGTTGTTCCTTATGGCACGTTTACACGCTTGCCGAGACTTGCCAAACGTCCAACACAAGCTTGTGAACAGGGAGTTAGGCTTGGCTTGCGTGAGCTTGCGTGGGTTTGTAGTCGATCCGGACTGGTGTCGGTTTTTTGAACACAGACCAAAGGAAGCTTTGGCAAGCGCTTGCGACGTATTTACACGTTGGCGAGTGAAGTTTCGCTCACAAGCTCGCACCGATCGGACGTCTTTAGTTTTACGCTACGATCATGAATTGTAATTGGTCTAACGACGAGATTATGGCCTTTCTCGAGGCATAAAAAAGTGTACGGTACATTTGGAATCCGAAGGACGGTAACCATAAAGATAAAAAGAAAGTTGCAGATGCTAGATCTCTTAGTAGGTAGTACATTAAACGGGCGTTTCTATGAATTTTTAACATCCACCATCTTCTCTGCCGAACTTTTTGTTTCCTTTGTTTTTGTTTGTATTTTAATAAAAATATGTCAAACCAAAAACAATAGCCGACACAACTGCAACGTCTACGTCTGCCATGCTTACCTGTCCGGAACACACTAACGCACTCGCAAGCGTGTAAATGGCATCCAAGCGTTTGCAAAGGCTTGGAGCTTGTGGACGTTTGCCAAGCCTCGACAAGCGTGTAAACGTGCCATTAGAGTTCTGGTTATTACAAGACTATCAAAAAAAAGAGGTTTAATTGAATATTAAATAAACTCTTCAGTACCTTCCTTGTTATCATTTAATACTGAAATCATTCTACTTGTTTTTAATTTTCTTGTTCACTTTTTGACATGGCAGCGTGTTTTTTAATTATTAGTTTTTTTGTTCGACATTACCTATTTAACTAGTAATCTTTCTTTGATTTATGTTAATGAAAACGGTCATAAGTAGGCAATCTTAATCCACGCTTATTTTATACGTTCCCATTAGTAACAACTTTAATTACTGTCAAAGATAAGATAAATAAGCATAATTATAATTTTAGAGATAATTATATTTATCATATATAAAGTATTATTAAAAAAAAAAAAACAACAAAAAAAGACATAAAATAAAACAATCAATAATTAAAAGCCAAAAATATTCTCACCACAGTGCAAAAAAATCCAATATTCAAACAAAAAAATCGCACTTCAATTCATCACAACGATTCACTTCAATTGAAATATCTACAAAAATAATTACAGATTTATTTACTACTGTCGTAACTGCCCTTTGATCGCGATACGGCGCGCACGCACAGTGCGTGCGTTCGGTCTGTTATGCTGCCGACTAGAGGATTACTAGGCTAATTCGCGTCATAGATAGACAATAATAGAAGCGACACTGATTTACTTCGTTGCGTGGATTTTTCAGCAAGGTAAAATGTGATGGATAGAAAGTGAACAATGAAAATTCTTTGGCTTTTCCTTATATAATTTGTAGCGACTAGGATGCGATAGCTGAATTGCATTTTTGATAGCCCTCTGGGTCTTGCCACGTCCGAATTTACTGTATTAATTACAACCGAGTTATTGTGTACCTTTATTAATCATTTATCGAATTTCAATATAACCTAAATTGCATATCATTTATCTGGACTTTATACAGCACGCATAACAAGTGGTGACCCCGAACGAAGGCGTGGCTCCTAGATAGAGAGATAAAAAGTCTTTTTAATATCATAATCTTAATTTTTATTTTACTAGTCGTTTACGAGTCGTTTTGTTTTTTGAAAGTGAGAATTTCAGGCTTATCCCTACACCACAATACAGTCAGACCATAATCACACTACAAACAAAAAAAAAAAAAACAAAAACATCACAATTTAGTTAAAAATAAAATAAATTACATTTCAAATACAATTATTTTATTTTTATTTTTTTTATTTTTAACCATACCCTACTTCTAGAATAAGAAGGAGCAATAAAAAGAATAAGAATAGTTTATTGTTTAAGAGATTACATTCAATGCATTTATTCCTGAAACTCACACTAAGATTCCCTCTGACGTGAGTTTCAGGCTCCTTCGTTCCATTTACATTTTTATTAATATATCCGTTACAATATTTTTTTTAAATCTAATCTAAACTACTCGTAATCTAAAAAAGGAAAACATAAAGAAAACAGTAGGTAACCTATGATATGTATATGTATGAATGTTATGTGTGCGTGTGTGTGTGTGTGTATGTGTGTGTGCGTGTTGGGCGTTGAATTAAGACAGTCTGTTTTGAGAGTGTGTCTGAATGTTATACCTGTTGTATGTTGAATGGAATTAGTCTTTATTACCCGACTGCCGCATTGTATTGACTCCTATCAATACAATCATTTAAAAAAGTTTGCCCTAAGAAGAGTACTTTACTCTTGACACTACTAAAAACCACTAAGGACCAGCCTTTGTTGCTGGTTAGATATGCAAAATTCTAATACATGCCTATAGCTTTTTCAGTATTAAATCCGGAATGGGCAGACTAGCTTGCCAATTAACACATTAATGAAGTTTCTTGTTTTCATAAAAAAGAGCGAAGGAAAGTCACCGCAAGTGTCCCTTGTGACACTGCAGGTCATTGGAACATTATTAGAATATGTTAAACATTGTATTCTTTAAGGTACGTCGAACTGAATGTTCTGATTCAAATAAATAATAAGTAAGTACGTACCGTCTGAAGTCCGCATAAAAATCGACAACATCTATTTATCTTTTTCCATACTTATTACAAAAATAAAAATTGCTTTTCATCTCGGTGTGTGACCGCGTTATTCTTTCAAACTACTTATTACTATGCATTTTGATGTAGTTTCAATATTAGTATTTTCGACTGCTGAGCAAGAGGTTCTGGGTTCAATTCCCCGGTCGGGCAAAGTGTTATTAAATTTTGGCATCGGGAATTTCTCAGTAGCAGCCACGGAGTCTGGATCTATGCCCGGTTGATGGTAATAGGCTCGCCCCTATTACAGGGCAGGGAGACAACATAGCGAGGTGTGCGAAGTGTAAGGTTTACTGTTTAATAATGTTGTCCGAAGAAATTCCGAACCTGTTTACACAATGGGTGTACAATTGCCCTTAACGAAGCCGAAGGGTATTTGTTCTTTCCGTCATTGCGATATTTATTTTGTTACGGACCATACCCGGAAACCTTCTAGTTGCGGAACTATCCGAAGTCCAAGTTTAAATTTTGTCACACGTTTTTTTTTTTAAATACAAGATTTTAATGTTATAATTTTTTATATTTGTATTTTTACTATTGTAATAAGATAGGTATCTTAGGGGCCTTCCGTGAAAGGTAATTTTTCACACCAAAAAAAAAGAGGTCGTTTTCCAGCAATATTTATTACGTATAGTTACTTAGTTTGATGTGCAGAATGTTGATGGCTTCGTGAAGGGTTCGTTTATTCTTTGTATGTATCATGCTCCGTTTTACATTCATTTTTAAAATGTTGTCCTGTTAATTCTTATAAGAGTCAGGAAGAAAAAAATATTCCAAGTCCTAAAGGGCTGGGAAGATTTTTGTGAGAAGTCGGCCTAACAATAAAAATCTTTTTCAACATAAATATCTATAAAGAGTCACATTACGAACTCTTAGAAACCTATTCCCATACCCACAATAGCCCAGCCTCCGACGTTTCTTATAGTAAGATAAGCATCTAATATTGCCTGCAATACTGTGAGGTTACTTTTATCTAAGCCCCAAGGATTTGTGGTATTTGCTCGCTCTGCAAAGCCGCTAGTACCTGGTTGCCAAAAGCAAATTGATGTTCATAGTAACCGAGGTCGGAGGTCGGAGGTACTCTTTTCATTCGATCGGTATCAAAAAGCGAGGGAATAGAGCACTAAGAATGTTTTTCTTTGGGTTCTGATTGAGATATAAAGTGACATGATTCTTGTACCTTGTACGAAAAAAATATTAGCTGTTTATTCATCTGCATAAATATCTTGAAAAGCCTTGAGATTTGCATTCATCTCAACGATGTAGGTAATTGTTCCAATTTTACATTCGCGACTTGATGCTTAAACTATTGTTGGGATACGGGTATGAAAATGAGACTCGTGGTGAGGTTGATTATGGAATGTCTGTATTTCTAAAAATCGGTTCCTTTTATACAAAGTCTGTTCCTAATATTAATACATGGTGGGTATTCATAAAAAGTTAGATAGACACAATTTATTGTCACGGTAATAATATCTATAGTAGTGTATCTTCATACAAACGGTCGGAACGCGAGTCATACCTACATCATCAATGCAAGTGTGTTAGAAACCGTAGCAATGTCTTTCTTTCAACTTAATCATTTGAAAACCCACAATACACACCAGAGGCGAAGGTTCCATACAACTCGATTCCTACTGGCTTCTGTTTGAAAAATGACACAGTCAGTATTCTATAGATAAATAATATAATCATATTAAAGATATAGAAGCCCGAAGAATAGCCAAACTGAAGTGGCAGTGGGCAGGGCACATTGCTCGCAGAACGGATGACCGATGGGGCTGAAAAGTTCTGGAGTGGCGACCGCGAACCGGAAGACGCTGCGTTGGAAGGCTTCCCACTAGGTGGACCGATGACCTGGTGAAGGCTGCAGGGATCCGCTGGATGCGAGTCGCACGGGACCGGTCAATGTGGCGACACTTGGGGGAGGCCTATGTCCAGCAGTTGACGTTTTTCGGCTGAAATGATGATTAAAGATATGTACCCTGGCTTACCTCTTACAAAAATTTACCCTTCGCTACTGATACACACAATAAAAAAATAAGAAAACAACACAATGTAAAACCACATTATTAAAAACCAAGCTGCAATGATGGACAGTTCTACATTCAAAGTATTCCTAGAAAAGGCAGCGCAGTAGCAGTTTTATAAAATAACAAAGCAGTCACACAAAGGGGATAATAATAAACAATTTCAATTCTGTCAATTGTAAATCCGTAGCTCGAGGAATACCTGGAAACTAAGGCTAAGCTCACACTGCGACAAAAAGTCGCGCGAATCTTTTGTCGTTATTCTGTAACACACTGCATCATAATGTATGTCTATACGCACTCTAAATCACAGATTTTTTTTTTGTTTTTATTTAGCCCGTATTGTCCCACTCCTGAGCAAAGGCCTCCCCCCATTCCTTCCACTTCTTCCGATGGTGTGCTTCTTCTCGCCAATTCACGAGGAACCCATCCAAGACGTCCCGCCATCTTCTCTTCGGTCCACCGCGACCCCGTCTAGCTGTTTCAGGGCACCAGTCTTGCGATATTCGGGCCCATAGCTGTGCATCCGGCAGATATGGCCCTATTTTAGTCTGGCAGCTTTATAAGCTACGTCGGCACTTTGCGTTCTGGAGCGCAGTGTGGTGTTTCTTATCCACTCAGTTATATTTACATTCAGTATGCTGCGCTCTATCGCTCGTTGGCAAACCTTGAGTTGATGTTTTTCTACCGATAATTGTTTCATCATCATCATAATTTCAGCCGAAAGACGTCCACTGCTGGACTTAGGCCTCCCACTAAAGGTTGCAGGGATCCGCTGGATGATAATTGTTTAATCGTGCGTAATTGTTGTACCCATTTTGTAACATATGGTCTCATAATGTGCATCTACGCGCGTTTGCTATCTAAAATTCGTGTAAAATTTGCCTCTGAAAATTTACACCGCACGATTTTTTGTTGCTCTGCGGGGTTCGCCTTACTGCACTATGCAGAACGAAAACATTTTCTTGCCGACTTGATTCCAGCGGTAAATCCTGGCTCAATCCCGCCTCAATCCGGGGCTCCTCAATCACGGGAAAAACGGGGTTCTTAGGTAGGTATACAAGCGAACGATTTGCGCTATAGTGTTGAGGGTTCCGTACGATATATTTATCTACGTCTCCGTCGATTGCTTACTTATGTAGATGTGTTATTTGCATTTCATTTCTGTTGTCGTTTTAAATTATTTGGAGATTGAAATTGATACTTGTTGTTCGGATAACGTTTAATTTATTAATGGTTACTTGATCATGAATTGAAACTTAGTTAGATTGCTGGCTGTCACTGATACAAACTACAAAGACTTCTTGCTATAACTCTTGTTTGCGACATGAGGTCCTGGGTTCGATTCCCGGGTCGGGCAAAGTGTTATGGGGTTTTTCAATCAGGAATTTTCTCAGTATCAGCCACGGAGTCTTGATTTGTGCCCTGTTGATGGCAATTCGCTCACCGCTTATCACATGGAACTTAAACATAACTGGCGAAATATGGGTGTACTATAACTGGGTACACCTCTGCTCCCTTCGGGGCTGACAGGCCTGTTGTTGTGTTGGTGTTGTAGTGACACAGTACCTGTCACACAGTCACAACCTGTTACCACATACCACAGAACCAGTTACCTCATGCCACAGAACCAGTTACCACATACCACCGAACCAGTTACCTTACCACGTTTTAGACAAGCCTGCAAGAAACAGTGAAGCAATCATCTTGAAAAGGACGAATAAGTAACGAGTTCGTGAATAAAGAAATAAGATGCGACACGAGCGTCATCACAACACCGTGCTGCATACGTTCGCTTCGAAAGAAGCGGTTTTTAAGCGCAAGCGCAAGCAAAGCAAGCAGAAGCACCAGCACCCTCCGTATCTTCATCTGCACGCGACGACGGCGCTCGGTGAAAAGGATCGCGCCCGGCGCGCGACTCCTATTTATGCCTTCGCGGCGAATAGTGCCGTGTGCAACACAGCGCCCCGCGCCCCGCGCGCGGCCCGCCCAACGGCGCGTCGCTATTGGTCAATTGGAATTATAACAGCAACATGCCAAGCCTAACTGTACTATTGTTATAATATATATAAAATGTCGATGCTCGAAAATAAATCAGTCAGAATTACCAATCGACTAGTTACTCTTCCCAAGTACCTATCGTCACACTGTGCCCAACGCCTAAATTGGTGACCCCGTGAAACCGAACACGTGCCTGAAGCGAAGCCCGAATCCCTGCAACATCGACCTTCTACAAGATCCACCTCCACCATGAAGAACGACGAGTTTAGCGATGCTCAGGGCATCACAACAGAGAAGAGCGACGTGGCAACAATCTCACTTCCGGCACGACTACCACCATTTTGGCGCCAAAACCCGCGCTTGTGGTTCGCGCAATTTGAAGCCGCCGTTGCTGCCAGCAAGATAGGTGAGGAGCAGAAATTCAATCTCGTCGTCCCGCTACTCGGCAACAGCGACCTAGAACAAATCGGAGACATCATCTTACACCCACCAACCACCGGCAAGTACAGCACGCTCAAGGACAGACTCATCTCAACGTACCAAGAGTCAGACCACCGGCAGTTACAGAAGCTACTCAGCGGCCTCGAACTCGGCGACAACAAGCCAAGCCAGCTGCTGCGTAAAATGCGAGACCTCAGTGGCAAGCTACTATCTGATGAAGCGCTGAAAGTTATGTGGCTCAACCAACTGCCCACACAAGTTCGCGCCGTGCTCTCCGTCAACACCGAGTCATCGCTCGAAGTGCTAGCCGCAATGGCAGACAAAATGATGGAGCATTTTGAACCCGCTACAGTCGCCGCAGTCTCCACAACAAACCCTTCGACAACAAGCCCAGCAGGCAATGAGGCACAGTTGAACGCAATAACAACCCTACAAATCAACATGCTTTCGAAACAAATAGAGAAATTGTCACTCGAAGTCGCTGAACTCCGCAACCATCAACATTCGTCGTATCGCCTTTCCCGCCAAAACTCCGCACATCGTAGCCGCTCACGCTCACATTCAAGACAGCGCCCTGATAACGCCCGCAAGCCCGGCGATCCCGACTGGATGTGCCGTTTCCACTATCGGTTCGGCAACAGGGCACGGAAATGTGAACCACCATGTTCTTTAGCAGCAAAGCGGGAAAACTAGAAAGAACATCGACAGTGGCGGGCGTCGATGTTAACCAACCCAGCCGCCGCTTATGCGTGATCGACATAAATAACAGAGAAAAGTTCCTTGTCGACACGGGGGCCGACATATCAGTATTAGCCGCTCGAAACCAGAAATATTCAAAACCGGCGGAGAATGCAGGCTACAAACTTTACGCGGCAAACGGAACGGAAATTAGTACCTACGGAGAGCGCACACTCGAGCTCAACCTAGGCCTACGAAGAAGTTTCAAGTGGACTTTCATCGTCGCCAATGTGAAGACATCGTTACTGGGTGCCGACTTCTTAGTGCATCACAAACTTTTAGTCGACTTGCACCAAAGAAAACTCATCGATCGAGTAACCGAGCTCAGCGTAAACGCCGTGAAAGTAAACAGCCAAGAAGAAACAATCTACATTGTCAACCGCGACCACACTCATCACGACCTGCTAAAGAAATATCCAGATGTACTTCGACCAATGACACTCAAAACTCCAGCCAAGCATGACGTCACGCATCACATCGAGACGACTGGGCCGCCGATCTACTCACGGCCGCGCCCTCTACCGCCCGACAAATATAAGGCGGCAAAACTCGAATTCCAGCGCATGATCGAGATGGGAATATGCAAACCGTCAAACAGTCCGTGGGCGAGTCCACTTCACATCGTGAAGAAGAAGGACGGATCACTTCGAGTATGCGGCGATTACAGAAGACTTAACGCCGTCACCATTCCCGACCGATACCCTATTCCACGAATTCAAGATTTTACATACCAACTCCACGGAAAGAAAATATTCACAAAACTCGATTTGAAAATGGCCTACTTCTGGATACCTATCGCAAAAGAAGACGCTCAAAAAACAGCAATAATAACACCATTTGGGCTTTTCGAATTTACTTGCATGACGTTCGGTTTAAGAAACTCCGGACAAACTTTTCAACGTTTCATGCACGAGGTACTACGAGGACTAGACGACAACGTATTCTGTTTCGTCGACGATCTGCTCGTACACTCAAGAAATAAGGAAGAACACCGCCGCCACTTGGAACTAGTACTCGAACGCCTAAATACCTACGGCGTCAGTCTTAATATCGACAAGTGCGAGTTTGACAAGGAAAACCTCGAGTTCCTCGGATACGAAGTGTCATCAGAGGGAATCAAACCCACTCAAGAACGAATACAAGCCATAGTCAACTATCCGAAACCACAAACAGTTCAAGAACTAAGAAGATTCTTAGGAATGATAAATTTCTACCGTAGTTGTTTACCTCATCAAGCCGAGTACCAACACGAGTTAAATAAATACCTTCACAATAGTAAGAAGAACGACAAAACTCCGATACAATGGTCTCAAGCAGCAGAACAAGCTTTTGAGAAATGCCGACAAAGCATACTCGAGGCAACGACGCTGACTCACCCGATACCAAACGCGCCACTATGTTTATTTACCGACGCATCAAATACTAGCATCGGCGCCGTTCTACAACAAAAAGTGGACAACGATTGGAGACCACTGGCATTCTATTCAAAAAGTATGAGTGAGACGCAGCGACGCTACAGCGTGTACGATCGCGAATTATTAGCGATGTACACCGCAGTGCAACACCTACGACGACTGATAGAGGGCAGTGACCTAATAATATTCACCGATCACAAACCTCTAACTTACGCGCTGACAAGAACACCGAGTAGCAGCGATACACCACGAAGAGAACGCCAGCTGCACTACATTAGTCAGTTCTGTGCGAAGATCAAATACATTCACGGTGACAAGAACGAAGCAGCGGACGCCTTATCACGCATCGAAGAAATCAACTTGTCACATTCCACGATCGACTACAACCAACTCGCTCAAGATCAAGAAAACGATGAAGAACTGAAGAGCTGCATGTCCAACCCAAGTCTAAAGTTTGCGCCTATCACATTGCCCGGAGGTCAACGACCCATCATATGCGAAACATCAACCGGGAACGTTCGTCCATACCTACCAGCGACTTATCGTATAGTAGCATTCAAAGCGCAACACGAACTAAGTCACCCTGGTGTGCGAACAACAAGAAGAATAATGACAACAAAGTTTTTTTGGCCAAGTATGAACAGAGAAGTTGGTTTGTGGGCGAAATCATGCATCGGTTGCCAGCGCGGGAAAGTCCAACGACACGTGGTCAGCCCACTCGGCGAGTTTCAAAAATCATCGCGTTTCGAACACGTTCACGTTGACATCGTGGGACCACTAACGCCATCTAACGACTACAGATATTTAGTAACAATGATCGACCGCTGCACTAAATGGCCGGAGGCAGTACCAATTCGTGACGTCACCGCCGACACTGTTGCTAAGGCGATGTACGAGGGATGGATATCGCGATTTGGCTGTCCTTTACGCGTAACGACGGATCAAGGAAGGCAATTTGAATCATCGTTATTCAATGCACTGATGAAGAAATTCGGCATCGCCAGGATACGAACTACTGCATACCACCCGCAAGCAAATGGTCAAGTCGAACGCTGGCATCGAACCTTGAAGGCCGCGCTCATGGCAAGAGGCGCTGGCACACACTGGAGCGAGGACTTACCGACTGTGCTGCTTGGACTACGTACAGCGCTTCGTGAAGACACACAAGTCAGCCCGGCCCTGATGACCTACGGATCTACGCTGAGAATACCGTCAGATTTCTTCGTGCCTACACAGCCGAAAAATGAAGACGCAGAATTCGTACGCCAGCTGACCGAAACAATGGCATCACTCGCACCAAGCAGCAAGTCACGTAGCAACAACAGGAGCACGTTTGTATACAAGGATCTAACGACATGTACTCATGTTTTCGTGCGCAATGATACCGTGCGAAGTCCATTGATCCCTCCTTACGACGGCCCGTTCAAGGTGATACAACGTGATAGCAAACATTTCACCATACAGATGCCACTTAGAACTACAGTTGTCTCAATAGACAGACTTAAGCCAGCGCACCTACTCAACGAAGAAGAGTTTACCACCTCAACACGCGCGCAACAAGCATCGCGCACAAACAGCTCAACTACGACCGTCGATCCGCGGTCATCGACCCCCAGCGCACCGCGCGACACATACGTCACTCGATCCGGCCGCGCGGTAAAACACAACGTACGCTTCGCTTAGGGGGGAGTGATGTAGTGACACAGTACCTGTCACACAGTCACAACCTGTTACCACATACCACAGAACCAGTTACCTCATGCCACAGAACCAGTTACCACATACCACCGAACCAGTTACCTTACCACGTTTTAGACAAGCCTGCAAGAAACAGTGAAGCAATCATCTTGAAAAAGACGAATAAGTAACGAGTTCGTGAATAAAGAAATAAGATGCGACACGAGCGTCATCACAACACCGTGCTGCATACGTTCGCTTCGAAAGAAGCGGTTTTTAAGCGCAAGCGCAAGCAAAGCAAGCAGAAGCACCAGCACCCTCCGTATCTTCATCTGCACGCGACGACGGCGCTCGGTGAAAAGGATCGCGCCCGGCGCGCGACTCCTATTTATGCCTTCGCGGCGAATAGTGCCGTGTGCAACACAGCGCCCCGCGCCCCGCGCGCGGCCCGCCCAACGGCGCGTCGCTATTGGTCAATTGGAATTATAACAGCAACATGCCAAGCCTAACTGTACTATTGTTATAATATATATAAAATGTCGATGCTCGAAAATAAATCAGTCAGAATTACCAATCGACTAGTTACTCTTCCCAAGTACCTATCGTCACACTGTGCCCAACGCCTAAAGTGTTATGTTATTTAGTAAGAATTTCAAAATATGGAATAACTAACTGTTTTTATCAATCAAACAGTTTCAGTTTATCCCAAGCTGAAAGTTAACCAACCTAACCTGAAGCTAATTGTTAAATCTTGTACAAAAGATGAAAAGACTAATCACGTAGGATAGGAGTAAAGCGTCGCTAAAACGCAGATTCCTACATGGCAATAAAATAAAGTAAGTAACGTTTATAGTGACAGAGGAATTAAAATTTATCGTGAAAATGTCAAAAGTTTTTCTGAACCTAATCTTCAATTCGCAAGGTCCGTCCCGTATTGCACTATTCTGGCTTTATAAACATTATAACATGACCCACCTTGTGTACTCCTTCACGATGGAAGTTAAATAGCTAAATTGGAAATTTCAATATAAAAATACTTTGTGTATGATATGTACAAAAAGTTTTTTACGTTTTTTCGGCCGAAAAGTTCTGGAATGGCGACCGCGAACCGGAAGACGCTGCGTTGGAAGGCCTCCCACTAGGTGGACCGATGACCTGGTGAAGTTTGCAGGGATCCACTGGTTGCGAGTCGCACGGGACGGGTCAATGTGGCGACACTTGGGGGAGGCCTATGTCCAGCAGTGGACGTCTTTCGGCTGAAATGATGATGATGATGATGATGATGATACGTACGCGTTTAACATTTTTTGTCCAAAATTCGTACTCACATTATTGTGCGAAATAATTATTTTATATATAATAAAGTAAAACCGCCACCTGCGTACTTCATTAGCATAAGCAAACAAAGAGAATCAATGCGCATCGCGGCATAGTAAATAATTGGTGCAGAGTTGAGGCAGAATAAAATTCTTCTGAAGCTTTGTGGCGCGCGGCAGCGCCCCTGGCGGAAGCTGCGGAGACTAACTATGCGACGGGAACAATCTGAATAACGCTGCGCAGAGTAGGGAGGAACAGAGGGATTTAATATTGAAGCTTATTTTTTATGTTTTCAGGAGACGACGATGGCTTGGTGCTTTTATTTTAAGAACAAAGCACTATCCTTGTAGTAGGAGATTATCCTCTAGTTTCTGGAATGTAAATTATCGTCATGTTAAAATTAAACGTTCAAGTCACAATTTACTGTTGATGTTCTTTTGTTTTTTTTTTCTTTTTTTGTTTTGAAATTCTTCCGAGAAACCAGACGTCAGTGAAATTTAAAAAAAGGTTTCATTCAGGTATCAAAACGATCTTTAAACTGTAGCAGACTTTTGCGGATCTAAAAAAACAATTAAATGTGTGGATTTTCCAATTTAACGATTTTTTCATTGCAAATTTTTGATATGCCGCTGTAATTATATTTATCAATAATCCTATATATACAAATATACATATCGGAGTTTCCTAACACAAGTATCATTATCATCATCATTTCAGCCGAAAGACGTCCACTGCTGGACATAGGCCTCCCCAAGGGGGGTTTTGCCATAATCGCCACGCTTGGCAGGCGGGTTGGCGATCGCAGTATGTTTGTTATAAAAATCACAGAGAACGCTGCTGCCCATTCTCTGGTAAGTCCCTTAGTCGCCTCTTACGACACCCACGGGAAGATATGGGATGGTGCTATTCTTTACGTCCGGAAACCATACAGAACCAAACACAAGAACACAAGTATACTTCTAACTTAAATGGAAATTCCCTGAAGACCAAATGTTAAGTTATTGAAATAAACATTTATTATTTATTATTACATATATACATATATTTCGTATATTTTCTACTCAAAGAGTCAAAACAACCATTCGTTCGAAACATCAACAATCACCTAAGTACTATCTATCTCCGCTGCGCCTGTTCCGTCCACTACTCTGCGCTACTAACCGGCAACCGCCTCCCGCTATGTTTGTTCATTAGAGGTTTTAATTTGATTTTTCTAGCGCGTTCTAATTGCAGTGTGCTCATAATTCTCCACTCATTCATAGAAGACAATTAGGTTGCGTTTATTTTTATATGTGTTGAAATATTGTGGCAGGAATATCAATCTTTTAGGTGGGGTCCCCAGTAGCAGCCGAGAATATGGATTTGTGTCGATTCATGGTAAAAGGCTCGCCCCTATTAAATTGGACCGAACCTATTACCGCGTTTTTTCAGGGAATACAGATGTATTTGAATATTAATTTGTTGTTATGTTATAAACTGTTCATAATTGGATAAAGTAAGGAATAAGTATATTAGAGGACATTTGAAAGTGGCGCCTGTTACAAAAAATTTAAAGTCGTTTGTCTTGGTATGGACATTTGTAATGAGGGGCTATGAAACGCGTGTGACTAAAAGAGTGATGGATATGGATGTTGATGCATGGAGAAGGAGAGGAAGGTTAAAAGAAAGATGGATGGATTGTGTGAGGATCATTCCTCACACAATCCATCTACCTTCCTTTTGAAAGAGAGAGGGGTAAATGATGCCGTGACGTCTGACAGGGGAGAAAGTAAGAAGAAAACGTGTTGCGCCAATCCCAAGTAGAATGGTGACAAGGGCAGGAAGATGATTATGTTACATACTATTTAGAGACATAAGTAGGCCTACAATTGAGATGTGTGATTGGTATTGGTTTCCAAGCCGTTGGTTTACAGGCGTGATGTTATTTTAGGTTCACCATTCACATTTAAATTTACATAAAAGAAAACATTTCACATTGGATGATACACAATGGGCGGTCTTATCGCTAAAAGCAATAATTTCAAGACAACCTGTAGATGGATTAGACGAAGTGGGAGATATAATACTGCAGGTAGTCTATGGGTTACTATTTACATAATAATGTTCATACATACATAACGCATTTCTCAAGACGAAAGTCTATGACCAGTGTGTGTTACCAGTGATTACTTACGGGACCGAAACATGGTCGCTCACAATGGGCCTTATCAGAAGGCTTAAAGTCACCCAAATGGCAATGGAGAGGGCTATGGTCGGAGTTTCCTTGCGTGATCAAATCAGAAATGAGGACATCCGCAAGAGAACCAAGGTAACCGACGTAGCCCGAAGAATAGCCAAACTGAAGTGGCAGTGGGCAGGGCACATTGCTCGCAGAACGGATGGCCGATGGGGCCGAAAAGTTCTGGAGTGGCGACCGCGAACCGAAAGACGCTGCGTTGGAAGACCTCCCACTAGGTGGACCGATGACCTGGTGAAGGCTGCAGGGATCCGCTGGATGCGAGTTGCACGGGACCGGTCAATGTGGCGACACTTGGGGGAGGCCTATGTCCAGCAGTGGACGTCTTTCGGCTGAAATGATGATGATGATACATAACGCATTTACTCATCATCTGCCTAGCCTTTTCCCAACCATGTTAGGGTCGGCTTCCAGTCTAACCGGATGCTGCTGAATACCCGTATTTTACATGGAACGACTGCCTATCGGGCCTCCACAACCCAGTTAGTACTAGGTAATGCGATACCCCTTGCTAAGACTGGTTGTCAGATTCATTAGGCCACTGACTACCTGTCATCATCATTTCAGCCGAAAGACGTCCACTGCTGGACATAGGCCTCCCCTAAGTGTCGCCACATTGACCGGTCCCGTGCGACTCGCATCCAGCGGATCCCTGCAACCTTCACCAGGTCATCGGTCCACCCAGTGGGAGGCCTTTCAACGCAGCGTCTTCCGGTTCGCGGTCGCCACTCCAGAACTTTTCGGCCCCATCGGCCATCCGTTCTGCGAGCAATGTGCCCTGCCCACTGACACTTAAGTTTGGCCATTCTTCGGGCTACGTCGGTTACCTTGGTTCTCTTGCGGATGTCCTCATTTCTGATTTGATCACGCAAGGAAACTCCGACCATAGCCCTCTCCATTGCCCTTTGGGTGACTTTAAGCCTTCTGATAAAGCCCATTATGAGCGACCACGTTTCGGTCCCGTATGTAATCACTGGCAACACACACTGGTCATAGACTTTCGTCTTGAGACACTGCGGTAAGTTGGACGAAAAGCTACCATGCAACTTACCGAACGCTGCCCAGCCGAGTCGGATTCGACGATTGACCTCTCGAAGTGAGACTTACCTAACTGGATCGTTTGTCCAAGGTAGACATAATCGTCTACAACTGCGAGTGTAGAGTCTCCGATCTTGATAGGAGTGGGTGTTACATGGTTATTCAACATGATTTGACTACCTGTAACGACTGTCAAAAATCTACAAATGACAGCCAAGACCAACGGCTTAACGTGCTTTTCGAGGCACGGAGGAAATTCCGATGAGGAGGATGGGTCATCCACAGACCAACCTAGACGAGCACGCGGCTGTTATTATTTAGCCACGAGCTCCTACGCATTAATGCACTCAACGCAACGCACGCACGTATACGCAACGCATTTACTAATCTATACAAAATAATCATGAAACGAGAACAAAGAACCATAAAAAGTGACTTTTAAGGAGAGAGGTAGTGCTTTTTACCATATTTTTTAAAATGAACACGTTTTTAGATCATATAACGGATGGTCACCTATCATTAGACCGACCTCAGCAAATGTCGCTTAACCTTTGACAAGAACCCTCTTCACGTACATTCAGTGTGCAAAAAATAAAATTGTTTGGCGCATATCGATTCATTGTAAGACAAAGTAGCCCCGATAGAAGAATTACGTTAAATCCAGCAGCGACATATTGGACTGGAACCAGCTTGATTGGATTTTAGATTGCACCTGGGATTGGATTAGATCAGATGTTACTATTTGTCTATTCGGGATTTGGTAAGTAGGTTACGCGGCTCTTCATTCTTTAAATTTATAGATAGAATCGTTGTAAGTTTGAACTTTCGGTAGAATATGAATGTTACATACCTACTTTTTCGAAGTGGATTTATACATAGTACCCCCATATTGTGCTAGTTATTTTGAGTTTAACTTAATGTCTAGGAGGCGAGCCTACTGAATACGTGGTAACCGTTTTCGCGTCGGTGTCCCTTCCACCCTGTATTTAGGTCTTTTTATCATCCCAGTTTGTAATTGTCCCATTGCAGGGAAATAAATAGTAATTAAACATTGATCATTAGCTTGCTCAAGGTGGATTCGTGTTTTAACATTTACAAAGTCCAGTTTTTTTCACTTAGACATCACCGATGTCTAAAATGAAATCACTCATGTACTTTCTTACGTTTTTTAGACTGGAAGCCGACCTCAACATAGGTTTTGACCCCAACATTGTGGAAAGGCTAGGCAGATGATGATGATGACTTTCTTACGTTCATAATAAATTAAAAAAGACTTTTTGGAACTTACCCGGATTTGGACGTACAAACTCGTTAATAAGAGGCCTAAACTAATCGGTGCTCCCAAAATTGTATTCTTTAAGTGGACATCAACTTGACGGTATTAGACAATCAGTTTTCCAATTTCCTTTTTTTTATAGAACGACTCACATTGAACAATGCATCTTTTTAAGCTCACCAAAATTTTGAGGTGAATAGCATCTATCATTGGCTCATTTATTATATCGTCGTTAGGCTAGCCTTGTCTTCGTGTGAGCCCCAAGTTTACTAGTTACTTACTTCAAGGTCACTGCTTCTGACTTAGGACTCTTCGATACACTTCTTATTACCTAACATCTTCTTTTTAGCCTGTCGATGGCAATCTAAATTGTGTCGGCCCAGAACTGAGCTACTAATTTGGCGCTTTCGGTAGCGTCCATCAGTTCCTGTAGTGAACAAACAACAGGACACGCATAACACGATATTAAGTTCCCCATCATTTGTGGAACAGCATCACATTTACACTCAAGGGCAGGGTCATTAATGAATCTCCACCTGAGCAGGTTTTCCTTGCTGCGACCAACCTGGGTACGGAGTCTATTTAAAGACTTCTAGGTCAGCCGTGGCAGCTGACCAGGTAGGAGATTTAAGTAACGCATGGATTAGGTAAGGATGCACTACCTCGGCACAGCTTTACTCTTTCCATAGACCGCTTGCCAGTGAGCGGGGTGACACACTTCAGAAAGCTGTTTCGGCATTCCAGCCTATCATCTAACTAAACGAATCATAGTGCACATAGCAAAGTGCTTTGAACTATTTGACCTGATTAACTTCCTCCAATTTATTATATTTTCATAATAGCGGCCACGCATTAAACCTGTATTAATCACTAGCTGGCATCAATACAAGTATTGCATGAGAGCAAATCTTTTAAATCGTCACGTTTCCCTTAAAAAAATGTATTAAAATAAAATGGCAAGTTAGACCACGTTTCATACAAAAATCTACCAACCCTCTATTTAAGGTTGCCAACAGGCCTGATATTGTGGTGATAGATCGATTGAAACGTCGCGCAATGATTGTTGTACCGCATGACGAGAACCTCGTGAAAGCAGAGAAAGATAAACAATTCAAATATCTAAATTTAGCTCGCGAGATTGTCGACATGTGGGACGTGAGTACAGCAATCATTCTGCCGATAGTCGTATCGGCCAATGGCTTAATAGCCAATAGCCTCAACCAACATCTGAGGAGGTTCTCGCTTGGCAGCTGGATCAAGTACGTGGAATCCAGTTTTGAGTAAGCTCTAAAGTAGCAGCCGGCATCATAATAAGGACTCCACAAAACCTGGTGATACTGTGAGTGTGTTTTGGCGTGATTTAGTGTCGAGTTCCAGTAGTGCGCGTAGCAAAAGACAAAGAAAGAGGGTAGATAGATTTGTCTGCTTTTAACAATTTATTTTCCATCCACCCGCATTCTCCAGTCAACGCGATCATGGCGCTTGCAACAACGCCGAAATATCAGGAGCTCAAAATAATTAACAATCACGGAAGATATCCCGTGAGTGACAGTATAAGTTTGGATTTAAACTTTTACGACACCTTATTAAATATAGCAATGAAAATTGTCATAGTCTAAGACAAGGTAATGGCATGAAGGAACTATTGTGACTACAATAAAACAAAAACACACGAAAAATTATTTTCAAAAATTTATTTTTATTTACAATTTTTTTTTTGACGTAATCAATAAAATCTTTGGACAAATAACCAACAATTCCAAAATATTAAACAATTCGTGCTTTGTGTAACATTTAATGGTAAAATTATTAGAATAATAATTATAAAAAGGATTACCTAAGAGTTAATATTGCAAGAAGAAGTGAATAAGAACATCAAAATGAATCAAATAGATTTCAATACATAAATAGGAGGAACACAGCATTTAATTTTGAAGTGGAAATTACAGTGAGCAGGAATAACAAGTGTGACAAACGTGGCAAGCATAAGAATTAAACACTCAGATAATAAATAAATAATACAGGTAACATTATGACAAGTCTGTGCCTTACAGTTCATAAACTTATTTAATCAATGTTCTTTAAAAGTATCTTTTGGCACGCGGGTAAAATTGGAAGTAGCGCCGCCATCTTGTTTTTTCAATACCGTTTCTCAATACAGTGTGCAAGAGACACTGACACACGAAAAATTATTTTCAAAAAAACAAACAAATTTTCTGAACCGGGGCCCACATATAAATTCATCGGTAATTTAACAAAAAAAAACAGCTGTTACTTACAAAATAATAAAAATAATGAAACATTTAATTCGAGTATCAATTACTCATAATAGAAATAATACACTCATGCAGTCACATTACAAACACAATATTATTAATTCAATTCAATTCAATCCACTTCATAACAGTTTAATTTGCATAATTCAATTCGTTTATTTAAATAAATAAATTCAATTACAATGGGTCATGCACAATAAAAAAATAGTCATGATTAAATTAACAATTTACATAAAAATGAGGTTTGTTAGTTGCATCAGCCTGCCACATGTCGACCAAAGCGCCATACCTACACGTTCAATATGTATGGTACAGCTGATTTTTTTTTTAATGTTTGGGTTCAAAATGATGTACTGAATACGTGGTAACCATTTTGTGTCGGTATACCCAACCTGTATAATTTCTTGGTGGATTTCCAGCAACCCCCTCTCAATATCAGCCTAGAGCCAAAAGATTCCTCTCAAGAAAGCTGAGACATTGTAATCGGTTAGTGAATACAAAACTCGTATATACCCAGTCCATTGACCAGTATTAACTACCTTTACAGGCAATTTGTTATTAATCAAAACACATCAAGTTTATAATTGGGAAAGACAACATACAAATGAATTCCGCGAGATGGCGTTGAGTTCGTTCGAGTGTTTGTGTGATAATCGCTTTGATTGGGACACTACAAGAAGCACAATAAATAATGATTAATCAGAGTGAGATTAGACTGCAATTTTCAGCTTATTTAGGTTTTTAAAACAAATCAATTACTGTTACTGTTAGACTGTGTCATCCCATTGCTGGGTAAAGGGCTCTTCTCCCCACCTTTGGATCCAGGGCCAATGTGGTCTATGTGGAGCCCTGACACAGCCACAAACAAATAATATCAATTGGTAAATATTTACAAATTGTATAACATTATGATACATATGTATAGTTATTTATTTCGATGTTAAGATTAACTTAGAATAATTTTAATCGTATATTCTATTGGTTAGGCGCTTATGTTCAAAATAATATTGAAACTTTAAACACATTAATTTATAGATTCGCAAAGGTATTAAGACATACAGAAAAGCCTGCAAGAAAATTAACAGTAGGTAGGTACATAGTATCTCCTAGTGTATTGAGTTGAAGTCAGAAATATCAGAATTACATTCACAAGACTCTCTGTCCACTTGAATAGAGAAATCTAACAAAGTCTTTCACAAAATTCACGTCATTCCCACTTTAATGAAGAGTCGCAACAAACTGTCAAATTTTCTCATTCAATTTTGAACTTAACCATCAACATTTTATGGGTTAAAATCATTTGGAGAAATTTGACAGTTTGTGGTAACTTGATATGCTGGCGATTGTACAAGGACACTGGCCCCCTTTCTACTACATTGCTCTTTTCAAATAGAAATCAAAAAGAAAATCCTAGGCATGAAGCTAAGTAAGAGTAAAATACAATTACCACAGAGATAGACCTAGTTAACGCAAGTATCACGATCCGTATGAAAACCAAGCGTGGAATTTTTCGACTGCCTGCTATGACGTCATAAGCACTATTTACTTACTAAACAAAATATACCACGTTTTTGTTCTTGATACGTCTAGAATTTGATTCTTGAGTTGTAACGATGTTGTTTTAAAAAAAAATAGCTTGCTGTGACAGTAGCCTCGTCACTACATAGTATAAAACAAAGTCGCTTTCTCTGTCCCTATGTCCCTTTGTATGCTTAAATCTTTGAAACTACGCAACGGATTTTGATGCGGTTTTTTTTAATAGATAGAGTGATTCAAGAGGAAGGTTTATATGTATATATTGCACCTGTGCGAAGCCGGGGCGGGTCGCTAGTTAAGCATAAAATGCTTAAGCCGAGCACGCGAAGTAGGTGATCTTGCGTTATCTAGGTAGGTATATCTATGACAATGAGCTATTAGATGTCCATATTTATGCACTTTCTTCTTGATCTTGCGTCTCAGTCCTTTTACAGATGTTATGTACCAAAATCGGCGGCATATAGCCCTGATACTACGCGCTGCTCCGCTACAAGTTTATGTATGTTGTGTGCCATATAATGGTGAAAAGTGAATATACTACATAAAATTATTTTTGTATCTGGCTTATAACGAAAACTTAACATTTAATGGCGTAATTACACTTGGTCGTTACCCCGTATTCGGGCGCTCGAAAGACTTTTCTCGACTTCGGGCAACCGATGCATTTATGGCACTACTAGTAATTTGAATGAAGTCTGTGAACTCGACCCCGTTCTTTTACACTTGGTCGTTTGTCCGAATTCCATAGGCAAGCGAATTCGGGCAAACGACCAAGTGTAAATGCGCCATAATGTCATTTACAATCAAGTTTTGTTGATCATTGCCATACTCAACACTACAAAGTCAACTTAGTTTCATCTATATTTAATTAAACTACATTTTGCTCTTCCTAACTATACAACAGCGTTGTTATACCTCTTTATAAACAAAATCAAAACAACTTCGTGTTATCGGAAACTGTACATACATTTAAGTAATATGAAAATTTTATTTTCTCCTTTAGGCCGCGTTTCCACCAGAAATGTGCCAGGATGTGCAGCACTGGATATGTGAAACCAACCAATCGCATCTTTAAAGGTAAAAGTTTTTTCGCAATAAAATTTAAGTCCTTGATACTCTATGTCATTTTTTGTGGTGATGAAATAGATATTTATTTAAACTAGAACATACAATTCAGAAAAGCTTAACGGAACTTTAAAAAAAAAAGTTCCATTTAACTTTTTAGACCATAGGGCCTACTGTGACTTAACAAAATGTTACATTATACTAATATTAAAACGACCAAACGATTTTTTTTCTTGTTTTTGACTAGCCTCCCGTGGCTATCCAAATAGTAACAATATTTTTCTTCAATTTTCGTCATCGGTCTTCAACGATCAAGTCACAACTAGTATTGACAACCAGCCTATCTAGCAACCAAATCATGTTTAGTTTTGTAACAGTAAAATTTGGCGCCATCAGCCCTTAAAAGTAAATTTTGAAGAGTGTCAAATTCAAGTTTTAAATCTGACATGATCAAGAACACTATTATTAACACTAAAAAAAACGGGATATTTACCATGTTTACTATTCGCTTTATCTGCTTATAAACACTACCCGCAATAACTTTAGTTTATCCGTGATAACGGCTCTTGCAACAGCATGCGTAGCAAGACCACCGTAGAAACGGGTTTTGTCGACGGTCTACCGTCGACAAAATGACAGATCAACAAAAAAAACTGTCATTTTGTCGATTTTTCTTGGTCATGCTACGCGTGCATTGCCGCAATAACGGGAACTCAAAATAAATAGTAAACATGATAAATCCCGTTTAAGCGTTAATTATAGTGTCATTCATCTTGTAATTGACGTAGTTTTAGCAATTTGTGAAAAATTTCGTTTACTAACAGTTTATCTTTAAAAGTGAGCTATAATATCGGTTCTTATTCTCAGTTTGAGCTAACCTAGCTACGTGATTGGTTACACAAATCCCTCGCCAGATCTCCTCACACATCTCAGATGAAAAACACCTCCTATATTATACTTAAACTAAGGAGCTTGGTAGCCCTTACGTTATCACAATATCTTATATAACTGTGTACATTAGAAAGATAGTAATATTTACAAGAAGACTTATAACAGTGTAGAATATTATTTTATTACATAGAAAATGGAATGTACAAAGTTGCAGTAATCACTTGGAATGAAAATAAATCTCTTTTGTGGGGGTAATAAACAGATGGTGCAATGCAAAGTGAGAATTTAAAATATCTTTAATATAAACTGAATAAAATGTTGATTAAAGCGTGATCTACATGCACGCATGTCAAATGCCATAATTTTCAATCTTTGAGTTCAACGTTAAAACTGTAAATAACTAAAACATAATAATTCCTCAGAAGCCAATTCTTACAAAAAACAGTGTAATGCTTATTTAAGTATCTTGTTTAAAATTATTAATATCACACTAAATTCGTATGTTTTAAAGTCCCTTTTCATTCAACCAAGGAGTGACGGAAATGCAACGGTGTCTTTATATTTTTCGTCATAGTCTTCGTAGTCCAGAATGGACCCCAAGAAATCTTGGCCCATCGCCACTGGTAGAAGAAAAAGTAAAAGCAGGAGGATCCAACTCTGGAAGCACTTGGATGCACTGTTGTGGGTGACTGGAATCAAGAAAACATTTTAATGTTAATATGCAAGATTGCTCGTGGCTAAATAATAACAGCCGCTCTGATCGATCTTAAGGTTAAGCCGTGCTTGCCTAGGTTGGTCTGTTGATGGGTGACCACCCATTACATACCGAGTTTCCTCCGTGCCTCGGAAAGAACGTTAAACCGTTGATCCCGGGTGTCATTTGTAGATCTTTGACAGTTGTTACAGGTAGTCAGTGGCCCAAAAAGTCTGACAACCAGTCTTAGCAAGGGGTATCGTATTACCTAGTATTAACTGGGTTGTGGAAGTCAGAAAGGCAGTCGCTCCTTGTAAAATACGGGTATTCAGCGGAATCGGTTATACTGGAAGCCAACTGGACCCTACCAGTTACAGCAAAATGAAGAAAATAGGAGTATAAAAATAACAAACACCTAAGAGACCTTTGTCAATGAGATGAGATGTATCAGCGCATTACGGCCACTTATTGCATATTCATGTTATTGCAGATGGCGTTAACCATTTTTCAACACGATAGGCCGTTGCGTCGACTTGTTTGCCATTCCACTTCCTGTCTTGCACCTACTATGTTGGAAAAACTACCAGTCTATACGGATGCAGGTGAAAACTACTTGTAGCTTTTTTAGTAACCCTGGCAGGCATCGGCCCTTGCGAACGCCTTCCTTGTTGCTGACATCTCTTTGTAGCTTTAAACATGGAGTGAATGCCTAACTGACCTCTATAACCCGGTGACAGGGGAATATATGGCTTAAATACTGCAAAATTGCAACTCACTCCTCTCAGGTCTCGGATCCGTATCTGGCGTGAAGAAGTCCAGGTTGGCTGAGCTCTTGTATACCTCATACACCGTGGACAAGCAGGCGACCCTCAGCCGCCCGCTGAGGAACAGCTCTGGAGTCACCTTCACGTCGGCCTTGACGCTGGTCCAGAGCAGACCGCTTTCTGACGGATGGAGACTCGTCTCTGATGAACGGATCTGAAATGTGATGGAGATTTGTGTTAGTATGAGTTTACTTATAAAGCAAAGGCAATATTTAGCATTCTTCTATTCAACGTCATATCAATAAATGGGTTTAACAAAATTTTGCCCGCCTACTGAAAAATCACTCTCTAATTAAGTTCGGGAGGAGGTTAAAATAGATGACTTGCTGGTTTACAATATTACGACAGAAATTAATGTTGGATTGTTAGACTGGCTTCTTGTTATACTAGTCAATAGACATTGACAACTTTAACTTCTCATCATTACAAGTAAAAGAACTGATAAAAAAAATAGAGCTTTTGATTTCAAAACTAAAATGGGACTGGGCAGGCCACGTCTGGAGGATTCCGGAAAAGTCTTGGGCCTGCATATCTCAAAACTGGAGCCCTAAAACAGCTTGGGCGAAGAGAAGATGGCGGGACGCCTTGGATGACTTTCTCGTTAATTGGCGAGAAACGGTGCCACATCGAGAAAAGTTGAAGGAATGGGAAGAGGCCTTTGCCCAGGGGTGGGACAGTTCAGACTAACAAAAAAAAAACAATGATTTCTCGAGAGTACTAAAAAGAACATAATTAAACAATTAATACAGGGTGGAAGAGACACCGACGCGAATACGGTTACCAAATATTCAGTACATCATTCTGAGCCACACCACATAGAAATTTTTCAAAGATTATTAAAATATATTTGCTATTTCCTACAAAAGTGCAATACCTACGGTGAAAATGTATGGAACAGCTGTATTTTTTAAAATAACCGATGGAAAATTTCGGTGTCCAATCCACCCCGTATATAGAATAGCAACCTTTTATACATGGTGTAACAGGAAGGGTATAGTCTTATGAAAGGATATGCTGCAGACCATCATACTGAATAACTTTCTTCTTGGGTCTAATATCGTAAATGCGAAAAAAATATCATCTGTCCCATACAAAATTTCAATACCTACTCGATCCAAATGTAAATGTGTTTATATAATTCTAAAAGTAGGTAGGTAATGATGAAAGAGTGTCAAAAAGAAAAACTTAACCCAACAGAATAAGCTATAAAGATGAATAATGAGCAATATTAAAAAGAGCCACCTGCCTTTACAGACCTTGTTGAAATAACAGGTGTCTAAGTTACAGGTGGCCTACAAAGTAATCTAATTACAAAACTTTTACATCTACAAATTAGGTCGTTTATAACCATTAAAATTGTATAACATTAAACTTTTGTTCAGTGAAAAGTGGCTTAAACTTTTTTTTTATTATTAGAAGACTTTTTTTATACATGTCTGTTCACCAGATATTTTTATTTGTTTCTAAAAAAACGTTGGTTCCGTACAAACTTCACAATGCAGATTTTTTCCTTTACATGTGCTGTAAGACATTGCTTCTTGCCCAATTTCATGATTACCTTGTGTGAAAATATGCGACATAACCCGGTCATATTTTTTGATGATTTCGTTGACTTACAATTTTGGTTTTTTTCACTGCTGAAAGTTACCGTAGACCCGTGTATTTGATATAAATTTTAATATGATACCTTTACACGTTCCTGAGAAAAAGGGTCTTGACAGACAGACAGACAACAACGTGAACCTATAAGGGTTATTTTTTCCTTTTGAGGTACGGAACCCTACAAACAACAAATAGTCATCAAAAATACCTAATTACTTTTCGTTTTTTTTTCATATCCTGGATCATTTTGAGGTTAATATTGACGATGAGGACACTTACAGGCTCATCATTGATGTAGATGGTGAGGTTGGCGGCAGGCCTTGCTGGTGAAGACGTGCAGTTCGCTTGCAGCACCTCTCCAGGCTGGTAGCGATCCTTGTCTGCCTTCAATACAGGTGGGACTGGCGGTAACGCTGGAATTGTCAGAAAATAGTCGTTAGATTAAATGTTCCAAGGTACATTTATCAGTTAATGTTTATTTAAAGACATACGCATGACTTACAAAAATGTTTCATGTGAGTCCTCAAAATCACAGAAATCAAAATGACTTAGCAGTTTCTACGTTACTGATCCATTTGAAAGAAATTTTGCGACTTCTAGTAAATGATTTCTGCTTTTCGCGTCATATCTAACTTGTTTTGAAAACTGATCGGACACTTAAGTAGTTGTTGAACTATAACACAATGCTATTGACGTGGCCAATACTTGGTCAATATATTGTTTTGTTTTTTAGTTTGTTACGGAGAATCACTGAGTATCACTGAGTCAGAGTATCTAAATTATTGTGATCTAGAAATAAGCCTTAATGTTCTTGTTTTATGGGTACTGTAATGCGATGGCTTTTGATGAAATTAGGAATTTATGGCCTTTTTGAAAACCACAAAAATAAAAAACCTACGGGACCCTAAAATCTACTCTATTGCATTAATCAAACTCAGGTCAAAACCAAAGTCATCGGAATTAAATTCAGGTTTTCACCTCCAGAATATTACATAACATCACGCCTTGTAATCCCCGAAGGATTAGGCAGAGGTGTACCTCACAAGTACACCCACATTTCGCCAGTTCATGATACCCAGAAATATATCTAACACCACTAGTTCCCTTTCAAATCTGTGGGGATTTCCATCGAGGGTAAACGTGAATACTAAATTGAATCCTAACAAAATAAAATACAAGTTATTCAAATGGAGATGGGAATCCTAAAATACGTACACATCTATGAATATTACGTTCCTACGGGACCCACTTGATTTCAATGTCCGTGCCTTTACCGGAATATCAATGGGATTTGTATATCAGTTCTCACTATCCATATCTATACAAAAAAATTAAATTGAAGTGTCTGTTTGTAGTACCAAAATAACAGATTTTTTACTGAAAGCTTATGAAAGTATCTATGTACTTAGGCTACTTTTATTTTAGAATAAGGGTCATGGGGAATCAGGGTTCCGTCCAAAAACAAATAAAACTCTTGAAATTAGTAACAGAATTCGATTAAAAAAGGGAAGTAATATAATTTTATAATAATTTCACGCGGACAAAGATCGCGAACGTTTCGTAATATTTGTGTGTTTTGAAAAATCTATTTTTTTTTAATGTAAAATTTCGATACGATGTAAAAATAGTTTGTGAAATAAATGAAATGAAACCATAAGAATAATAAACCTCCATAGTTGATAAAGTAAATCATCATCTGCCTAATCTTTTCCCAATGTAGGGGTCGGCTTCCAGTCTAAGTCGAAAGAGCTGAATATCAGCAGTTTTTGATGATGTCAATAGGCTCACTCCACACATACATGGGACACACGCACACTTGACACTTAAAAATAACTATGTAACTATACTGGCGAAATGTGGGTGTACTAATGGGTACACCTCTGCCTTACCCTTCGGGGATTTCAGGCGTGATGTTATGTAATAGAAAACAATATTGCCAGCTATCAAAACAAGAGATATTGTTATGAACCACTCGTGCATGAGATACCAGGAAAACATAATATTCGAGGTTCATTAACAGCCTCGAGGTCTGATTAGATGGTATAATTGGCTTTTGTAACGCGATCTTGTTGCTAAACTAATAATCTGCACAAACGGGCTTTGAAAACGGAGAATTGCCCTGAAATCTGTATAATATTAGAATAGATTGGAAAAAGACGAGCAATATGAACGTATTATAAATATTTGTTATGAATTTTATGTTTATTGTTTTTTTTTTTCATTATGTATGCACGTCTCATTTTTCTTTTTATTATCTGTTGCTCACGGTTTCATTTGCGTCCTAAAATTAACTTTTAAAAATCAATTTAAAATCAAAGTTATTTAATTGAAGTAGCTAAGAATATAAACACCAGTCCTTTATCTTATCCATGTCATAGTCTACCTTTGTGTCTTTCACTTTCTTTATAGGTATACGAAAACAAAATATTTAGATCGAGCATTCAGAATACTAGATTTACCCCATACAGCTCGTTTCGAAGCAGTCTGGGATGAATGAAAACGAGTGACGATACTTGAGTACGTCTGGTGCATTCAGAAGAGTCTGCCTGCCTCATTCGAACATTGCCAGCTAGCTTAAATATCTTTCTGCCTTCAAAATATTGCATTTCACTGCAATATTTTCTGGAATGCAATATTTTCAAACATTTCGTTTCTACCAACATGAGAAAAATATAACTTGCATTGTATGTAGTGAAAGGGGAGTATAAGTTGTTAGTTAATAAAGTGGTGTAAAACCGTATAAGTAAGTCATCAGGTAAGAGCCGTGGACAATGGACCAGTGGTATCAGGTTTTGCGGGTCGAACATGAGGTTAAAACCTAGCAAGCATTACTTTGAGTAATCTTCTCTTCACCGATGATTTTTTTAAAAATCATCATTGTGAGGATTACTTAACATAATATCACGCCTGTAATCCCCGAAGGGTTAGGCAGAGGTGTACCTATAACAGTACACCCACATTTCGCCAGTTATGTTTAAGTCCCATGTAATAGGGGGCGGGCCTATGGCCAGGAGCCGGGAACAAATTCAGACTACATGGCTGCTACAAAGAAATTCCTGATAGAAAACCATAATAACACTTTGCCCGACCCTTCTAATCTAGATCTCTTCGAAGTTCGAGTAAATCGGTTTCTTCTAGGCAAGCGTGCTCCACCCTAGGCCACGGCATCGCTTCACATCATGCGAGTTGCGACCAAATGCAAGCCAATACAACATTTAAAAAAAATTACGAAGAAAGTTAGCCGGAGGAGCCCTGTGTGCCAGAACTGGGAATGTTATAGGCTGAGTATAAAATAAATAAATGAAGCTTTTATTTGATTCCTTACATTTCATATTCATGCATAATCATTACAGACATTAATTAATTATACATATATTCAGCAAACCTAATGAACATGCAATTAATAATGCTGACAGTCGTAAAATATTTTTTTTTTAAATTCATTATTAGTTAATTGCTTTAGTAACAAAATAACATAACATTAGGCTGAGTATACTCGTCTCCAATAACAGGAAGATACTGTTAGCTAGCCACTACACAATACACACATATACGAAAATATACATAAATATACGAAAAGTTGCTGAGATTCAAACGGAACAAACACATTTGATGAAACGGGTATGTCTATATAAAAACTACATCAGTCACAAAATATGCAGAATACATACACAACACATTGTTTGTTTTCCTCTGTTCCTACAGCAGGGTTTTATTTACTAATAAAACAAGATCGAAGATATATGTTTTCCTTCCGAAAACATAATTTGAAAATAAGGACGCGATGTGTTTTCGTAAATGGGATATAAAAGAGTTGTGCTCACAAAATGTTTGATACAAAAATATTGCAACGTTGTCGTGTCTTATATTGCTGGATAAAACAACATACTGTAGGTTGTAGCACAATAGGGTAAAAATCGCGTTGTAGAAATGGTTTCGTGAACAGTAGATTCAGATTTTCCGAGTTTTGTCTAAATTATGCTTGGAATCTCAAAAAACCGGCCAAGTGCGATTCGTACTCACACGCACACAGGGTTCCGTAGCACCAAACAATATAAAAATATTATGAAGGGTCTATCATTATGTTGTATTGTATTACATTCAACAGCAAAACTAGATTTGTTTTTCATAGTATGTTAATGACTGCAGTTTGATGAAACATCAAATCTTATTCAAACCAATTTTCGTTGAAAGTTTTTTTTACGTTCTACAATGCCACATTTTTTTCAGAATTTTCCTCCTCTTACTTTAGAAATTAGAGGTTCATTTTACCTCTTTGGAATTGTCTATCTTTCAAACGATCGACTTTGAGAAGAAATTATTTTAGGAATCTTAATGTCATTTTTAAAGACCTATCTATAGATAAGCCGCACGTATAGGTTTCATGTTTTTGTTTTTTTTTCTTTCAATTCCATGTATGGGGAAAACCCCTTAATCTTTTAATTTTTGTGTAAAATCGTAAAGCGGTTCACAGAATACATGTACCTACCAAGTTTCAATTGTGTAGTCCTAATAGTTTCGGAATAAAGTGACTGTGACACACCGACAGACAGACATGACGAATCCATAAGGGTTTCGTTTTTTGCCATTCGGCTACGGAACCTTAAAAAAAGGTAGTCAATAGCCATTTTTGTAAATTCAGGTAGGTCGTATTACTTTGCTAGACTAGATTCAAGAACGCTATTCCTAAATAGGCTTTGAGTATTGTATTAAAACTCCCTCCCTCCTCCCTCTTTTAGAAGTTAAGTTGATGATAAGTCTCTTGAAGGATGATTTCCACCAAACGGCTCTTATTCCATCGTATCGGAAAGGATACGAACGGATACGGCGACAGCCGATCGCTTCCAGCAGGACGTCGACGCATACGATCGGCTTCGTACCGTCACTTGCGAACGTATCTGTTTCTGCTCCTAGTCAAATAGTTTCATTCCTACCGTGCCGGCAGCCGAAGGAATCCGATCGGATACAGTAACAGGCGGACGAAGCCGACTGCGCGTCTCAGTACGCTTTCGGCCTCGATCGCGTGTCGAGCAAGACGCCCGCGGTCAAGGTGCTGTGCGCTGCTTGGTAATACAGACTTTATATACTGTGTACACGATTTAATATCGTTTAAAGATTGTAAAATCCGTTCCGACCCGAAGCGATGCGAGCCGTTTGGTGAAAATCATCCTTTATTGAACACCATAAAAACATTTCAATAACAAATTTTGTTATGTGAAAATCAAGGGTACATTTTGGTTCTTATTACTAATAGAATTGTATTGGTCCTATATAATAATAACATCAGCCTTTTCATAAACAATAAACTTTTATAATAATTGCAACCCTTTCGAAAAACCGTAATAGCCCCCTAAATCCAAAGTAAAACAGGAACACAACAACTATAGACAAGCTATTCCATTATAAACTATAGGACATTCTGAAACTTAGCCTATCCAATCCCTAATAAATACAAGATCGGTCGGCGATAACTGTACTGATATCGCGAACTTTATGTCCCATAAAATAACAATACTGAAACTGTTATGGGCAAACACTTCGCGAAATGGAATTAGGACCTTCCGAAATTGTGTTGGGGTTAGTGGGAATGCAGCTGTGGAGGAAATTGAATTCAGTTATGTCTTTCTTAAAAAGGTGGCTGGATCAGATTGGGTATGGAAGATGGGGTCAAAGTATTCTGGTGCCCCAAAATACAGGTCTCGGCTGAGCGAGTCTCCCACAATTAAAATACTTGTTCCTTTATACAGGGTGGTATTCAGAAAAACAGCTGTTCCATGCCTTTTAACTGTGTAGCTATTACACTTTTGTAGGAAACAGCTGGTTTTTTTTAACACCTTTTACGGGTTTTATTTCTATGTGGGGGGCTCAGAATGATGTACTGAATACGTGGTAACCGTTTTCGCGTCGGTGTCCACCTTGTATAATTATGTTACAACAAAAAATCTGATGGTCTTTATTTGTGGACGAGAAATAAACAATTTTATTTTTTACTTTTTATTGTCCAACTAGACTTAGTTGTTTTTAATGTCTTTCTTGTACACAGTATGCTAGCTCATTCTTTTAGTAGTTTTTTTCTGTAGTTTTGCGTTGAAGTAAAGCAGACAAACGTGACATTTATCATACAAGAGGCATCACAAGTGTGTTACAATGACTCCCCTAAAACATTGAGTCATTTGCCTAAACAAATTAACAGAACTTGGTGGTAAAAAATGCGTAGAAGGTTCCTTCCCGGACGAATTTTCTGCGTGTTTCTACTAAATTAAGAATTCTACTAAAACTGGCTACAAAACGGCATGGTTGGCGCAGTGGCTGAGCGATCGGATGCTGAGCTGCGTGTCGTGGGTTCGATTTCCGTAAAACATAAATATTTGTATGGCCGTTAGTAGTAGGTAGTTGTTTAAAAGTTTGTAAACGCACCCACGATACAGGAGAAATAACTAGAGGGCGGATTTAAAAAAAAAATACGTCGAATTATGTTAAAAATTGCGACCACGAGACCAACGAAGCAGTTGCTTTTGGCATTAAAGTCAACATTAAAAATCACAAACTCTCCCAAATCTTTAAAAATGTTGCCTCGATTACTCAATTATGAAGGAGACAATAAAATTGTTATGACACTGTAAAACTTTTACTGAACGACGTAAAACTGAAGACCAAATGTCCGCTGAAAATTACTGAGTTAAGTAAACTTTTCATTCAATTATTGAGACGGTTTGTTTTGTAAATAAAGAGGCAGCAGATGTTGTTGTTGCTTTGATAATATTTTTTTTTGTTATGAACACACTTAAAGTATGAAACTTTAAACATCACGATTGATCAAACTCTGCTTTCATTTAAACACTTGAAGACATAACATAGCATAACATCTTTTTTTTTTTTTTAGCTTTTATTTCAAACAGGCCAGTTACAGGCACTTTTGAATTATCGAAACAAAGACAACAATGAAAAGAAGCTACAGTCGCAGTCACAAGGCATAAAAACTGTGAAAGTACTGTAGTTGCCCATTCCCTAACGTAGATCTCTATGGAGAAGAACGGGCAAGAAAATCCATGGACACTCTTTTAAATCAGAATACTTTTACAATAACTTGGTTACATCATTTATGTTGAGATGGTACATTATGTGAGAACGATGTAGCAAGACGTGTACGTTAAAAGTACATCACGCCTGTAATCCCCAAAGGGTTAGGCAGAAGTGTACCTAATAGTACACCCGCATTTCGGCAGTTATGTTTTAGTCCCATGTAATAGGGAGCGAGACAATTGCCATAAACCGGGAACAAATCCAGACTACGTGGCCAATGGTGGAAAAACCCAATAACACTTATCGCCCGACCCGGGAATCGAACCCAGTACCTCAGGCTATGGAAGACATGATTTTTTAATCGACTTTTCGTATTCTTCTTCTTTCTTATTTAATAATAATGTGTCATTTAAATAGAAATTTGGAATTACCTACCTGCCTTAAAAAAAAAGTCCTGATTCTGCTTTTTTGACACTGACATTGGAATAACACTGTCTTGCTCTCGCATACTGATAATCGTATATTTTGTTCCATGCGGGATGTACCTAAAAGCTCTTCTCAGCATAAATACTATTTCGCGTGACCTAATTACGGTGAGGGCACACCTCTACCTCGTAATGGATGTTGCAATTGCCGACCAAAGAAAAAAAAACAATTATCGCATTTAGATGAAATTTTCATTTCACTTATGTACTATTATGCACAGAAATATTAATTTAGGGCCAAGTGAGTAAAATACTTGGTAAATGAGCTTAAATCTATGTGAGTATAGAAGTGTTATTTAATAAATTACCCTAAATTATAAGACAAACAAACTCTCAGTTCCTTGTGATTAAATTGAGGAACTTGTACTGTCACTTACGGGATATCTTCCTTGATTGTTCATTATTTTGAGCTCCCGATATTTTTTTTAACCCGTAAGTGACAGTATACGCTTAGTTGTAAACCGTGAAAGCTTAAAACTGTGTTTAAATTGAGGAACATCAAACAAACTTTAAAAAAAAAAAAAAAAACATCAAATATTATACTGAATGCAGTTTATTTAACTTAGATTTTGAAAAGTTTCAGTAAGGGTACCTACCCGTAATGCGTTCACTATTTAAAATACAATTCGAAAAAGTATTTTTGTAGTCTTTGCAGATCTTTTGCTAAAAAGATACAATAGAACTATAAAACAAGTCCATAATGCTTGGATTTGGAGCGACTGCCTGCCTTACCTCCTCAACCCACTGTTAGTACTGGGTAAAATGGAACCCTTTGGTAAATCATAAATCATATTTATTTCTGTAAATTGGTTTACAAAACTCTTTTAATAATCTATACATATAATAAAATCGTAGACTTTCCGTGTCTGTACATTACAGATTTTTGCAAAAAAGTCACTGGAAAGTGCGAGAAATAAGTAATAGAAAGTAAAAATATCTTTTTTAAAATTTTTGTCTGTTTGTCGGTTTGTCTGTTCGTTTGTGCGCGCATCACGTAAAAACCCCTCATTGTATTCAAAATCTAAATATTACAAAATAAGAAGCATTGTTGTGGTTATTATTTAGCGTTTATTTCATCAAAATCGACCCACAGACGCAAAAGATATTAACTTTTAAAATTTTGTTAGTAATCTCATACGCGATTTCTATGATAAAAATAATTTACGTAAATAGGTTTTAATCGTAGTGTAGTCACTCGGAATGGCTGAAAACTAATTTTGTTTTATTTTTCCTTTTGTCTTTACTCTTTGCACGGAAGTAAAAAGTACTACGTACGCACGCGACGGCCAGTCAAGCTTTAAATAACCAGTTTATGCGGATCTCTCATTGTATAGAAATCTATACAAAGCGAGGTCAATTTATACTGGAAATTTACAGCTTCATGTGCCGCCGTGTGTACAACTGCAATTCTTACTTGCATTAAAAAATTGCCAACAAAAGAGAAGTTAACGCTAATTTAATCTATTTCTAATAAGGTGACCATTCATTTTATGTAAAAAGTAGGACATGATGGAAAGGCTGAGAATATAACATTATTAAATTAAATTAAAAAAATATTTTCAATTTTCGTTTCCGAGGCAATTAAATAATAAAAAAATAGCAATACGAGAAAGCTATTATTATATATTAGGCGTCGGTAGATAGGTATTAAAAAATTAATCATAATCATAAATCTTTATTTAATTCAACATCAGAAGTAACAGGCACTGGTATATGCACAATCTTAAATAGAGAAAGGTGTCTGAAGTAGGAAGGTCCTGAGGTACAGATCACCTCTCCGGCTTAGATATATCATTTTATTTGCAGCAATTTACAGCAACTCAACCTGAAGTTTATTTAAATAATAAAATTACTATTATTTGGATTTTACTATATTTAATGGTGACCAGTGAAATGATGTATTAAATAAGATTAGTTCTTAGATAATAGGTAGATAAACAATATCCCACAAAATAAAAAACTTTATGGGGACAATACCAAAATAAGACAATGACGTTGTCAAATTCAACCAGAGCACCTTTTTCCAATGTTGCCCGCACACAAACTAAATAAAATAGTTTCGTTTGAATATTAAAACAGGACTTTCAGGATTCCGTATTTTTTGTTACATCGATCTGCGTAATACTTGCGTCTACGCTTCAACTTTTTTTTTGCCCGTTCATCAGAGTCCTTGGAAAAGTATCCGCTTCGGCAATCATGGTCTATCTTCGGAAATATGAGATCTAATATAATTCCCATGTTCTTCTTCTTCTTTTGTATCGATGATTTATCACATTATTAGCACCCAGGTGGCTACGTTAATCGCGGTTTCAGTAGAGATTTTGACAGTAAGTCCTCTAAATCGCAGGTGTAGGTACACTTTAGATACTCCAGGAAGTCACAGTTAGCTGCTGCTACCATGGAAGTGCGTGTCTATTAGGGGCCAGCCATAAAATTTATGACATTATTTAATTACGTCATACGTTAAAGAGGTGGGGGGTGACAACAAAGTGTGACATTGTGTGACAATGGGTGGAAGGGGTCCTAAATTTGGTGACGTCACATTTAAAAAACTAATATTGCTAAGTTTTAAAACACGAAATTTGAACTATTAACGAAAAACTTATTAAAGAAATATTTCCAACTCTATCGGCGGGCAGCGTGTAATATTGCAAAATATGTGACGTCACACTTGGGAGGCCGGAGTCTCACAAAAATTGACCTTCTGATAAGGACGGATTTTTTGACCCCTCCATCCGGTGAAAAAATCATAAAATTCGTATGACGTAATTTATGGGTGGTCCCTTATGTATCACCTTTGTTAGAATATTACAATTATACGACTAAAATCCTAAAAGTGCGGAATGAATGCACTACAATGCCTTGAAAAACCAAACTTAAGCTTTATAGCGATGTTCGTGTTAATTCGAAAACATGAAGATTCTCGAAGCGCATAGTCTTTCTGGTTCTATTGCTAAATACATTAAATTCAAGCGTTTGCAGTATTTTTCAATTGCATGTTTTGCATTGCATTGCAATTGTTTTTGCAAATTCTCAATTTTGTTTCCATCGTTTGTGTCCATCACATTTTTTCCATCGGTTGATTGAGCTCTCAGAGCTGAAAGATTATTTTTTAAATTGTTAAGGATATTAACCGTTGGGGCCTAGGATAGATCATGAGTTGCATCTATATTTTGCTTACGGTCATAAACTTTGAGAATGACAAAAGAATGTGCGCTCACGTGAGCGAAGCCGCGGGCACAGCTAGTAAATAATAATAATCAAATGGACTCAGACGGAACTTGATGCCCTGGATACGAGGGTCCGTGTACTGCTGACCGCAAATCGAATGCATCACCCACGGTCGTCGGTGATGAGACTGTATATCCCGCGGAAGTGCGGGGGTCGAGGATTCTTAAATGCTAAGACCCTGCACAACCGTGAGGTATGCAGTCTCAGGGAATACTTCCTAGAGGCTGACGTGGAGATGCACCGAGATGTGGTCTCAGTGGACAAGGGCCTCACCCCGCTCTCCCTGGCTAACGAGAACTGGCGCAAACCTAGAGTATTAGACACTAATGATCGCAAGGAGGTATGGCAGGGCAAGGAGCTTCACGGACGCTTTTATCGGGCTCTACACGGACCCGATGTAGACTTCTTAGCGTCCGTAGCTTGGCTGCGTTTCGGTGACCTATTCGGGGAAACCGAAGGTTTTGTCTGTGCAATAATGGACGAAGTTATGATGACGAATAACTACCGGAAATACATTGTGAAGGATGGCACGGTTGACATATGTCGGGCATGCCACCGTCCGGGAGAATCGATCCGACACATTATTTCTGGGTGTTCTCGTCTGGCTAACGGAGAGTACTTACATAGACACAACCTCGTTACCAAGATTATCCACCAGCAACTTGCTTTGAAGTACAACCTTGTGGAATCAGAAGTGCCATACTATAAGTATGTGCCCGACCCAGTTCTCGATGATGGTAATATCACGTTGTATTGGGATCGATCTATCGTCACTGACAGGACTATTGTTGCCAATAAACCTGACATTGTGGTGATAGATCGATTGGAGCGTCGCGCAATGATTGTTGATATAACGGTTCCGCATGACGAGAACCTCGTGAAAGCAGAGAAAGATAAACAATTCAAATATCTAGATCTGGCTCACGAGGTTGTCGACATATGGGACGTGAGTACAGCAGTCATTGTACCGATAGTCGTGTCGGCCAATGGCTTAATAGCCAATACCCTCGACCAACATCTGAGGAGGCTCTCGCTTGGCAGCTGGATCAAGGGCTTGATACAGAAAGCAGTACTTCTGGACACGGCGCGTATCGTTAGGAGGTTCCTCTCTCAAGAGCCCTGACCACCGGTAGCTCGGACCCTGTTCCTGATGCCGGTGGGCTACTATGTTTCATATTTTTAAATGTTTTTTTATATAGAAATATTTAAAAATGTAAATTATATGTTTAGATAATGAATAAAGGGAATAATAATAATAATAATTCATTTATTCAGGTAATTTACACCCATTGCCAATTCATACAATACAGTCGGATTAAATCACATTACAAACACAAAAAAAAAAAAAAAGAAAAAGACAAAAACATCACTATTTGGTTCAAAATAAAATAAATTACAAAAATAAATAGAATTGATTCAAATACAATAAAATTTTAAAATTCAACTCAACACCCCCCCCCCCCTCACCCTCTTCTCTCTTTTACATGTCACAACATGTTATGTTTTAAAACTAGATGGGGCCGGTGTTTCATACCTGACTACTCTGAGAAGAAACATCCAAAACAAACTCAGAGGTCACAGTCTCTTTTAAAGTTCAGACATTGCTCAAGTCATATGAGGACCATGCAGATTAATGTCTGAGATGATCTTTTAAAAAAAAAACTACACAGATTTGAGTGGACCTGTCCAGACACAGTGCAACACAGTGCACAGTGCAAGCATTTGTCAGTGATCGTGTAGCTTGACTCATAATCCAAGGAGCTAGCGCAAGAACGACACGACGAACTATACCAAAGAAAGGACATTTGGGTAGGCCGCATAAAGTACTCAAACTGCCAGACAATCGTGAAACTAACTAAATTTAAAAAAAGACTTTCGGGCCACTGACTACCTGTTACGACCGTCAAAGATCTTCAAATGTCAGCCGGTACCAAAGGCTTAACGTGCTTTCTGAGGACTCGAGGCATACTCGTTGAAAAAAAAAATTTTACATTATCAGAAGAATTGTTAACATCACCATGTTATACCTAGCTGAATTCACCATACTGTGTGTCATCAACAATATCGATCTTTCCTTCTCCATTATAAGTTAGTTATCATTAACACTAGAAACGGGATATTTACCATGTTTACTGATTTGCTCGCGAGCGGACAAAGTGAGTTTCGTGTGTCAGGAATAGAATCGAGTTGCGAGTAACAGTGGTAGTAGAGTATACCGATTTGTCTGCTCATAAACACCCACCCACAATTACTTCAGTTTATCCGTGATCATGGTGCTTGCAACAGCGCCGAAATATCGGGAACTCAAACAAATCAGTAAACATGGTAAATATCCCGTTTCTAGTGTTAATGATAATGTTAGTGACCATGATAGTTTAAAATCTTATAAGTTAGTATACCAACAATGTCTTCACCATGACAAGCTTTTCTTAACCTTCTTCATTGTTCCTTCCAGTCTCAGTTAACCGACCACTTAAGGCTGTTTTGATGGGTTCCCGGTTAATTAAAAGTTTTTTATTTCATCATTCAAATGTAATATTTAACTTAAGATTCAGAAATTTAGTTAAGGCATCAAAGGGGTGGTTTAAGTACTCGAGACTATAAAATTATAACGGTTAAAATTTAAATTCGGAAAGTCGAGTAGTTATTGAGTAAGTGTCGAGATATCTTTTTGTGGCCGACACTTGACTGAAATTGTTTTGAAGTTTAACAAAAGTTTATTTAATTTGATCTTTATAATTTTGTCCTAGTTTTGGTAGAAGATAGTATAATCTTGCCTTTTCATAAATGGTAATAAAGTAGATAGAAGACAGAAACCACAAATTTAAATAAAAAAATATTATCATTTTCTATTTTTAATATTAGGCTGTTTTTTGCTTCTTCTTCAACCTGCCAAGGCAAAGCGCGGAAAAAAAAGAAGTAGTAGTATTCAACAAATAAAATATTTTTTGAAATCGGATGAAGAGCTTCGCAGACCACCTGCACATTCAAACTAACAATATTTAACTCCTTACAATATTAGTGTGGGTTCTGTATGGTGTCCGGACGTAAAGAATAGCACCATCCCATATCTTCCCGTGGGTGTCGTAAGAGGCGACTAAGGGACTTACCAGAGAATGGGCAGCAGCGTTCTCTGATTCTACAACAACCATACTGCGATCGCCAACCCGCCTGCCAAGCGTGGCGATTATGGCAAAACCCCCCTTCTTGGGGGAGGCCTATGTCCAGCAGTGGAATTTTCGGCTGAGATGATGATGATGATGATGAATATTAGTGTAGATAGTTCCCTATACTCAGTGCAGAAAACAAAGTACCTAATACAGCGACATTCGATAAATAATATGCTATAAAGCGCGTCGTTTTGAAGTAGCGACAAATTGCTCCACCTGTTACCGCGGCCATAAACTTGCTCGGTAACTGGGGTAAATTGAGTGGATACATGGTGGCTACATTTACTGCAGTCATAGGTACGTATTTTGTGTGTCGATTGGATACTTCATTTTTATCAACAAAATTTTTAGCTCCGAGACCATACACGTTGCATTTTAACATTGCTTTTCTTAGGTTTACCACACCTTCATTCGTTATCTTTTAGTAGAACGAAACATTTACAATATTATATACACAACAAATACACAAACACAACACAACATTCATTTATGAAATTATTTAAAACTAGTAGAAAACTAAAACTGACTTGTATGGATCAGAATGTTGGGCCACAAAAGGGATGAATGAAAGACATTTGAATGTGGCTGAGATGATAATGCTAAGGGCGATGTGTGGTGTTACGCGAATGGATAAAATACTAAATGAGTACATAAGAGGAAGTCTGAAAGTGGCGCCGACGGCTAAAAAGTTGTGTGGTAATCGGTTGTCGAGGTATGGGCATGTGATGAGGAGGAATGAGGAAAACGTCGTGAGGAAACTTTTGAGTATGAATGTGTATAAGTATAAGAGTAGAAGAAGACCAAAGAAACGATGGATGGACTGTGTAAAGTCGACGAGTAATAGAGAAGTATGGAAAAAGAAGACATGCTGCGCCGACAAATGAATTGGGATAAGGGCGAGAGAATGATGATAGTAGAAAACTAAAAGAAGCAAAAATTGGGAGTGAGTGTTTGAGAGTTCCCGTTATAGATAGTCTGGCTTGGTTGTAGCCCAAATAACTTTTATGTTTCACGTGTATTTGAAGTAGCCCTCACAACTCGTAGGTTTTATCTGAGGAAGCCACTAACAATGACTGAGTTTTAAGGCATCTTATAGGAAATTTTAAATCTTCATGTACTTATTTCCTTATGTTCGTTCCACCTCATGATGTACTCGTTGTTGTATATCATGAGGTAGAAACCATCTGACAACGTTTCCCGATGAAGTTTACCTAATGTGATAACATGAATGTATCACTGGAACTTCCAAAGAGAAAAGATAATCCAAAATTAAAAGTATTCTTACCAATAACATCAATGAACTTGGTAGCGATCTGCGTGGCGAAGGACGGGGAGTCAGCAGTCACCTCGCAGCTGAAGTTACCAGCTAACGTCAGGTCCAGTCTTCGAAGCAGCACCTGAGTGCCGTTCGATCTGTTCATCTGAAAATTACCGTGAAAAGAAATTTAACACATTATGTTTCACAACAAACATGGGATTAATACGTGATGTTAATGTATAACATCACGTATTAATCCCTGAAGTTGTGAGCAGAGGTGTGCTTAAAGTACACCCACTTTTAGCCAGATAGGTTTAATAAGTCCCATGACGAGCTTAATGTCATCAACCGGGCTTAAATCTGAACTCTGGACGGCTTTTGTGAAATTTATGGAAAAACCCAAAGGCATGTTGCCCGACCTAGGAACCGACCTTGACGCCTCATGCCACTTCAGCCTTCCGTCCACTAGGCTAATGAGGCAGTCGGCGAATTATTACGATTTTTTTTTGAGAAATTATTCAAAGGGCAATATAGACAATAGCGTTCTACTTCTCTTTTCTCTTACTGACCGTGTGCCTGATATTGTATTTCCCTTCGACAAAAATGAGTAACTTCCCATAAAAACTTACGCTATTTAGCTCTTTAGAGAATGAACTTTGAAAATTTCTTCAATAAGTCGGACTTTTTACCCGACTACGGCGAAGCCAAAAGGAAGGGTTAAGATTTTAGCAGTCTATATATGTATGTATGTTTGTATTTACGTAGCGCCTAAACTATTTCATCCGTAGCGCCTAAACTATTCATCCGATTTTGATGAATAAGGTGTCAATCGATTCGTTCGATATTTTCACAGATGACTAGGCATAAGATTGTTCAAGAAAATTAAATTGATAAATCAAAACATCTTCTATACCCAGTGCTTCTGGCTGTACATTGTTTGTCAGTTAGTAAATTGATTAAGGATAAACTGGCGTACTCTTGTCTGCTCCTAATAACATACTGCGATCATAATTCATCTGACAAGTGAGATTATTATGGCGATTCCCCTTCAGATTATTCATTGTTATTGAAAGTTCCGTTTTCAGTTATAAACTTTAACCTAATTCATCCTTGATCTACATTTATAGTAGGCCAGATTATCAAGTACTACAATAACTAAACTAACAAAGATGAATATTTAATTTAACTTATTTCTAGTCTAGCAGTAAATCTGTGGAACAAATTCACTTAAATTTTCGACAGGATGATTTAATTTTCCAGTTGATTTGAACTCGTTTCAGAAGCGAGGTCAGAGTTTATTGACCGCCTGTCAAAAATGTTTTGCTTTTATGTTAATGAGATTATAATTTCTGCGATCCATTAAAAGTGTTTTTTAAAAGTTACTAAGTGAAGATTAAGAAAATATTCATAATGTCTTCGTATAATTTGAATGATTATTTTTTCCCGTCTTGCTATGCGGACTCACCAGTTTAGACGGTGCGTTATCTGTCAATAAATCAATGAATGTACGATTTTTACTAAATAAATTAACAGCATTTTTCAGAACTTCCTCAACGGTTTAAGATCATCAATGACAACAAATTCACTACAAAGCGTCTTTAGAACGTCGAAGGACTCATCAAATTGTCCTCTGCCATTTACAACCCAAAGATCCAATTATTTCCAGTCCATTAAACAAGAAGTATCACTTTGTAAGATTTTCCGGATCGCAGACACAATTACTGTTTGAAAGCGTCGATTTTCGGTGCAAGATAAAAATAGAAAACGTTTCAACACAATGCACTTCGTGCTGTAAATATCCAGGAATGGAACCACCAACAGATATTCCCTTTAAACACCTCTACAATAAAAGAGATGTGAAAAACCTCATTTCGATGTAATGAAAGAAAGACGGTACTGTACAGGCGTCGGATCGCACCTCGAAAATCGTTTTCAATCCCGATCCAGTCTTTATCGATTCAATCTAGCAAAGTGAGACTATACTAGTACCGTCGGTAGCGAAATTCGGAATGTTTCAAACAGGTACACAATATGTGTACTAGATTTTTGTCGCGTCGCAGTCTTTTGTTTGTTCTTTTTTTCGCTGACCGTATTCAAACGTGAAACTGCTCGACTTTGTTTAAATTTTGGAACGTTTGCTCACAAAACTGTAGTACATATAGACCATAAAACTTTTTTTTTAGAACTTCGTTGTGCCCATTTTCAATTTTGGTTATGTTTTTATGCTGGGCTGTGCTCATATTTTTGTCTTTTTAGCTTAGAAACTGAGGTCAGCTTTATCTTCCGCAATTGAACACTATTTTCTACAACCAAAAATGTACAGTGTTTTCTATGATGAAAATCATCACAGAAAACACTTTTCTATGATGAAAATATTCACATACTTAAAGAACTTTTAAGCCTGGTCAACCGCACGTCTGTGTTTACACTTCTAATGCGAAAACCGTTCTTCCGGCTAGAACGAAATGGCGCTGTCAAGTCAATGTCAAATAATTACTACTAATGTGCAGTTGACTGTACTGCCAGTCTTATAAGTTCTATAAGTATGAGAGAATATTTTGGTAATAATTTACAAAGAAAAAATAAATAAATAATGTACAGCAAGAAGACAAAATAACAAGAAAACAAGTAAACAAAAACAGCTTTCACGAAGAACAAGAAGCCTCTTAAACGAAATAATCGCATCTATCAAAAGGACAAATTGCATGAACAGTGCACCATTCTATTTCTGGTCCAAACCAATCAACTGAGCAAGGATCGTTTTCTTTGTTTTGCAGGTGACTCAAAGAATTAGATTCTGTGATCGAGTCCTATCCATCCGTGTAATAGAGTCTTTAATCTGTCCGTGAGGGGGAGCCACTGGCGGGGCAGGAAAAACATATTGGAAGGTAAGGAAAGACCCTAATTATCTTTATGTTGCTCTTGGGTGAGGTATCAGAATTTTGTAGATTGGAGTAAGAGTGAATTGAGATTAGATTGCTTTGGGTTCAGGTAGTTTAAATAGAAATTTAAAAAAAGAACAAAGATTTCGTTCTACATCTAAACCGAAAGATTTTAAACTTGTACTGTCACTTACGGGATATCTTCCGTGATTGTTCATTATTTTGAGCTCCCGATATTGACAAGTAAACACAAGCATTGCAAGCATGCATGTTGCATTGTAAGTGACAGTACAAGTTTAGTTGTAAACCGTGAAAGCTTAAAACAGTGTTTCAAACAGATTTTAGGCTGCTACATCATAACTATCTAAATGAGGTAGTGGGACAATTTGGAGAAATTAACGGTATAATGAACTTCACATTCCGTTTTTGAAGTATGAGGGCCTATGCCGTCGACAAGCATATACGCGCTGCAAACGCTAGTACTCAGAATAAGTGCAAAAATACATAACGTTTCAAAGACAACCTGTGCACAGTGCATACTAAAGAATTCTTGTTCCGTTGCGAAAAAGGGAAGGCGCTATACTACTTGTATAAGTTCATCTTTTTCTTGCACTGTGGCAATATAATAGCTCACACACCGGCTTCATCAAACTGGCATAAAAGTTCAAGATACTTACATCTACATAGATCCCAGGCAGTCCAAACACCCTCGTATCAGGTTCTTCCATCGGCGTATACCTGTAGAACTCATGATTGCCTCTGTACCACTTGACTGAATACAGTGGCGCCCCCTGCATGTCTCGGGAACAGATTAACGCGGCTGTGCCGCCCCTGATGACTGTGGAAGGCTGGACGAGGAGCATGACGTCACGAAGGCTTGTGACCCCTGGAAAAAAAATTGAAAAGGTTTTTCATGAGTTATATCTTCACTAGTATTATTAAGAGGAAAAGTTTGTATGTAGGAGATAATCTCCGAAACTAACAAAAAACAACTACCGAATAGACTGTTTGTTTTACGTGGAGGAAGTCGCGGAGAGAAGCTAGTACCAACACTATAAAACAGATATATATCCGTAACGCGTCCTCATAACATAAGATCCAGTTGAAAGGCCAGGGTGGCACTGGTTGTTTGGCATTTGTGCTGAACTGGGCCTATTTTGGCGCAGCCGTGAGGCACAAAACTGTTGGGTTCAAAATTAGCAAAATAATTATTTTCTTTGATAATTATGGCATTATCATGGGACAATTATCCATGCGGGTGTTTTTTATTCGATCTATTAACGCATTAGAACACAAACAGTGTCTTTATTTAAAAATTGTTACAATGTAGGTACATTTTTATTTGTTCATTCCCGATACCAGAGTTGAATTAAATATATTATCGTTCTTTCTATTTGTGTGGAATTAAATGAAAAAAAATAAGAATTATCCGTCTGCTAATTTAAAAATCAACGAAATCAAAAAAGAAAAAACTCTTTTTTTTTTAACGTGAATTTTTTATAATATATGATGTGGGCAATCAGATAAGAACGTTCATAGAATACCTCGTTATCTTTATCGAGTCAGTGAATTTCAACATTATTCAAATATGAACAAAAAATAGTCTGTGACTGGTGGGATCAAAAAGTGTAGATTTCAACAAACTCATATTTTTTACGAGTTCATTCATCCGTACCATTTTATTACAAACGCAATTTTAATATCACAAAAGTCTCAATTCGAGATGATTTTACACTGAACTGAAATAAAAAAGTATGGAACTTATTAAATTACGGTTCATAACAAAATGTCAAATGTGAAGTATGAAGAACATTTTTATTGTCAAAAAAGCCATTTCGGATGTGTACGTACATGAGCAAAGCCCCGTAATACCACAAAACAAAGCCGCTTGAGCTAGCTCAATAAATCGTCAACACATCGTGACGTCATGACATATCGCCTTGCTCTTTCAGCTTGCGCCCCAAAAACGAATGACGAAGTATGATCACATTCTCTTGAACATCTAATAGAGGGTCTTTACCGAAACACAGATCGATCGTCTCATAACTCTTTTAAGACACGGCACATATTGTCTGACCGAATCCAACAAAACAAAGTAAGCACCATTTTATCCCGACCCGAATTTTGAGTTCGACGAAAAATATTTCTGAACAAATATACTTAGCGTTTTTTGTGTCTAGAGGCGAGCAAACTTTGCTGGATTTCTGTTAAGTTTTTGTTAGAATCAATTCAGAATTGTGTAGTGTTTGCTCTAAGGAGAGTGGAGATAAATCACTTTATATTTTGGGTCAGTTGTCTAGTGGTCTAGTGGTCGCAAGAGCCACTGCTGAGAATGAGGTTCTGGGTTCAATTGTTAGGTAAGTAAAAGTGTTATTGGGTTTTTCCGTCAGAAAATTTCTCAGTAGCACCCATGGAGTCTGGATTTGAGGTCGTTTGATGGAAAAAGGGTCGCCTCTATTTTATGGGACATAAACATAACTAACAAAATGTGAATGTACTAAAAGGTATGTCTGCTTAACTCTTCGGGATAACAGGCGTGATGTTATATTATTTTCGGGTCAATACACAGAGAGCCAACCACAATATTATGGTTAACCCGATCTTAGCAAGATAAACTCATTACTGACACTCGAACGGTATTGACATCCTGTCTCCGTTGATGGAAATAGATTAAAACCAAATTATAAATTGAGCATCTTCTCTGAAGATGTAAACGCATAATAAGGCTTTTTTGTGCAAAATTTATTTCAGTTATCTGAAATATTTAACAGTTAAAATCCTCCGTTACTAAAGTGAAAAAACACTTTTATAAACAAGCCTTTCAAAAGTTTAGGTGTGTGTGACGTCATTTTTTTATTCCTTTCCTCAAACCCTAGTAATTGATACCCATAATTATCATGGGGGTGCACAAAAAATAACTAATACGCCATCTTTGGGAGTCCGCCATATTGGATTTAGAATGACGTAACTTAGCGAACCATGCATTTTCATTCAAACTAAACGTATGCAAAATTTCGGCTGAGGATAACTGTTTTCAAATTTAGTTGTAAGATTTCACCTAAAGATACTTACAAACATCGCAATTAAATAAAAGCTTGTAGAATGACGACCTTCAAAATTAGCATTTAATTTAAAAGGTTTATCACTATTTGGTATTTAAATAGGTTTTGATTCCAAAATCCCTATCCTAAAACGGGCATCCTTTTACACCAATTTTCAAACACTCTTCTTCTTTCTCCATACTATCATTACAAAAGGTACTAAGTAGGTTACAAAACTGTAACCGATAACCAGACGCCTCGATCTCCAATTACAACACAAACGGAGTATATCAAATGTAACTACAGCTCACTTTCAAAGAAATTTTCACTCAGTCTTATGATGTATCAAAGCTAAAGTCAAACTAAAGTTGAAGACATTAACAACGCTCTGTGAATTCCTACCTACCCGCACTTTCGTATACTTGGCATGCTTGTGGCCAAACAAATTTTCGGTTACCGAAGTATGTAAGTACCTTTTCGTAAATTTGAAGATACCTATTATTATTTGTGTAATTGATGAAGTTTATTATTGCCGCAAGATAAGAAACTTTGGATGGACGATGTGTCAAAAACAAAGTTAAATCGTTTGTTTCAATAAGACCATTTAAAAGTTATTTTATTGATTAGACCGTGTACTAATCAAAGCGGTCGAGTATCTGCGATAATATTTTCCGACATAAGGTATATCGATGCTTTAGTTAGGGCACGGGGTTAAACATTGTGAAGAAAATGAAAGTAATTGCTTATATTTCAAAATATAGTTTCCTGTGACAAAGTATGGCCCATACTATAATAACAAGAGCTATTTTAAGCAACATGAAGAGTGGATTTTTCTCGTCAACTTTCCTCAATCAGAATTTTCTTATTTTGTTCTACTTATGGCGAGCTTAAAAAAAGATAATTCTGTAAAATAAATGGCTTTGTTACAAACAAAGAAAAAAAGTGTTTTTTTTTTTTTTCGTTTTCACAACTTTCTTACTTGCCTGTATATATTTTTATTTTAATGCCTACATCTGTTGCCAAACCAACATAGGACTCAAGCAAGTTAGTTACACATAGGTAGACATAATTTGAAGGATAGATAAACCATAGATCTCTTGGAACTGTTAACATACGAAATGTAAACAAAGACTCACAGTTTTAGTATACTTAATGAAATGTTTACAATCAGTCGAAAGCTTCAAGGCTTCATCTTTCAGACCTAGATTATTAATGAATTCTCAAAATCACGTCTGAGTAACAATAGGAGCTGTTGAATTGCTTAACATCATCTGTAAATTAATATGAAATTATTCATTTCAAGGTACTGTAGAGATATAATCTCCATGGGCATTTAAGAAGTAACATGTTATGGTATATCCATGGCATGTTATTTTAAAAGGCGATAAACACTAATTTAATATTTCGAAGAAATAGAAAAAAAGAGACGGAGCCGGGGGGGGGGGGACAACGGGTGTCAAGGTGTAAATCTATACTTAATATTATAAAGCTGAAGAGTTTGTTTGTTTGTTTGCTTGAACGCGCTAATCTCAGAAACTACTGGTCCGAATTGAAAAATTATTTTAGTGTTGGATAGCCCATTTATCGAAGGAAGGCTAAAGGCTATATAATATCACGCTACGACTAAAACGAGCGGAGCATTAATAAAATGTTTCAAAAACGGGGAAAAATCCAAACGCAGGCGAAGTTGCACGGGTCAGCTAGTATGTAATATGATTGTGAAGCCATTAAATTATCTAATCCTTCTTCTTCGTGTTGCTGACACGACAATTTTTTTATTTTGTTAGCCCAGAACTTTGTCACTTCCACCGCGTCGTCGGTGGCAGCACAAAAGTCACTTCGGCTGCATGTTTTTGGGCTATGAGGGCAGGATAGGAGGTGGAGCATAGTTTGTGACATAGCCCGGTCCTTAACGAGGTTATTATTATCTAATTCAATTCAAAACGCCTTTAAATTACGCCGACATCACCTATAATTATCTACAGATCAACATAACCGCGATAAAATAATTTAAAACAAGTACTAGAAATTAAACTTTTGAAATTATTAGCATAGTTGTGGGATAATAAAGACTAAAAGTACCCACCCGAATAACTATCTGTAGAATCCAATTCAAAACATGCTTCGAAAAGCAAACACTGCTATTGGTTCGCGTTTCCCAAAACAGATGTCGTTAGCAGTCGCACAACAGTTCACCCTCGTAGTAAATGTATTAATCAATTGTAGTTTTCTTTCTGACAACATTACAAAGCCAAACATATCAATATTATGGAAGTATTCTTATTAGTGTCTATCTTTATTAGTATTTTAAAATGTTTTTTTAATAATATTATAACAATAATATTCAAACACTTTGGTTCAAAATATCAAAAAAAAAATACGTGATTTCAAAGGATAATTATGTAATGTAGGTACCTACTAATTTGTGTTACTAAATTAGATCACATGTATTAATATGCAACTTCAACGTTGCAGGCGTACCATTGCGTTATCTCTTCCCATTTTTCGAGAAATATAGGTAAATGTAGGCGCCATCTTTTAGTAAATATTTCTATCTTTATTCATACATTACTTTTCATCATGGCTAAGCAGACCCTTGAGATCGCCCCACATAACTAAAGCTTAACATCCTTTCAGTAGTAGTGTGGGAAAATCATAATATGGAACAGGAAAAGATTATCTACTTACGGTAAATAATAAAAAACTGTTTTTTTTATGAATAAAGAACAGTTTCATGAATTACTGAAAAAAAAATGAAATAGCTACTAAAATGTGACCTCTGAAGCTAAAATCAAGTAATTAATTATTAAGTAGTCAGATTATTTTTTTCAAATGCCAATGTTTGTTCATGTTAACATAGCGAGAAGAAGGTTACAAACATCCATCCATCCATCCTCACAAACTTTCTCATTTATAATAATAGTAGTAGTAAGATTTGAACAATAACTGCAAAAATACAACCGATATTTTACAATAACATAAAATGTGAAAAAGATTTCATAATATTACTTTAGACAATATAATACTTTTTTATTAATTAAATAATGAGCCCTTACTAGTGAATGATGCCTACTTTCATCATTAGTTTAATCATTCAACGCTAAACTGTCATTACCCAGTTAAAATGGACAAATTATTATACCTGCAGTTTTACATTGTTTAAGCCTATTATTTCGAAAAATATATTGTAATGTCACTCATGTAACTAAAGATTTTATTCAACCCGTTTCAGTTGCTAAAAAAGTTATAAAATGAATGACATTCAGCATGAACGAAACAGAACTCTTTTGTTTTATTTTTAACTATCACATTCCCATTCCAATTTCAAAAAGTAATAAAAAAAATAAGGACCTGTTTCACAGTACCCAGTAAGGCACTAAACAACAGCCATAGACAAAAATGAAACAGTATTTCTGCCACAAAACTTAACCGTAACTTTTACAGATGTGATGAAAACTACTGATTCCTTAAAACAAAGCATTATAATTCCTTGGAAATATTATTAAAAAGAGGGACCTCTATAAAACAGCGCGTTTAACATTCACTACGGGCTACCTGTGTCATCGGAATGACAGCAAATAAAACCGGAGTGTGATGTTTACTGTCGGACCCCTAACTGCGTGTTCAGACTATCATAGTGGGCTTAAGGAGGTTGATACTCTATAGTGCTGTTTTTACGGTCGGTTTTTTTACTGTTTATAATATTTGCACTTCTTTTTATTATATTCGCACTTCTGTATTTTATAATGTGCATAAAAATAATAATATAAGATACAAATCTGCTTCATAAAACTCGAACTTGTTACATTATTATCATACAAATACAGTCATCCAATATTCAAAGCTCAGACACCAGATTTATTCAATAAAACTAACCTTGTTTACAAAAAGCTATATAAACTCCACAAGTAACACCCTCACGGTAAGTCATTTACAGGAGAACCAGTCTGCCGTAAAATCTAAGCTAATTCTATTTCCTACCTTCCAAAGAACCGAGAACTTAAACCGACACATTAATAGGTCGTTACAAAAAGAAATATACTTCAATCTGCATAATTTTAATGTAACTTTTCCGCTTTTCAAGTGAAATCGCGTCATTATTTAAATTTTCTCTTCGGAAAACAACCCGATCGCTATCTGAGAATGGCGGCCTAATCTATTTTGGAATCAGAAAGTGTTTTTGGGAAATAATAAAGATTCGACATCCGTGTTCTTTAGGCTTTGGTAATGCGACATTTGTAATCCATGGAGTTGTTACGGGCTGTTGTTTTTTATTGGCTGCAGAGGCAAAGATGGTCTCCTAATTCAAAAAGAAACTGGCTGGAGTAAAACCAGCCAGTAACGTTTAGAATTTAGAACGTAAAGGATCTTTGTGTGAAGGAATTTTAAAGGAACACCAGAATTTGAAATTGGCAGTCTTTACAGATAATTGTGTATTATTAGTAAAGTTGTTATTTTATTTCCGAAGTGTAAAGAGTAGTTATTTTAACTTTTGTATAGGCACATGTAATGTTCTCGATATTGTTTACAGATAAATAACGTATAGTTAGTATTTCCAGATATAGAAACAAAAAAACCAAAAAACAAAAAGACTGAAAAAAATAACTTCGGTTTGTACATTGTATTAGTTATGTTTGAAACTGCAAGGGACAAATAATCATCACCGTTCTTGTGTAATAAGTTAACAAAAATACCAGGGATTATGAAATCTAGGATTAAAAATCGTCCATTACGAACCCATCATTCTCAGTCATACAAAATAATAGTTCTCTTTTTCTGATTTAGAAACGAAAAATTAGGTCGATTACCTTCCATCGGACGAATTGAGTGCAAATAGATCACAGGGGATTGTAACGAGATTCCAGTTTTTCTTGTCATCTCTTTTCTCTTTTTCCATTCGTTTTGCTGATTAGACTAAAATAAATTTAAGAATTTGACGCGATTGGTCAAATATTTGGCTTGCAAAAACTGGGGGTTGTTTTTGATGAAAAGAACTGAATCGAATTAGTTTGAAAATAAATTTGAATGCGTCCGAGTTGACACCATCTACACGCATGTACGGGTCAGAACGAGCGATACAATCGAAATATGGAGATGCACGTTCGGGCGAACGCCGTTCGGCTTAAACCTAATTATGTCGAGCCGATAATGATTCAACGATGGTAGAGACTATTAGAGTTTACCGATCGGCACGGGTCACGACTTTTTCGGGTCGGCTTTGCTGTTCAAAAAATACTGCGTAATCAAATGTGGACACACATGTAGCTCTGCTAATTTAAAATTCCTTGTAATAAAAAACCTACTTCAATGAAACCTACATTATCAAAGGGTCTAACCCAAAAATAACACAAACTTTTAGCAACATCCTCCATCATACGGACCGCAATACTTCATCCAAACTCATCTAGAACTTTCCATAGTTCATTCAGTCACCTTTGGGACAGATGTGGCTTAGGGAAAAGGCCAACATGAAATAAGAACATTCAAATTGAATTGTGATACTGGCCAGTAGGAATATATCTTTGGACTTGTTCTTGTATTCTTTAGCAACGGTAGTGGGGCGTGGAACCTTATTTTTGGAGCATTTTAGATGCAATCGACTTTTAATCTAATATTAGTTTTTGGAAATGGATGTTTTTAGTTTCTGTTGGACGCGTCATTCTCATCATTATCTACCTAAGTGGCTAGCTTTTGTGATAGTGATGCCCAAGCAGAAGTAACCTTACTGTGAGAGAACACTAGTTTGGACGTGGCCTCAAACGCATTGCACGGTCGAACGCATGATTGCCTTTGCTAGGAACATTTAGTTACCTAACCACTTGATAGCATGAGCAACTAAAGAATTATGTTCCATCACATACAGCTGTCGCCATTGGCTCTTTCATTTGTGGAAAGAATAGAATAGAATATTTTTCATGACGTACACCATACAACTAACATTCATAAAAGAAAATATTGCACATAGGGTGACACAATGGGCGATGTTTTCAGGACAACCTTTGGATGGATTATAAGAAGAGAGTGAGACAATTAAATACTGCAGGTAGTCTGAGGTGTACCATTACATATTAATATACATACATTCATAAAGCATATACAGCTCTATATATATGTCATATATTTCCGCCTTGCTGCTGCTCTACGCCTAGGCGCCCCTTGTTTTTCTCCTCATCGCTGTCACTGTGGTGAAGCTGTCAACAGCCTTGGACACCACGGCCTTTCATGCAGCCGAAGTGCGGGCCGCTTTGCACGGCACGCGAACTTAAATGATATCATCCGTCGAGCTCTTGTCACCGTCGGCGTTCCAGCTTTATTAGAACCAAATGGCTTGGCACGCGACGATGGCAGGAGACCGGACGGCATGTCTTTGTTTCCATGGAAGATGGGTAGGCCTTTAGTGTGGGATGCAACTTGTGTCGATACTCTTGCGCCATCCCATCTTCCTAGCTCATCGTGCTGTGCTGGGGCTGCGGCTGCGGCTGCAGAGAACCTCAAGCGGCGTAAATATAGTAACCTTATTGGTAACCATATTTTCGAGCCGTTTGGGGTTGAAACTCTAGGTCCGTGGGGTCCGAGTGCTCACAGCTTTTTCAAGGACATTTCTAAACGTTTAGTTGACTCTTCCCGTGACCCAAGGGCTGGCTTTTACCTTGGCCAAAGGCTTAGCGTTGCCATACAACGTGGCAACGCCGCCAGTCTTTTGGGTACATTACCAGTTGACTACGTTGAGGAGGAGTTTTTTGACGCCATTTTTTAAGTTTATTTTTAAGTTAGTTAGTTAATATAGGTTATTTTAATTTATTAATGTATATAATATTGAAAAGCGCGCCTATGTGCAGTGGTGACATCACGCGACCTACTTAACAGTCACAACACAGCGTGCTTCTACTGAGCCCTGATGTCCAGCTCGAGGCGAAGGCGACAGTCAATGTCCGATCGCGGCAGAGTTGAGAGGTCTTGGAACTGTACCCGATTCTTTGTGCCCCGTGTTATTGTGTTAAGTTGTGATCTCAAGTAATTTGTTAGTTTGCTAGAAACAGTGTATCTCGCCCAGTGTGTTTTCAAAGCACGAAACCCATCGTCGGCCCATATGATGTACGAGCCTAACGGAATAAATCCTGACATATCCGACATAAACATAAAAACACCGTTTTATTTCACCCAATTGCGTGTATTAATAAGAAGACTGGTCCATCATCAATCAAATTATTGTTTACGCACAAATCGATCATTTTCTGAGCCTGTACTTCATCAAGTAATATCATTAGGATATTATGATAAAGCCACTCTTATTAGATATGGAAACGAAAATCTTAATGAGGCTGTCTAAATGCTACCTACTCATCTCGTTTCTTTCTTGTGGCAAATTATCTACTGTTATTAATATTATTTTACATAATTATCTATATCTATACATATAATAAAATCGTAGACTTTCCGTGTCTGTACATTACAGATTTTTGCAAAAAAGTCACTGGAAGGTGCGAGAAATAAGTAATAGAAAGTAAAAATATCTTTTTTTCAATTTTTGTCTGTTTGTCGGTTTGTCGGTTTGTCGGTTTGTCGGTTTGTCGGTTTGTCTGTTCGTTTGTGCGCGCATCACGTAAAAACCCCTCATTGTATTCAAAATCTAAATATTACAAAATAAGAAGCATTGTTGTGGGTATTATTTAGCGTTTATTTCATCAAAATCGACCAACAGACGCAAAAGATATTAACTTTTAAAATTTTGTTAGTAACCTCATACGCGATTTCTATGATAAAAATAATTTACGTAAATAGGTTTTAGTCGTAGTGTAGTCACTCGGAATGGCTGAAAACTAATTTTGTTTTATTTTTCCTTTTGTCTTTACTCTTTGCACGGAAGTAATAAGTACTACGTACGCACGCGACGGCCAGTCAAGCTTTACAAAACCAGTTTATGCGGATCTCTCATTGTATAGGAAATCTATACAAAGCGAGGACAATTTATACTGGAAGTTACAGCTTCATGTGCCGCCGTGTGTACAACTGCAATTCTTGCTTGCATTAAAAAATTGCCACCAAAAGAGAGGTTAACGCTAATTTAGTCTCTTTCTAATAAGGTGACCATTTATTTTATGTAAAAAGTAGGACATGATGGAAAGGCTGAGAATATAACATTATTAAATTAAATTAAAAAAAAAAATTCAATTTTCGTTTCAGAGGCAATTAAATAATAAAAAAAAAATAGTAATACGAGAAAGCTATTATTATATATTAGGCGTCGGTCGATAGGTATTAAAAAATTAATCATAATCATAAATCTTTATTTAATTCAACATCAGAAATAACAGGCACTGGTATATGCACAATCTTAAATAGAGAAAGGTGTCTGAAGTAGGAAGGTCCTGAGGTACAGATCACCTCCCCGGCCATATACCATATACCATTTTATTTACAGCAATTTACAGCAACTAAACCTGAAGTTTATTTAATAAAATTACTATTATTTGCATTTTACTATATTTAATGGTGACCAGTGAAATGATGTATTAAATAAGATTAGTTCTTAGATAATAGGTAGATAAACAATATCCCACAAAATAAAAACTTTGTGGGGACAATACCAAAATAAGACAATGACGTTGTCAAATTCAACCAGACCACCTTTTTCCAATGTTGCCCGCACACAAACTCAATAAAATACTTTCGTTTGAATATTAAAACTGGACTTTCAGGATTTCGTATTTTTATATGTGCCTACCGAAATGACTTCGAATACTAATAATTTAGTAGATTAATGATCATGTCCACATTGTGCGAGTGGGAAAAGGCTAAAATCCGGCAGAGACAAGCCTCAGAACGGCTATTTAAAACTTACGTTAACGGAGTAAAATACTTATATGAACAAACTAACATTGCGAATGGGTTGCCTGATAAAGTTAAGTCAAAGCTACCCTTTATCAAAACTAACGGAACTAATCTTTTTTTCAAACCAAACGAAATCAAAATGGAATTAGAGTAAATATCTACAAAGCAATCAAGCCAAGAATCTGTTAGGTTGGCATCTTTTTGTCCCTACTACAGAGTTGTAAGGTATAAATAGATAAATTGATACTATATGTCCACTCATCTATTTTCTTATTAAAATATGTATTTAAAAGAACAGATAGGTAATTTTATTACAATCACGATGGCATAACGTTCGGTTGTCTAAGTAAAATCGGTCAAGCCCCACGGTTGTCGCAATTTTAAATAGTCTTCACTTAATGATATCAGGCAACCCATTTGTTATGCTTTTTTTCATGTATATTAAACATATTTTTGACTCAGTAAACATAGGATTTGTTTTGATACTAGACAGGCTTATTTATAATGGTAGGTACCCCAGAGTGAAGAGGAGTTATATCCGTTAAATTTGTAAGGATGTTAACCGTTGGAGCCTAGGATCATGGGTTGCATCTATATTTTGCTTTCGTTCATAAGCTTTGACAATGACAAAATAATGTGCGCTCACGTGAGCGAAGCCGCGGGCACAGCTAGTACCTTAATACAACACTATAATTTACGTAGATACCTAGATACTTAAATAAATTCTAGGCATTTTGTACATCAAACTCATATTATCATCATTTGCTTAGCCTTTTCCCAACTACGTTGGAGGCTTCCAGTGTACCCTGATGCAGTTAAATACCAGTATTTTTCATGGAATAACTGCCTAGCTGACATCCACAACCCAGTTAGTACTGGGTAATACGGTACCCTTTGGTAAGACTGGTTCTCAGATTTTTGGGCCACTGACTACCTGTAACGAAAAAAGATTTACAACTTATAGCCGTGACCAACGGCTTTAAATGTGCTTTCCGAGGCATGGAGGAAACTCAGTACGTAATGGGTGGCCACCCATCCACGGAACACCGTAGGCATGCGTGGCTTAACCTAAAGATCGACCCGAGTGGTTGTTATTAGAGTTTGTGAGTTAGTTAGCCACGAGCTCCTCATTTAACATTAAACTATGAAATAAAAAACTGAGTAAAAGTATTTGCGGAAGACGACTTATTTATTTTTAAGAAAAAAATTAATCGTTGTGCACTGTTACATCGCAATACATTGTGTGCAACGGTAAGTGGGTCTTGAAATTAATTTTAAACTAGTTTTCATAAATGTTTTGTAAGGTTTCTGTGTATGATCAGACACACCAAAAAATCACTATGAGGAGAAGAACAATTGACTCTCGGCTTCGTTAATCGTCTTCTTACACCCGTTATGAATGTAACACGTGACTTCGTTATGAAAATTACATTTAATATCCCATCCCCGGTTCGTAACACCACGCTGCGTTCCAAAACGGGCATAATGGACGTTGGCAAGAAGGCTGCTAGGCTAAAATGGGATTGGGCGGGTCACGTTAACCGTATGCACGATGACCGCTGGGCAAAAGTCTCCACACGATGGTTGCCGAAAGACGGACGGCGCCGCCGAGGCCGGCCCAGAAAGAGGTGGCGAGACGATCTGGACGCATACCGCGAAGGCTGGTTCGAGGAGGCACAGGAAAAGAGCACATGGAAGGAATTGGGGGAGGCCTTTGCCCAGCAGTGGGACAGTAGAGGACACCAAAAAAATCCCATCCCCATTCTATCATCGCACGAGGAGAGATACGGCGAAGCGTCACCAACCCGAACAAAGCGCTTTGCTTCCACATTTATTATGCGTACCGCCGCAGTCTGTGAAATTCACTACCGACATCACTCGAGTGAATTGGTTTCTTCTATGCAAGCGTGCCTAGGCCCCTAGGCCGCTTGATCGCTTCACATCAGGCGAGTTGAGGCCAAGCGCAAACCTATTTAGCATTAAAAAAAAATGGTGTAAACAGTAAATAACACACCATTTTCTTACGAGAGAGCCAAGCGATTATTTCAAGACTTACTTGGTAGACTTAGGTACGAGTATAAGATAGAATTCCCAATAGACCTCTTTGATGTACTTACCGTCTAATATATTTTCCTACCTATTTTCACGACTTACTTTAGAGACATAATTAATTTTATTTGCTCATTAGCTTTGGTATTTATTTAATTGAAAGCAACTATGTACATGATGTTTGGGAGAAGAAATGGCATTTTTTGAGAGAAAAAAAAATAGTGTAAATGGTAAAACCTCATACAAACAAGTTTTGAAGACTAAAGAAAATAATATCTCAATAATAATGGCTGTTTGTGTATGTGAGCTTAAATGTTTGTAAACGCACCCACGATACAGGAGAAATTCCTAGTGTAGGACAAAGTATTACAAAAAAAAAAAAAAAAAAATATGAGACCTGAGACCATTGGGTTCAATGGGTGAAAACTAAGATTTATGACTCCCACTAATATTTTATAGAGGTAAAATTGTAAGTTTGGATGTAGGAGGTAATGACGAAAACTACTAATCCCATTACAAAAATATTATGTTTGATGGAAAGCTACACTACTGCCGAGTGCCATAGAATGTGGTTTTCATACGGGTGAAGTCGTGGGTAGAAGCTAGTCCCTGATAAAATTGTGTCTTCCAAACAACATCCTGTACAGATATTTATACCTCTAATTGAAATGAGAAATGTGTACCTACCGAAAATCGTCAACCTATTTATTTATTCGAGCGTTTGCTATTCGCCTTTTAGCGGATCACGAGAATCACTTATTTAAAAAAATATTTGTGTTCCTGGCATGTTTTTCTCGGAATAGGATTCCAAAAAAAAAAAGAAATATCGTCACATTTTCGTTAGCCAACATAGATTTAAAAATAATTAGTTGAATGAATCACGACTGTTATTGTTTGTTTTTTTTTTTCTATTTGTTGAGCAGTGTTAACCTAGTGATGTGACCGTCGGACTGCCAAGTCATAGGTCTCGAGTTCGAACCCAAGGCACGCACCTTTGATTTTCCGAATTTCTTGTGCGTATTATTTAATTATCACTTGCTCCGGTGAAGGAAAAGATCGTGAAAAAAACAGGATGCCTAAGAGATATTTCTCGACGGCATGTAAAGCCAAGTCAGAGGCCCATGGGAGGCATAAAAACGAATACACGTATAGATAGACGTTAATAATAGAAAAAATAATTAAACCGAGATATAATAATTTATTATTTTTATTTAATTAATTTATAGACTTTTGCGACTCCTCCAACGGCTCTAACGGCTTAGTCGCAAAACGTCTCTTTCGCAAAATGTCTAATGGTCGTAAAATGTTTCTTTCTCATAATGTCGCTTTCTCAGAATCTCGCTTTCGTAGAATTTCTCTTTTACAAAATGTCACATTAGTAACTTGGAATAAAATAAGCTAGGTTTAAAAAATAAATGTTTTTTCCAATTTTTTATTAAATGTTTACAAGTTTTACAATTTATTAATTAATACTACAATTTAGCATAATTATAATAGATATATGAATCTGTTGTTTTTACTTTAAACACCTCTACGCCCCCGTACTATTCAATCCATCCATCAGCACAATGTTTTGAGTGCGTTACGTTGAGTCTTACCGTAAAACGTGATTTTACACCCCAAAACAAAAGTAAAAATTATTGCTGGGTAACGAGCAATAATTTTTGCGTAAAGTTACTTAGTTTGATGTACAGAATTCTTGGCTGACGGATTAGGATGCGTTTTTTAGTGTGTTCGTAATCGTCTTGATTTGAAGAATAGAAAGATGTTTTTTTGGGAAATCCACTGGAAAAGTCGGTTTGAGTGGTATTTTTGTATGAAAATCTCAACGTATTTTTCCTTAGTGAATTGCACACATGCGAATCCGGGGCGAGTATTGCTAGTTACTATTAGTTTATAAAAATCACAACAGAGATTCTTTACAAAAAATGATAAAACGAGGTTTTGGGTTAGTTTATTTGTCTTGAAGAACAGTGAATACAGAGACGTCATTAAACGTATGTAACGAAACCATAGCGCGTTTCAAAAAAAGGTACAACGCCATCTATCGACCAGATAGATAAACTTCCAACGTAGGAAATTGAAACTGTTCCGTTTTCATGATAATTTTAAATAATATATAATTTCTACACAAACGATGGATGGACTGTGTAAAGAATGATATGGCAAGAAGGTGTCTGATGAGATGACGAGTAATAGAGAAGTATGGAAGAAGAAGACATGCTGCGCCGACCCCAAATGAATCGGGATAAGGGCAAGAGAATGATGACGATATAATTTCTACACAATATGAATACATTAAATTAAGCTTATTTTACGCATTTTGGTTAGTTAATAAACTTATGTCTGATTGCTAATGTATCACGTCACAAACTTAATGTTCTGATTTCCCAGAATTTCCTCAGTACGTAAATAGGTTTATTTACTACCATCTGTGCCCGTATTATTTTGGCATTATACAGGAATATTAGGATACGGGTGTGTGAAGTCTTAGTACATACTCTACAACATAATAAACTGAAAAAACTGTTAATTTAAACTTACACTAGTTAGTACATCTTTTGTTAAAGTACGAATTATCCGAACTCGTTGTCAAGTTCTGGGGGGACTCAATATACACGACACGATAGTGCTAAATGCTTGAATTTAGAAATAGGGTCTTTAATGGGTCATTAATGTAGATTATGAATAAAGGAGGCCCTAAAATTATTCCCTGTGGTACACCGCAACGGTTAGTTTTAAGTTCAGATTGATATGTAATATTCGTGTTGTTTGATATTTTTGATACTAATGTTCTTTGCTGGCGATTCGACAAATAACTTTTAAACCAATCAAGCACTTTACCTCTTAGGCCATTATCTCTCAAGTTTGCAAAGTAATCGTTTTATGTGAGACAAAATCCAAAGCTTTGCTCATCTCCAGAAAGACTGATAGTGTTGACATTTGGTTTTTAAGTGGAACTACTCTTCCTAAATCCAAACTGATTATCTGTAAGAATATTATTTTTACTGAACTATATGAAGTTGTACGTTTATTATGTTACACCTTGTAGATGTTCTAGGTATATGGCGCTTAACTCGTAGTTATAAAGCTCATTTGTACACAAAAAACTTGAATTGATCTCTAAAGTTAAATTAAGCAAAAGCAAGCGATTTATTTATTGCTCACCACTGCTTCGGATCACTAACTCTTCTAGGACCAGCTTCGATTTCGATTTTCCACTTGAACTGAACTGTGATCGGTTTTCTCTCTTGGAAAAAAGGCACATGGTTAATGTGTTGTGTCGCAGTTAAAAAAAATCTTGTCTAAGGGTAAAAGAGTAATATCGACATCTTAGGTTGTAGGTAATCGTAATCCTCCACGCGGCCCCAGTGGAGAATGTTACACCATGTCTTCTATTATTTTTTAACCTACTGGCCAAATCGGATTCCTCACGATCTTTTCTTCACCATTTGGAGATAAGTGGTGATGAAATAATGTACACAAAGGCCTACTTGAGTTGGTACCTTCAACTACACGACACCTCCTTTCTTGCCATATCATCCTTCACACAGTCCATCCATCGTTTCTTTGGTCTTCCTCTGCTCTTATAGCCATACACATTCATTGTCAAAACTTTCCTTTCGATATTTGCCTCATTCTTCCGCATCAGATGCCCATATCACGACGACCAGTTACCACACAACTTTTCAGTCACCGACACTACTTTCAGACTTCATCTTATGTAGTCATTTCTCCATTCACGTAACACCACACATACCCCTAAAAATTCTCATCTCCAAATTCTCAAAAGCCTTTTATTCATACCTTTTATGGTCCAACATTCTGATCCATACAAGACAGTAGGTCTAACCATTCTTTCATAAATTTCCCTCTTAAGTTTAAAAGGTAAATTACTTAGCTTTTCGAAATAAAAACTGTCACATCCAATATCTAATTGAGTCAACCATAATCACAGTTACATATTTGCTTTTCATCCTAAAATGTAAATGAATATTAACGTAATGAATATATAATCGGACCTACTCAGTCTGAGAATTGAGTTGAACATCGCAATAATGTAATTCAGGCCTAATATTTATAATTCCATTTCCAAGTCATTTGGGATTTTCCGAACTTGATTCGTGGTTAATTACCGAACTGTGTCCACAGACTTAGCACAAACTACAGAGTAATGTTGTATTAATATTAGAGTATATTGTAGTACTACTAGGGGCTTGCGTAGTCAAGGGACTTTTGTCTACGGAGGACAAACGTTCCTGTTAGTAAAAAATGTTTCCACCCAATGTAATGTAATGTTGTCTCCTTTCCATGAAAAAGAGCGGGCTGTAGTCCTCCAGACGGGCCCAGTGCGGTCCGATTAGTAAATCACATATCTTCGATTTTTTTTGTTTGAAGATATGCTGCGTTTCTTCAACGATATGTGAACAGAGGATGTAATAATTACAAAAAGTAAGGCACCTGTTCAAACTTACTACTAGTATCTAAGTCAGGGTTCTTACCACTGTGCCATTACCGCTCTCATCCTCAATGTGTTGATAAAGTGCACACTGAGAGCTTGCCACGGGTTCAACGTACTCGGCCACAATTGCCCGGCGTATCATCGTACTAAAATCCACAGTGTGCGTGCCTTGGCACATTAATTCTTTTTTTTTTGAGGCCATCCCCTTACTTTTTTGCGGTCCAGTCTGTCAATATCCTCGATTATTCCGCCATCTTTGTATTTGGAGGTATTTTTGTTATTCGATTTTTGTTGTAAGCGATCTAGTTTGATGGAAAAAGAAGTTCTTCGGGAGAAGTCCTTCGTCAGCACTTTAAAGCGCTGAGCAGACGATGGACTATTTGCCTCGCAGATTGAAAAGACCGCTGAAATGGTTCTCATTGGCATCTCATTGGTTACTGCGTTATTCTTTATTCATTATTTCAAGTCCATTGGTTATTACAAGCTCTCCGCTTCCGTCTTCAGAAAAATAAATCCATCGCCTGCTCAGCGCCTTATGGTACTGTGAAAACTCATTACTGTGTAATGAGGAAGCAATCGGGTAACACGTCTCAGGGGTGCGAGAGACAGTGATATATTATTTTGTGAAGCTGATAACATGTGTGTGTATATTGGAGTATAAATAATTAAACTTGATTTTTGGCGAACCCACTTCGAATTTAGATTTAAGATAATACCTACCTGTACTCTGCAGATATTCCAGTAAACTGTTTATTTTATAGTCACCCAAAAAAGCTTTTTACAAAATTTCATTTAAATTGGTGGGAAAATTTTGATCAGATGTCTTAAAGTATTCAACTGTCTGACTGGGAGGTTATGTTTTACATTTCTATATGTATGTAAATAAGGACGCCAGGTTAGGCACTAACCACACGATAAACCATAAGGATTGTTATTGTATAATAATGTTTTTGTTAATAAAAGACAAAATCCTTCTTTGCCTATCAAACAAATACGGTCAGTAAGCAAAAAATATCACATACTAGCTTATGACCGCGGCTTCGCCCGCGTGTAGTTTGGTAACTGTCCCACGGCATCATACTACCGGGATGAAAAGTGTCCTATGTGTTAATCCAGGGTATAAACCATAAGTGTCAAATTTCATCGAAATCCAGTCAGTAGTTTTTGGCTGTATATACAGACATACGTACATCCATACATCCTCAGAAACTTTCGCTTTTATAATAAAAGTAAGATTGAATGAATTTCAAACTGTACCTACTCTTTCAATTATCACATACAAAAAAATACAAAAGAGTGTCTAAGCAATTCGAAATTCAAAAGGACAGACGAGTAGTAATCTGAAATTACGCCGAATTTCTGAACCGAACGGTTCGCCACCGTACCATGTAACACGGAATTCTTTTTTCCCATCGGATAATCCCAAGCCCATATAAAATTCATTTTTAATATGGACTTCAAAGAAGTGTGGAAAAAGAACGGAAAAAGTTCTGCGTTAAAGCGGATTAGGACAGAAACATAGCGGGGAAAATGACAATATTTTTCATAAAACAGGAATAATTTATGTCGCAGTCAACATTTTTAATCGGCGAATACTACTTTTGACTGGTTTCATTCAAAATTCTCACTAGGTTGAAACATGTTTGCCTAGTTAAACAAATTGTTTGGAGTCATTACAAATAAAAATGTTGTCTTTTTAATTGGCCACAAACCCAATACGTTCCTAAATAATTAATTGCAAAAGTGCGTAAAGCCAACAATGTCACCACAATCACGTCGTGAAACACCTGACCACAGAACAGGAAAGTATGACAGAAGAGAGAGAAGGCATATATCGAGCATTAGCGAATTCCAGGCTGATATTCTTTCTGCCTTCAACAACCATTTAGGATACTGTATTTTCAGTTACGGAGGCAATAAAAAGGCGCCCTTTCCAGGAGCATTTGCTTGTAATGTAATAGCTCAGATTCATTTCAGTACGAAAATTACAGTGCGCAAGCTGTAATGATACAATTAGTAAAAACGACTTGTTTCTTACTAAAATTTATCAGTATCTTGGATTGTTACAGAAAAATGCAAATGCTATTGCGTTTGCACAAATAGACACTCTTTTAATTAATTAATTAAACACACAATTATACAAACACACTCTAGTTCTCACACACGGCCATAAACACGACTTTCATTTTTCTTTTTATTGTTTTATAAAAATGTGTAACTTATACCTAATTAGCACAACGAATCAATTGTTAATTAATTGAGAAAGAGCGAGGTTTATCCCATCACAAGTATCTTCGGATTACTTTCTGGGAAGCCCCGGCAACTTATTTGTATTGATTTAAGATAATAAACACATTTTTTTTTTTAATATTAGAAGAGTGTCTATTTGTATCGTAATGCTCAAAATTGAATCTTGGAATGTTGCGTTACAAGCGCATGGTTGGGTGAGGAAGCGCCTTTACGAATTGCAAAATTAGTTATCTATGACAGAATTTTTTGTTGAAAAGTAGTTTTGACCGGTTAAGAGTTTTGTCTGCGACATCAATGCACCGATGAGATATAATCTGATAGTAACCAACGGCTTACCCTGACATAGTTTCAAATTTATGATGAATTTAGCATTCAAAGGACACATTGACGGAAACGAAATGAATGTTACATTGTTAATAGTATGATTGCCATTGCGAACGGCACCGATGAATTGTATTTCTGTGAATATTTAAAACGAGTAGTTCACACAATTTTCAATCATGTTTCCATGCTTTGTAGTTCATAAATACAAACATCTGAGTAACCCACTTTCCACACTTTCTAGAATATATTCGGAATTTTCTAACATTTCAAAGGAAGAGAGACCCCCTTGTTACATGATGCTTTTAACAAAACTAGCGAAAAGTGGGTGTACTATAGCCCCTGCCTACCCCTTCGGAAATACGGCGAGATTATATTTCAAAGACAGTTTAGGGTTACATTCAGGGACCATACATTCGATATACAGGAAATATATTTTTTGTTGATTCAGTGACATGTACCGAATATTAGTGAAATAGTCGTGAAACAAAATAGTGTATCGAATATTTTTGGCTATATTTAGATCATATTTAAAGGTATCTATTTTAATCTACTCTTTTTGCTTCAGAAGTATATCTATTACTATTCTATTTTTTAAAAACGTTGCTCCATATTATGAATTTCTTCTGCACTGTGACAAATATATAAACTCACATACACAAACAGCCAGACCCGGAACAACTACCTGTGGGCCACACAAAATTAAATATTTGTTCCGTGCGGGAATGGAACCCGCGACTTGCACCGCAGCATCCAGTCGTTCAGCCACTGCATCAACCGTGTCGTCAAAGTTTCACGCTCGGACTCTGACACGGCCGTCTGTTTTCACGCGTCATGAGCAAAATTCTGAAGTCATAGGCAAATGGCTGTCAGCGCAAACTAGTGCATTTTCGACTGCTGAACTGAACATATGTAGTTGTGGCGAGTAGTAGGGACCAATTAGAAACATTTCGTTCCGATATATTTTCAACTACCTGACATATTTCTTTCTTTCTTATATCTGTGGTATCTGACTATAAAGCGATACGTCGTGAATTCACAAGAACGAACTTATCCTTGATATAAAAGTCTCGACGTACTACTTTCATCAGATTAACATTGGTCATCCATCGCGACCTGACATTAGCCTTGCAGACTGATGGATCTGAGCCAAGTTATTGATCTAATAATCAAGGCCAAGGATTATCCTGAAAAGGACTGGATTATTTTGTACACTTTGGAGGAAAATCAAGTTGAAGGCGCAGTTATTTATTGAAAGATGTTGAGTTACCCTGGTATCTATACTTTACTTCATCATCATCATCATCATCATCATCATTTCAGCCGAAAGACGTCCACTACTGGGCATAGGCCTCCCCCAAGTGTCGCCACATTGACCGGTCCCGTGCGACTCACATCCAGCGGACCCCTGCAACCTTCACTAGGTCATCGGTCCACCTAGTGGGAGGCCTTCCAACGCAGCGTCTTCCGGTTCGCGGTCTATATTTATACTTTACTTGAGTTTAAGTAATTACTATGCAACCATTTTTATGCAGTAGACGAGAATTTGAACGAAGTAAGAACCGTCAAAGAAAGCAAAGCTTACTTTTGACGGTTCTAACTTCAAGCAATTACTAAACTACAGAAGAAAAATCGTACTTCAAGTTACTACTTTAACTCAAGTGACTTTAACTTTTTTATAGATATGGGTGTTAGATGGTGTCAAATTAAGTTTTGGCTAAAAAAGAGGCATCTACTGAGATGAAGATGAATGGATGAGCATGGAAGGAGTAAAAATGCTGAAAATAAACTTGGATAAAAGCAGGAAAACGATGTAGATGATAATCATTGCTGTGAGGTAGACTGTATGGAGATAAAATTACAATTTTGTGAAAACACTCAAAAGAGTTCTATCAAAGAAAAAGGACTCAATGATAGCGAGATGTGGTAGAAAGAAATAAAAAAAGGCGTAGCGCCGACTACAAATACATAATACCTGGAACAAGGGCAGGAAGATGTGAGTCAAATTATTCAATTAGTTAATTCATAACGTACACAAAATATATTTTAGCAAAGTGTTTATTGTAGCATACCTGCCACTAAATTAATTAGGTGTCAAACCGACGTGGCGATACGCTATCAATATTTTGAATCATATTCATCCCGACTATTATTGCTCTAAAGCTTTTACTCGGTAACAGACTATGATAGAAATTAAATGCTGAAATTAATGCTATAGAATAATAAATTTTCTGACCGTTATTTTGCGTATTTGGGTTCCATCTCTATTATATTTATTCTTCTCGTCTCAATTATATCATCTAGTCTTTTTTGAACTATGTTCAGGTCAGCAGTTTAACCGGCTGCGTATTTTCCGCAGAGCGACTGCCTATCTGACCTCCACAAACCAGTTATTGGGTAACATGATAATCGAAATGGTAACACTGGTTTTCCGACATTCGGACTACCTGTACCAACTGCCAAATACCTGTAAATGATAGCCAGGACCAACAGTTTAATGCTGACAGCTACAGTTAAACGTAACGGGGGCGTCTTGAATTTATTAGTTTGTTCCCCATCAGATAGTCTGACAACCAGTATTATCAAGGGGTATCGTATTACCAAGTACTAACTGGGTTGTGGAAGTCAGATAGGCATTCACTCCATGTAAAATAGGTACTTGTATTCAGTTGGCATTCGGTTAGACTGGAAGCCGACATAGTTCAGAGAAGACAAGGTGGGTGATGATGAGTTCCCATCCATGGACCAACCTCGGCAAGTGGGGTTTGTATATTATTTAATGCTTGAGCCTTATTTTGGTTCATTTCAATTCTTATTACAATCTTGAAATTATAATCATAATCATTAACCCTAGAAACGGAATATTTACCATGTTTACTGATTGTTTGCAAAAAACGAACAAAAAAGAGGGTAGACCGATTTTTCTGCTAAACACCCAACCACAATAACTTCAGTTAATCCGTGATCATGGTGCTTGCAACAGCGCCAAAATAGCGGGAACTCAAAACAATCAGTAAACATGGTAAATATCCCATTTTGAATGATAATATTAATCATGAAATCAGGAAAACAAAAGAAAAGAAAGAGTACCTATTTTCAAAATACACCTTCCTAGTTTTAAGCTAGTGTGGTAGATCTATCAACACGCCAATTGCGTGGGATGAGCTCGTGGCCAATTATAACTTCCTAAATAGCAACACGGTGCGCCGCATATCGCTTCAATTGTTCTGCGGTAACACACGAAATGTTATGAGGTCATGAAATCTAAACAATGAAGTATCTCGAACTGTTATTTAGTTTTGTTTTGTTGGCTTGTTAAAAGAGTTGTGTTTGTATCAATATTTTTGATACTACATTGTATACATTTTCTCTCTCAATTACCGTTTAGTTGCGACATAAAACAGGTACCTGCATGGCAGACAAGCTGACCAAGACAAAGTCTGGATTTGAAGACTTCCACCTGTAGGTTTGTGTCGGTGCTTCATCTCAAAGTAGTCCAATAATAATAAATATTTTATTTCGGATCAAATTACAAGATCCATATGTTGTTAGTAAAAGTTTTAACCTAATGTTAAACCAACCTCAACTCTGAGATCATCATCTGCCTAGCCTTTTCCCAACTATGTTGGAGTCGCTTTCCAGTCTAACTGAATGCAGCTAAATACCAGCATTTTATATGGAGCGAATGCCTATCTGACCTCCACAACCCAGTTCTTACTGGGTAATACGATACCTCGTAATAAGACTGGCTGTCAGACTTTCGGGCCACTGACTACCAAATTGGCAACCCAGGCATTTGTGGTATCTTCAAGATGTAGTTATTAGATTACATTATTACATTTAGCTACTACGTATAATTTAGATACTAACTAGATAAATTAAATTAGGTATGTATAATTTGCTTTTAACTATTCCAATATATCATATAATTAAATTAATCTAGACTTATATACAAGTCTACCTAAGAATTTCTGAGATATAGGGGTGTGACTACTCAATAGACATCCCAGACTAACCGATTTGATACTATTACTCTTGTCTCCAGTCTAGACTGAATTCTAGGAAAAGTAGGCGCCCAAAATTTGTTAGCGTTAGTAGATCTAAAAATTATGCCTACATTTATAACCAGGAGTATAATATAGCCCACTTCAAAATTTCTTTACCACTTTGGGAACAGTTCTTACTATATTAGCATGCACTTTATCTGTACTAAGGCTCCATTAACGAGCTGTTAAAACAAAATTAACGCTATATTATTGGCAATTCTGTGTAATAAAATTAACTACAACGGGCCCTTGTCAATTTCGTTTAAGTACCAAAAGAATTGCACTGTACGATTAAAACATTTTCTCTATCTGAAGATGGCTGTACACCAGAGTGGGGCAAAAACTAATTGTGAAAACAATTAACAACTAACAATTAAATTGCCAAATTTAGTTGCAACTAACAACTAAAATGATTAATTGTAATTGTAACGTATCGCAATTAACAATTTATTAATCGTGCTTGTAAAACTTTGCAATTACAATTAAATTAATTGTGCTTGTAAAAATTTGCAATTAAAATTGGTTAATTGTTAATTGTTTGATACACGTTTACAATTACAGTTAACAATTAATAAATGTCAGTAACTGAAAAACAAAATGCAAACAATACAAGAGCATTCTCCATAATATTCTCAAAGGTATGTAAAGCCTGGATTTAAGCCAGAACATTACGTAAAAGTGTAGACTATGGACTCCTGCCATATTTGCATTCATCAAATACGTAGTTAAATTAAATATTAATTGCTTAAAACAATTAATTTAATTACAAATAAAAATTTAATTGCAATTGAATTAATTGTAAACCACAATTAACAGATTTAATTGTAATTGATTTTAATTGCATTTCAAAATTAAAAAATAATTGAATTAAATTAATTGCAATTAATTTAGTTGAAATAAAAATTGTAATTGTTTGCCTCTACAATTAAAAAAATAACTCAATTGTGCCCAACACTGCTGTACACTCCCGCAGAGACATTCCGAGGCAGGGTGTTCCTTGCTCGGCTTTACACTCTCACTCATTTTAATTTTAATTTTCTCTGTAATTTTTGATACAATTTATTGTTCATGAATAAATGACTAATGAATAGCTCTGCCTCGGAGTGTCTCAGCAAGTACAGTCACCACTTAGTATTTAACTTTGTACTCAACCCTGAAAAAGATGCTAGCTTTTTAGAGTTCGGTACCCGAAGGGTAACCAACAGGACCCTATAACTAAGCCTCCGCTGTCCGTCCGTCTGTCTGTCAGCGGGCTGTATCTCATGATCCGTAATAGGTAGACGGTTGAAATTTTCACACAATTAAAAGTTAAAAGGGGGATCCCCTATTACGATGATACGGACCCCTTCATGCGCAAGTCTGATTCGCAATTAGCCCGTTTTATTTCATAAAATTGATTTTTATACCGTTGAAAATTTTCAGATCTCACAAAAAAAGGAAATCCGGAACCACATATAAAATGTAGGCCATTCAAATATTTGGTTCTGTGTGGGAAGCGACCCATAGTGCAAACGTCAATTGCTCAGCCGCTGTGTCGAACTGTATAGTAAAATTCAAAAATATTTAAAATAGAGCCTTTGTTTGGTACGGATGTGAACAATTTACGGGTCAAAAGGGATTATTTTAGATGTATAGAAATTATAACAATATTTAGATTGAAAAGAGTCCATGGAGTTTCTTGCCCGTTCTTCTCCATAGAGATCCACGCTTTGGAATGTGCGACGACAGTACTTTCTCAAGTTATTATGTCTTGTGACTGTGACTGTAGCTTCGCTTTTTTTTGTATTTGACATTTAAAACTGACTATAATGGACTAATTGAAATAAATGCTTTGAGTTTTAAGGTTATTTAAAAAAACTGGATGAAGTTTTTCTTTTCAACTCATTGATTAATTCGTAAGATTCACGCTACTTCGTCATAAATCGATAATGTTACTGTTTGGTCGACATTTAAATTATATTGTCTCGTTCTACTCATGCTGAAAATCGCATCTATTATTTCATGTGGAATGTGGGAGATCACTTTTCTTAGTGTAACCACTTTGCCACGTGACCTAAATACGATAAGGACACATTCAACAAAAAAAATATTGTATTAATTTAATTAAAATTTTATTTTGTGTAAAAGTTAGTTATAATGTTGTGTGGTAGTACTTGTCTCTAATTATTTGATTACGTAATAACATTATTTTTAAGTGTACTTTCTAACAAAATTATGGATCGTTGTGTCTGATGCAAATAAATGAATTGAAAAATTGAATTGTATTAACGACTAAGATCTTTGCTCTCTATAACATAACATGACGACTGTAATCGCCAAACAGTTATATGGGGTATGCTTTATGCCATCAACCGGGCACAAATTGAGACTCCGTGGCTGCTACTGAGAAATTCCTGATGAAAAAACCCAATAACACTGCCCGACCAGAAAGTCAACCCAGGACCTCATGCTCAGCAGGCGTGATTGCGACCACTAGGCCAACGAGGCAGTCTTTGCTTTCCATAATGTTTTGCATTCCATCCTAAATTCCAAACCTATCGTAACCATCCATAATCTATAATATATTCAATAAAAAAACTCGTTTACTACCCAGGTATTTTAACAAAGTCCTCCAAAGGAATCCATTTACAAAACGTTTTCTTAAAGAAACGGAAAAATTTCCTGACATTCTCGACCAATACCAGAATCAGCGTTCCAGATTGACCTGTTTAATGTACCAGAAAATGGAATTTGCGTGTGTTATCGATAAAATGGTGAAGGAATTACGCACTTTCGGGTCGATTCAATAATGTGGTGCCTTTGGCTGGTTTCCACGTAATTCTGGAACCTTTTCAGTACGGTTAAAAGGTTTCAATTAGATTTACAGATGTTACCGCGTCTGGTAATCATGTAATTTATTTTCTGTGAGGGCTTGCTTATTGATTATGGATATATTTTGGAAGTATTAGGAGTGTGGTTGAGTTTTTCGTAATAGCTTCAGAGGAGAATGTGCTAAATGCAAAATCTAATCTAGTATAATATTATACAACATTAGTTTTAGTATTTGCGAAACCTAAAACACGTGTCTAGTATTTATAAGTAAAGAATCTATGTACAAAATTTCAAAACTTCAAAACTGTATCATGAAAAATCACAAAGTTATAAGCTTCTTCTGTTACCTGGTTGTCCGCACAAAAACGTGGCAGCCACGCGGCGCGCCCGCGTGCGCGCCTCCAGCGTCGTCTTGAGTTCATTGTTAAATAATAATTTGGCAGTAGGAACCTAAATGATTGCGATAGGTACTTAGTGTCACTCGGTGTCCAACTTGTAGTACTTTTGTTTTTATATTTTTGGGAAAAAATATAACATGGTTTAAAAATTATTGGAATCGATTCAGTTACTTATTCTAAACAAACTATATTTAGGTTTCGCATATACTAAATGAATGTTGTATAGAGGTAAATTTTGTTTGTTTTTTAGTTTGGATGTAGGGGATAATCTTCGGAACTTCTGAACCGATTCAGAAAATTAATTTACTAATGGGAAGCTACTTTTTTCCATGGGACAATTTCCGATGATAACGCGAGTAAAGCCGCGTAGAAAAACTAGTATTCTATAAATGAGCGCTCACTTTACTTAAGTCGCGGCAAAAAAGTGTTTACACTGAGAAAACTGACCTCAAAGCCTATCCTGCATGGAGCGATAGATACGATTCTCAGTATGAGTGAGTCAATAATAATCAAATGTTATTTTATTGTGAACGAAACAGAAATGTGATCTTTTTTTGACGCAGTATGGCGAGTGTAACAAATCGAATTCTCTGACTAAATGAATATTAGTTGGTGTTTAAGCCTTTTCGAATAATCTCTTTTTTTATGATTTTCTGAAAGTCGATTAATAAAAACAAGTCACCTCATCTATCGCTTTCCATCAGGCGTGATCGAGGTCAAGAGCAAGCCGTTTTAGAAATAAAAAAAGTAAAAAAAAATGGCAAATTCGCAATCGGATAGATTAGTCCAATGAATAGAGAGAGAACGAGGTATGAATATCATCCTTATCAGTTCAGCCTGGAATCACCCACTGTTGGGTACAGGCCTCCCCCCCTTTCTTCTGACATTCTTCTCTGTTCTTTGCGTCCCTTAACCATCCATTTCCCGCGATCTAGACGATATCGTCAACCCAACGCGCTTTTGGACGGCCCTGGTTTCTTAGATAACCTTGGCCAACATTCCGCCAAAATCTTACTCCATCGGCCATCTCCGCGTCTAGCCAGATGTCCTGCCGAACTCAAAGTATGAATATACAGGGTGTAAGGGACACCGACGACGTATTCAGTACATCATTCAACGCACAGCAAGGACACAATAAAGCGTACAGCAAAGCATAGAAATTTTTCATGGGTTATTAAAAAAAAAAGGCTGCAGTTCCATTCATTTTGACCGTGTAGGTGTTGCACTTCTGTAGGAAACAGCTGTTTTTTTTTTTAATAACCGATGAAAAATTTCTATGTGGAGAGGCTCAGAATGATGTACTGAATACGTGGTAACCGTTTTCGCATCGGTGTCCCTTCCACCCTGTATACTTTAGTGGTAACGTAGGTTCAGAAGTGCTCTCTACAGTTCCATCCTTGAAACTTTATTAATGACTTAATTTATTACCAACAAAAGCGGAATTTTAAACCGCATTACCGGCAAAGAATTAATAACCGCATTCCCGGCAACGCAAGCGACACGAATATTCTCACATAATTTAGCAAGTTGATAAACCCCCAGGTATTAAGCATAAGCTGAAAATAACTTCAGCTTCAATCCACGTAACTTGGCAATTTAAGTTTTCAAAACTATCCTGAAGTTGTGCTAGTTAAACGCTAGTTGTACGGCCCTAGAGGTTTCCTATTTAGCGTTGGTGTGATGTTCAAGAAAGAGCGGGTAACATTTTTCATGAATAAATTATTTAGTACAAACTTTCTTAAAAAAGTATAGTGGGTAAATTGATATTTTTAAGTTAATTAAAAAGTAGGAAATACTCAAATAATGAAATAAATAAAATTATCAATACATTTTGATCAGCATGAATCACAAGATGTAGAATGGCGTTGACACTTCTTGCTACGCCACACACCGAGCTACGCGGATTACTACGACGTAGCACTGTGCTACGAACGCGGAGCCTCTACGACTTTGAAACTTTTTGAATATTAGGAAAGATTCAAGTCAACCTTTTTTATTTTATTGTTTTTTTTTTATTTATAGCATTAATTCTAATGAAATCTACTTATGAAGGTCAAAAACAAGAGGATGGAGCTACAGTCCCAGTCATTTCGTTCATTTAGTTTACTCTTATTAATTAAATAAATCTCTAGGTTTTCTAACACAACAAACGTGTGAAATTCGCGTACGCGCGCGCCTGCGACCTATCAGCTGTTAGCCGCGTGACGCCGTTCTGTCTCATTACTATCGTACCGTGCAACAATGGGTAGGCAGAGCACAGTGGGAGACAGAACGGTGTCACGTGGCTAACAGCTGATAGGTAAGGCAATTTCATACGTCTGTTGTGTTATTAGGATAAGAGTGAACGAATATAAAAAAAGTTTCTTTGGGAAAGTTGTTTGTTATCACGTGTTCACTAATTTTAATTGGCGTCGCCTTGAGCTCATTGATAATAATAATTTGGCGCTAGGTACCTAAATTATTGCGATAGGTACTTAATTTCGCTTGTTGCCAACTTGTAACTTTTTTTAAATGTTTTTGGGACAAAATATAACATGGTTTAATAATTATTGGAATCGATTCTGTTACTTATTCTGAACAAACTATATTCAGGTTTCGCATATACTAAAATAATGTTGTATCTTAAATGGGTCTATAGAGTACGCAATTGTTCCGTACTAGTGCAATAAAACCTTCAAAGAGCAAGTTTACTAAGCCTGTCGGTGTTTTTTCTGGGGTCAAACACGACCAAGACTATAGAAAAATGGGATTGCTACAGAAAAGTGTATATGCTGTCGCGGACATCGCGTTTCTCCCACCAACCCGCTTGCGCTCCTAACTTAACCACCCACATTAGACCGTTGATGATGCTTTTAACTGTAATTTCAGCAATTTCGGTTGGCTCAAGTCTGTTCAGTGTTGCGATGCGTGCACTCAAACTTGGTCTGTTCTTTTGTTCATTACAGCAGTAGACTACGAAGTGTAGAAGAAAATTTAGTTCGAAGTGTCGGCTAAGTTGTTGATGTGTTCTCGTTCAATTTCCTGCACGCGAGTCTTTGGTAAATTGAAGAATGCTGGGTTGTTAGAGATCCTAGTTTGTTGCAGTTTTGATGGTAAAGTTACCGATACATAAACCAATGTTTAATGTCCGGACAACACGAAACCAATACCTGCTCCCTAAATATAGCGGTCGGTCAAATGAATATATAATCGTCGCGTTTCCAAACAATTGAATGGCGTATGAAACGCCATTCAATTGTTTGGAAAACGGGAAAGCGCCTTCTGTGCCCACGATCACGTGTTCAGGTTCGCCTTACAAACGTGAACGCGACGGTTGTATGTCCGTACATCTTTTTGGTTAGCTAAGTCCTAACCAAAGCGATCGCTGTACGGTACGGTTAGCTTTGCTTTGGTTACCACGCTGTCTTGGTAACAAAATAAAGAACCATTCATAAAGAACCCATACCTTTTTGACCCCCCCCCCCCTCCCGCTCTGGGCGGAGTGGAAGGGAGTGTCAGTGTCACTTGTACTGACTAAAACCCATCCATGTTCCTTCTTTGCCCTTTGTGTTCCAGGGCCGCGGTATCTCTTTCGAACAGTCCCGCAGCTTTAGCAGGCATCGGCCCGTGTGGACCCCTACGTGGTTGCTGACATCTCTTTGAGGCGCGCGTGGAACACGAACGCGCCGTCGACACGGCCTGTCGTCATAAGACGGCCGGACGGCGAGCTAGCCCATAACTCGCCGTCCACAGGCCCGCGCCTACGGTGGCCGGGGGCCATACCTGCATTTGCTTTGCTGCGTTTGCTCTTTTGAATTGAATTTGCTATTAAGTAAAAACATGTTCAACTTTATAAGAGTAGATAAGAGAAACCCAGTCCAGTCTAGTCTTTTCTATCAGGCAAACCAGTTAAATGCCGCGTGTATTTAAAACCCTATGAATAAGGAAATACGACATGCACACATTTTAAATCAGTACAGATAGACTGAATTACAAAACGTAGTTTGAATGCAGTTTGCATAATGTCCGCAAAACTTTCAACTGCTAGCAAGCTTGACAACATCTACATAACAACGAAAGGGACTGAACTGGTAAAATAAACTTAGTAATGAAAACATAACCCTTCCTTGGCAGTCGGGTAAAAACTCAAAGTCTGATTTAGGTGATTCCTTCAATATAAACCGCGATTTACTTTCTTTATTTTCAAAGATTTTGGCAATTATGATAAAATAATTAGACTAAAAAGATTTTTATATAAATTATAATTATTTAAAATATCGTCAAAGCTATTGAAATTATATTTGCTAGCAATCAGAAACCCTTTGGAGAATACAGGCGTTGTGTTTTGTTATTTGCTGTAAATCGTCATAATAACACGAAATAATGTTATTTGGGAGACTACAGATGGACGGCGCTGCCGAGGCCGGCCTGGAAAGATGACGACCTGGTTGCATGACGATCTGGACGCATATCGCGAGGGTTGGTTCGAGGTGCCACGGATCAAGAGTTCATGGAAAGACTTGGGGAAGGCCTTTGCCCAGCAGTAGGACAGCATGGGCTAGAGATTAAAAAAAATACAGTTAACCTAAAGATTAAGTCAAAGAAACATCTAAAGTGGACTCGACGATCTTTTTCACCGTTGTGACCCCAAGTACTCAAACTCGCAAAAAAACGTACACTTGTCCGTGCACCTATCATCCACTTCAGACGAACTTAGAAAAACTCAAGGAATAATTAATAACGAAAGTCACAAAAAAAAAAACAAGACTGGCTGGCTGCAAAATAAATCGCACATCAGAACGCTAAAAGATAAAGCTGCGTTCTCAAAAAAAAAGTGGGTACCTAGCAAAAAATCTAATTTCGCAATTTGTCTGCAGCACACTGCAATGTTTTTAATTGAAATTTATTCGAACAAACGCCATGTTGTGTTGTACTCTTTGCGTTTTATGTCTGGCCATTTATTTTTATGAATAAGTTTTTCATATTGCCTGTATGTTGTGGATATTTTTCCTGCTCGTTGGGAAGTGAGCCATTTAAAAGCAGTCATACATTTAAAAGTCGGGAAAGAGGTAGTAAATATTTATGTTATGAGAAGTTATTTTCAATGGAAACACACTTTGTGAATGGAAAAGTAAATAAAACTTCGATTTGGTGGTTCACTATGTGCTGACCGCTATTATATCGCATAAATATAAAACTACGCCTAAATATTTCTATGGACATTCATTATTCGATAAGCAATCTCTCTATTCAGCTTCATTCGGTTAGGCTGGAAGCCGACTCCAATGTGCTAGGCTATGCAGATCATCATCCTAGCCTTTTCCCCAAGTTTCTAACAGCTATATTTTGAAACTTAAAAATCATTCCGGGATATAGAGTTGATGATACCCACTTCCTTGAGGCCTATTAACACCACCTATTCCGAGCTCTGATCACAAATCTCTTTGTTGAAAAACACACGAATCGATTTGAGCCTGTCGGGTTCTAAATACATGCTTTTTATTTTTGTAGTTTGTTAAAAGAATGGGCTTTTTCCTCCCATACTTGGACTAATGTAGTATCAAGGTAGTAAACCGTAAGCTTCTCTATTCTATCTCTATCTATACCTTTATCTTCTATCAACATTTACTAGATTTACCTCCGAAGTCGATTGAGTGAAATAGGTCAAGTTGTCTGTGGGTGACGAACTGACTATCTGTCGTGTCGTTACATTGCAATCTGCCAACATAAGGGGGTGAGCATATAGGGCTTGTAGCTAATCAATAGCAGACGCTAGAATCGGTCTTTGAGGTTAATCAGCGCTTGCCAAAGTCGGGTCGTGGATGTGTGACCGTTTGCTGGAAGCATGTTGAAGAAACCAAAATGTTCTAGAATGAAAAATTCGAAGACACGCGACTGCTACAAACCTGCATTGAGCTCGCATGCTTTATTAGGGACCTCGCGCACTACACGGCCACGAATTTGGCCGAAGTATCGACTTTTCGTCGAAACCAGGAAGAATGTTTGGTAGCTCGACCGGGCGTCCGACTAATTTTGATCAAGATTGTAGCCAGTTCTTCGACAAGTCGTGGCAGCGTAGTGCGAGAGATCCGTTATAGCACACTCCCTCTCATAGAAAAGAGACATGTGTTCCAGCAGACTATACATTCCTCTCCTTAGCGTGTCGATGACAATTTAAATTGAGCCAGCCCAAAATTTGGCGACGAGTTTGCACTTTCAGTAGCGTCTATCAGCTCCTGTGATACAACCCTTAAAGGTACACATAAATATATGAAGAGTTAAGTTTTTATGGAAGTTAATCATTTTTCCGAAGGGAAATAATATTGGGCGATTTTGTTGATTTGTTAATAACATACACATGAAAAATATAAATATAAAACATACTCTGAAACATGATACATGAAACGGCGGTAGCACAACTCTTCAATGACGTAGCTCGTTGTATAAACACCCTTACAAATGTGTTGGGGTAGGTGCATCGCCTCAAATTGCATTACGAGCAATCTGCGTTAGACTTGGTTCAGACAATTTGATTGTGTCATGTTTAAATTACAAAAGTTTGTAGACGTTTCACCAAGAAGATAGACAAAAGCCCCTCTCTTCCCTCTATTGATAAATTAATAAATTTTGTTGAATCTTTACATAGTGTCAAACAAAGTTGCTCTCGCTGTTTGTACGCTTAGATCTTTTAAACTACGCAACAGATTTGAATGCAGTTCTCAGCAATAGATAGAGTGATTCAAGAGGAAGGTTTATACAGGGTGTAAACAGACTATTCACATAGCCGTCAACCAAGCACTCTGTACATCAAACTAAGTAACTTTACGCAAAAATTATTGCTGGGAAACGACTTTTTTTTGGGGTGAAAAATCATGTTTTACGGTAGGACTCGATGGAAAGCACTCAAAGTATTGTGCTGATGGATGGATTGAATAGTACGGCGGTCGTGGAGGCGTGTAAAGTAAAAATCTTATATTAAAAACATGTATTTAAAAAAATCTTGTGAAAATGTTGGAACTTTGATCTCCAATATCTCCGTAACTAGAAGGTATGGTCTAGAACAAAAAAATGATCGTAAAGACGGGGAGAATAAGCGCCTTTCGGTTATGTTAAGGGTCTGTTTACACCCTTTATGTACATTGTACCCGTGCGAAGCCGGAGCGGGTCGCTAGTTAAAAATATTTGACTGCCTTGTTGGTCTAGTGGTCGCATGCGCGACTGCTGAACATGACATTCGATTCCCAGGTCGGGCCAAGTGTTATTTGGGTTTCCCATCAGGAATTTCTTAGTAGCGGCTCGCAGTCTGGACTTATAATGGGTTCATGACAAACTTAAATTATTTATAATTGAACTAGCTCCTGCACGCGGCTTCCTCCGAGCCGAGGGAACATATTTTGGCACTCAGTAATTGTGTAGATTTAAATTAGTCAAAGATTTTTTGAAATCGGATGAGAAGTTTTAAAGATTACCTCCTAAACCTAACATATCCTAACTTGACCTTGATTGACTTAACTTGATCTTTATAATATTAGTCTAGTTTTATTTTATTTTTTAAAACGTTGCCCGACACTAGGAATTTCTCCTGTATCGTAGGTGCGTTTACAAACATTTAAATTCACATACACAAACAGCCAGACCCGGAACAGGCCAGGCCATACAAATATTTTTTCCGTGCAGGAATCGAACCCGCGACACGAAGCGCAGCAGTCAATCGCTGAGACACTGCGCCAACCGTGCCGTCCGTAGTTGATACGAGTACGTCTATTTTGTTTCGTAAAACTAATAACATTATCTGATATTAACTCACTGGTCGCAATAAGTGTTTATTATCATTTTGGTACCCTTCTCTCATTAATCAGTTAAAAGCCGATTCGTGATAATCCTGATTAAAATGGACATAAATATTTCATGCATGCATATTGTGGTCAATCTCCATTGAAATATAAACTAAAATGTAGTTCTGACTGATTGCTAGGATTTCCATACAAAATGCTTATTATATAAGTTTGTGTAGTATTAATTATAATGGGAACAAACACCTGTGTTTTGAACAGGCTATGCCCATAATTTATGATTGGCTTAGAATTGATTCTATATATTTAGCAGTTGATTGTGTGACGTCATGGAAAAATAATAATAATAAATTCTTCTGCATAATTAGCCTATAATGTTCCCACTGCTGGGACACAGGCCTCCTCTCTATGAGAGGGAATGGGCTATAATCCACCACCAGGGCCCAGTGCGGGTTGGTAGATGTCACATGTCTTCGAATTTTTGGTTCTAGGGCATGCCGGTTTCCTCACGGTGTTTTCCTTCACCGTTTTTTAAAGCAGTGGTGATGAAATAAATTATACAAAGTAATGCGCCTGCCTGGGTTCGAAACCACGACGAAGATTTTTAAATATTAAAAAAAAAAACAATTATGTTTAGGAAATAGATCACTCCATAATTTTCAGCTTCCTTATTATTTATACAAAACAAAGTTATAACCAGTACACCTTCAGATACACCATACTTTTTTTGAGGTTTAGTGTTGCCATAACTTACTCAACATTTTAATAAGAAGACAGATGTTTGGAACAAATAACCATTCGACGCCTTAATACAAAAATAAACTCACGCTTTTTTCCCATAGGGGTAGGCAGAAGCTACAGCTATACTAATACACACTTCTTTTGCTCAATCCATGTTCGTATCTAGGTATCTGGTCATCCCAATGTCCTTACAAATCAAAACTATGTTTTTTTACTGAAACGAAAAAGAAAACACAGGTTGTTGCAAAAATATTGAAAAACAGCTAGATTCAAAAGCGTGTTGGTGAGCTGAATGAATAAAGTTCGCTTTAGGCGCTGCATGCCTAACGAAATCTGTCGCTTTACAACTCAACGCGAATCTGAATAAGCAGAAACAAGTTCAGAACTGACTCCGGGACTACATAAGAGCTAGGGTTGGCGCTACGAAGGGTTTTTCATAATTTGTTTCTTTTACCAAAATGAGTTTTTTTTTAAAGCTATGCACAGGGTGTGGTTTAAGTTTTAAAATAAAAAAAAGAATAGTTCTTATTCTATTAATCCCAAAAACTCATTTAAAACGTATGAAATAATTAAAATATCTACTGATTAACTTAAAGATAACTATTATTTGGTAAATAGGTAGCCATAAAATTAAATAGTAGGTGTTTTACGCAATAAGTGACGGTTTATTGCGTAAACACCTACAATTTCTTTGCTTTCATTTTAGCAAATCAACAATATTCATTGCGTTATTCACGATTTTTTCAAAAACCTAAAGCAGTGACTTTAGAATTTCTTTAATTTTTTTTTGAATTGTGATTGCAAGATCATTACACAAGTTTAATTACATCTAACTATAATTTGACCAACTAAAGTTAACTGCAGAGCCAAACTGGACAAGGCTCGTCCGAAAGAAGCAGCAATGAAAATGATTGGGAGGAGGTATTTGCCAAAAGTTACGCCGAATAATATTCAGTATTTTGTAGTTTTCTTGAGTGTGTGAACATAAAATTTATATTTTTGTTACCTTTTCATTTCGGAATAAAAGGCAAACTATTTACTATTATATTATATTTTATATTATTTATTTATTTTTTACTTTTTAAACTATTACTTAGAGTTTTCACAGAACCATTTTCTCAGCAACCGCAGCAACAAAAAAACGACAATGAGTATCGCTTTAATCCAAACAAAATTATGGCAAAGGTAGTTTATGGCCTGCCCCGCAATTACCAACGCAATAAAAGCCTATTTCCTTTACTTTTATTGCTCTCCTGCGCTGATAAGCAGCTAGTTCATTATATGTTCTTTGATATATACTTAATGCGGTATATAATTAGAAATAACTTCAAGGTCACATTTTTAATATTTAATGTCAAATAGTCGCGTTTATGTAAGGTGTGTGTAAGACGGGATATTTTTAAACTGGACCTAAAATCTATTAAAATTTTTAGTTCCAATTGACGTTATTTCGATCTAAAAATATTGCAGCTTTATGCTTGCGTGAATTAAGTTCAAAATATGTTTACGACTTTTGAATAAGTTATAAAATTAGTTAAATTGTTATCACACCCTGTACATAATGATTGTGTATGTAGGTTTTCGTTTTTTTTTCCAAAGTCGCAGTGTTTGAACGCAGTACACATACTTGCTGTAATGTTGTTCTCGTGTCGTATTGCCTTCTCGTCTTATGACCACTTTTTTAATGATATTTTTAACATCAAAATTTTCAAGAATGGTTTTCCTTATCTTCTGAGATTGATATCAATTTGTAAAGCTATTTGTGCTTTCCCTACACTCAATAATTAAATTCTACATTTAAACAGGTCATGTTTATTTTATAGAAAAAAGAAACAAATTGAATTTGCATTACAAGTAAGTACTTTTTAAAAGCAACCTTGAAAATTCGGGTAGATACGCATGTCTGCATAAATTGGGACCTTCCTAAGTGGTACAAATGTGAGAGGGTCACCAAATTAATGCAGGTTTGTGCGAACATGTCAAATTTTCACTCAGAACCAAAAATATGATTAAAATGGACATTAATTCGGTTTGACCCTTATTAAGGTGGCACTTAATACCGTTGACGAATGGTGGTAGACTCTGAAGGAAAGCCTATTTTATGTCTTTTCAATTACAAGAGGCAGTAATTTAAGTAAAATTATATTCGTCTGGAAAATTCGCTTGAAACTTTTTTTTTAAACTTTGCCCCATATTAAGAATTTTTCATGTATCGTGCGTGAGTTTACAAACATTGAAACTCAAACAGCCAGATCCTGAACGACTACCTGTAGATCAAACAAATATTTGGGATCGAACCTGTGACATGCAGCGCAGCAGCCAGTCGCTAAGCCACTACGCCAACCGTGCCGTCAAACGTGTTTAACTGACCTCCACAACCCAGTTACTAGACAACACTTTTGGAAAGACCGGTTGTCAGACTTTTGGGCTCCCATCTACCCATAAAAAGAACTACAAATTGTAATGTAGGGTATTCCTAAGTTTATTTGTCTCGTATTATAAATGTAGTGTAGGTCGACCGCGTAAGCCAGTCAATAAAATATTGTTGTGCGAACTACATCGTTGTTTTATTCTACAATGGCGACGAGGATGGCGAAATTTGACGAATTCGACATGAAGAACGGAAATTGGCAGTCGTACTGTGATAGACTGGATATGTACTTTGTGGTGAATGCGGTGAAGGACGAACTAAAATTACCAACGCTGATTGCATTCATGGGCGAAACCGCGTATGAATTGCTAGTGAATTTGTGCAGTCCTCGGAAACCGGCGGACATGTCCTTCACCGAGGTCGTGAAGGTCATGCGAGAACATTTACAACCAAAGCCGTCTATTTTAGCAGAACGTTATAAATTTAAACAAAGAAGACAACAATCTGGTGAGAGTAGTTCGGAATATGTTGCGGAGTTAAAAAAAATAACTCGGTATTGTGAATTCGGTGCAAGTTTGGACGATAATTTAAGAGACCAATTCGTGTGTGGTATTTCGAGTGATCTTATTAGACAACGATTGTTCGCGGAAGGAAATATAAATTTCGTTAAAGCAGTGTCGGTGGCGAGCGCACTGGAGGCGGCGGAGCGCGATGCAGCCGCTGTAGATGGGCGTGGTGACGTCACCGGGCCGACCGGGGCCGGTGCAAACGCTTATTCGAAGGGGCTCGAAACTTCGAGAAATAATACAGTGTTGCGGCGAAGTTCGGCAGCGTTCGAACAGACGGGTGATGTACATCGCATGCATGTTGGAGGATGTTCAGCATGCGGGGACTACAGACACACAAAACTGGAGTGTAAATTCTCCAAGTATCAGTGTAGTAAATGTAGAAAGATCGGGCATTTGCGGCGCATATGCCCGGACAACAGTGAGGTTACGAGCGACACTCAGGGTCGTTCTCAACAATCACGGAGCGGTACCAGAGGGATGGCGCGAAACGGGGCGGGCGGCCGTGGCAGCGGTCGGAGCGCCGCCAGCCGGCCCTATGGTCGGCGCGGGAAAATATGGCCGGGCACCACGGCCGGTGCCGCGGCACCTACGATGCACGCGTTTGAGACGCACTGGGAAGAAGAGAGAGAAGACTTAGGGGATCTGGAAGAACCTATGTATCAAATGTCTTTAAGCCAATATACGCCGGTGAGCATGAATCTGTTAGTAAATAATGTACTTTTATCAATGGAAATTGACACAGGGTCAGCGTTATCCTGTATCTCGAGAAATACTTACCAAAAACATTTTGCTAACATACCGTTACTGCCATGTAATTTATTAGTTAAATTTTATAATGGAAGCAAAGTTCAGCCAGGAGGGTATCTGGAAGTAACGGTGACTTATAGAAATCGTAAAAAGAAATTGGATTTATATGTATTCGATAAGGGAACTACCACACTACTAGGAAGGCAATGGCTTTCAGAATTGAATATTTGTATACCCCCTATGACAATAATGAACAATGCTAGTGTATCTGCTGAGATAAGTAGTCAACAGCGAGACGATATAATATGTAATATTTATTCTAGATACAGTAAGTTATTTGATGGCGGACTGGGGTGTTTCACTGGCAGTCGGGCGACGCTGCATTTGCGGGAGGGAGCCGTGCCGATATTCTGCCGCGCGCGCCCGCTGCCGTACGCGCTGCGCACGCGTGTCGATGCCGAGCTCGAGGCCATGCTGCGCGCGGGCGTCATTGAGCCTGTTGACACCTCCGACTGGGCCACACCACTGGTAATTGTTCACAAGCCGGATGGCGCTTTACGCTTATGTGCTGACTATAAGGTTACATTAAATCGTATGTTAAGGGTTGATAAGTATCCTGTGCCAAAAATAGATGATTTATTGAGTAGATTAAGTGGTAGTCGGTACTTTACGAAGTTAGATTTGTCTCAAGCGTACAATCAGATATTGTTAGATGAATCGAAGGAATTAACAGTTATTAATACGCATAAAGGTCTTTTTAGATACAATAGATTAGTGTATGGACTGGCATCTAGTCCGGGAATTTTTCAAAGAATTATGAGCCAATTGTTCGATAAAATACCTAATGTTACAATATTTCTGGATGATATCTTAATAACGGGAAATTCGATTAAGGTACATTTAGAGACATTAAATAAAGTTCTGGAAATACTACAAGAAAAAGGTTTAAAAATAAAAAAAGAAAAATGTGATTTTTTGAGTAAAGAAGCCAAATACTTAGGATTTATTATTAATAGTGAGGGCGTTAGAGTAGATCCAGAAAAGATAAAACCGATAATTAAACTATCCGCCCCCACTAACGTATCCGAACTGAAATCGTTTTTAGGCATGGTGAATTTTTACGGTAAATTTATTAAAAACTTAAGTTATCATTTAACACCTTTCAACGAATTATTGAGAAAAGGTAAACATTGGGTATGGGGGAATTCACAAATTCAGGCATTTAACAAGACAAAGAAGTTATTAATTAGCTCGGAAGTATTAACACACTATGATGAGTCACGGCCCGTCGTGGTGACGTGTGACGCGAGCTCACGCGGTGTCGGCGCGGTACTCGCGCAGCGCGCGCCCGACGGCCGGGAGTACCCAATAGCGTACGCGTCAAGGACGCTCACCTCCGCGGAATATCATTACAGTCAGATACATAAAGAGGCTTTAGCTATAGTATTTGCAGTAAAAAAATTCCACCAATACTTGTATGGCAGGCAATTTGTGTTGAAAACGGATCATAAACCAATGGTTAGTATATTTGGATCGGAACTGGGAATTCCGAGTATGACAGCTAGTAGGTTACAGAGATGGGCGTTAATATTATCCGCATATGATTTTCATATAGAATACGCAAATACAAATTCAAACACAGCTGATGCTTTGTCTCGATTAGTGGAAAGTTATAAAGCTATTAACGGGTCAAATATGGAGGAAATTCCAGAACAAACGTACCTCCACTTTGCCTCGGAAGCATTGCAACTTAAACATGAAGATATAAGAGAAGAGACCAAAAGAGATCCAATGTTAAGCCGTATTGTCAGCTATGTTAGGGATGGTTGGCCAAAGGAAGTGGAAATAAAGGAACTTAGACCGTATTTCAATAGGCGCACAGAAATATACGCCGAGTTAGGTTGTCTTATGTGGGGTCATAGGTTAATAGTTCCAAAGTCTTGTCAAGACAGGGTGTTACAGGAACTGCATGATACACATATGGGAATAATCAAAACCAAATGCATAGCTAGAAGTTATGTGTGGTGGCCTGGGATTGATGAAATGTTGGAAAACCTGTGTCGGAACTGCACAGTCTGTGCAGAACTGGCCGAGGCCCCGGTACACCATGCACCGCAACCGTGGACCTGGCCGACTCGCCCATGGACCAGATTGCACGTGGATTTTTTAGGGCCAATACACGGTTACAAATACTTAATAATGATAGATGCTACGTCAAAATGGATAGAAGCGTGTCCGGTCGTTTCAACTACGGCACAGGCAATCATATGTAAAATTAGGGAAATTTGGTCGCGTTTTGGAATACCGAAACAATTAGTCTCCGATAACGGCCCTCCCTTTAGTAGTGCAGAGTTTAATTCATTTTTAGAAAATAACGGGGTAGAACATGTATTCTCGGCACCGTACCACCCGGCGTCTAATGGTTTGGCAGAAAACGCAGTCAAACAGTGCAAAAGAGTATTAAAAAAAGCTATTATTCAGAAGCAGGCTGTAGAACTTGCGCTTCAGCGGTTTTTACTAGTCTATAGAACTACTGAACATAGTACCACAAAAGAAACGCCATCACAAATATTACAAGGTAGATCGAGCGCTTGGGTACTACCGATTATCAAATAAGATTACTAGATGACACAGAGATACATAGGCACATTGACCAATTAAAGCTTAAATGTAAGTCAAATCAATCGCAACCTACAGGTGGTGTGATAGTCAGCACAAAGGCAGCGTCACAAATTTCTAATCGGCAGTTACGTAATGTACTTGTTTGCCCGACCATACCGGTTACGGAAATACCAAATGAGGTGACTCAGGAGTTGGTGTGGGAGGCTCGGGGTGCAGTAGGGCGGAGGCGGGCTCAGAGCAGGAGTCGACCGCGTCGAGCGTGTCTAAGCAGTTAGATAGTCGTTCGCGCCCGACTGCTGGTGAAACTCGCTCGGTTAGAAATAGGAGACCACCGCAAAGATATGGCCTATCCTAAGTTATATTTAATTATAGGAAATAGAACGATGTATGTATGTATAGTTATCTAAGTGTTAGACGTAAGCTTAAGTACCTGTGTATGAATTAAATGTTTGTTATCTGGTTAGGTATAAAGTATCATGGTTTCATTATATGTATATTTATAAAAGATTCTAAGTGTATTAAAAGTTTAAACTGTGTATGTATGATAGTAAATAAGGGTGGAGGTGTAATGTAGGGTATTCCTAAGTTTATTTGTCTCGTATTATAAATGTAGTGTAGGTCGACCGCGTAAGCCAGTCAATAAAATATTGTTGTGCGAACTACATCGTTGTTTTATTCTACACAAATGACACCCGGGAACAACAGCTTAACGTGCTTCCCGAAGCACGGAGGGATCTAGGTGTAAATTTTAGGGACCCATCCACGAACCACCTTATCAAGCCTTGCTTAACCTTGAAAATCGACCCCTGTGGCTGTTACTATTTAACCACGAGTTGATCCCACTTGTAATTAAATAACAGGTCAATTTATGTGACAACCCTGCAACTAGCGCCCTCTACGTTGGGCGCGTGAATCAGGTCGCGCCGGCTTTACAAGCTCTTTAATTGGAAATTGTCGAACGGTGAGCCAATGATGTACCTACTACACTACACCGTTTTGGTTTCATGTACGAGTGGATGAGAGGAATAGCCTGTTTAAAATGGATTGCAGACTGCACAATGTAATACATACATAAACTCACGCGTTTTTGAGTGGGAATAGGCAGAAACTACAGACTTCCTCCTGTTAGGGGAGGTCTGTCGGATCCACGGCATACTAAAGGTTAATAAGAAACATTGCCTCGGTTCGGGATGAGCTAGTAAACAGCATTCAAGGTTTTGTGCTTACGCTCTCTGTAGACAACTGAAAACTAGGCTATGCTCATAGCGTGCAGTGATAACAAGTGTGCTTGGTTATCGCACGAGTTAAGATTAAACAAAAAACTTTTTGGTAAAAAAAAAATTACCGACTTCCAAAAAAAAAAACCCTAATATGTGGAAAACTACTCTACTTTCGGATGTCGGTGACTTGTTTGTTTCATTGACTAGAAAGTAAAGTTATTTTCCACGTTTGAGTGTTTTTTTTTTTTTTCTGTTAAAAAAAACATCCTAACCAACGCTAGCAAAGCCCAAAAAGCATTAGTATAACCTAGATATAAACTGGGTACTTCTATCCAACTAAAAACTTGCTACCAGAGCCGCAAAGCTAGTAATTAAATAAAGAGCTCCATTAAGCGACAGCCCTGGAACTCATGTCCTATGTTTGTCGAGTGAAGTCTGGTGACGTCGCAAGTTCTAATTGGTACACGACTACTGTATTTTCTTATCCACATGTACTAAGTTGTAAGTTAAAGTTTAACTGTTGGTTAAATGATGATGTGAGTTAAGTTAACTTAAGTGCGTCAAGTTGCGGCTGCTTTTGATATGGGTTGGTTTACTTAGACACGTTTGAGAGGTTCTTAGTTCTTAGGGTTCCGTACCGAAGGGTACCCAACGGGACCCTATTACTAAGCCTCCGCTGTCCGTCCGTCTGTCTGTCTCTCTGTCAGCAGGCTGTATCTCATGATCCGTAAAAGGTAGACAGTTGAAATTATCACAGACTGTGTATTTCTATTGCCGCTGTAACAACAAATAAATAATAATATAACAATAAATTTAAAATTAAAGGGGGCGTCCCCCCCTACTACGATGGTACGTTAACCCATTATGTGCGTGTCCGACTTGGCCGGTTTTTTTTAGATTATCTGCTTATGTCGTGGAGGCACGAGTTATAAGAGAAAGCTCTGACCCCGATTTACGAGATGGTCGTGGATTCGAAGCCAGTCTGGCAATTTGCTTTTTGTCATTCATATCCTTGCCAATACTCTCAAAACGGTGAAGGAAAACGTCTAATACTAGACGTTTTCCTTCACCGTTTAGGCGTAGGTATGTCCTAAGCAAAAAAAAGACATAACCTATAGAGTTAAGTACTTCCCGTTGACCTAAAATCATGAAATTTGGCAAAAAGCAATGTCTTACAGCACAGCAAATTTCTATGTGGAGCGGGTGAGTTTTTCAAAATGATGCATTGACTACGTGGTAACCGTTTTTGCGTCGGTGTCCCTTCCTCGCTGTATATTTTTAACAATGCGCTTCAGGAAACGGAATCACAGATTCTTATCGCAATCCAGTTTGCTAAGCCTACCCCATTCGATCTCCCGGGGGCGGTTCGCTGATAGCCATGTAAGAGGCATGGCGTACGTGTTATGGTTCAAGATTATCCAATTTTTAACCGACATCAAAAATGGAAGAGGTTTTCGCATGTAATTCTGAACGTAATCATATAAAGATGAATTTCCTCAATGTGTGAAAGTAAAGCACTTGGGATTGAGAAAATATCTACTAGTTTTAAGTTCTTAGTTGATCAGGACACATGGTGTTAGAAAGCCCAATTTTTTTTTGGACATCATTCATTCAATATGACGGCACTGTTGACACAGTGGCTGCGTGCCGCAGGTTCGATCCTCGCACGGAACAAAAATATTTTTATGGCCTACAGCGGTCTGGCCGTTTGTGTTCGTTGAAGTTTAAATGTTTGTTAACCCATCCATGATATTCCTAGTGTTAAAGCACTGTTCTGGATCATATCACTTTTAACAGATCCCGATCCGTTCAATCAATAGTAAACAGAACAGCCCCTAATGAGGCTACACTGACCCAGTGCTGCCTAACCTAACGTACATACATAATTTCACGCCTTTATCCCATGAGGGTAGGCAGAAACTACATAAAGCCACCTGTTACGATCCTTACCTAATCCTTTCGCCCCGTCCACGTACATACGTCTAGTCATACATGCACGCCGGTTGCGAGTTGGTACTATAGACCTTATTGGTGTAGCCTAACCTAGCATGGTTTTAATTAACTATTTTAAAGTTCAACTTTGTATGGATACTAGATAACTAGGTAGTATTTTTGGTGCCTTTTCGTCCATACCGACCACCGATCCCATCAACTATTATATTAGGGCCGGCTTCCCAGTTTTGACCTACGTCAAAATAGGCCACAAAATATAGGTTGGTAGTAATATTCTGAGAACTCAAATAGTAAGTCTATTTAACTTTGGAGAGGGTCCTATATGTGACTATACTTGCCAAACTAGTTAGATAGCTGAATTGAAATTCATGACTGAATTGCTAGTCAGTGCCTAGCTGTAGGGATAAATCTAGGGTACCTAGAAATCTGATTGTTAGTCATCTGTTTGGCGTTTTACATTGATATAACGAGGATATTGGTCTATCTTCTGTAATAAGCATAGATTGAGGTGAAGCAGGGAAGATTACCTGGAAGGATACGGTCTTTGCCCAACAGTGGGACATTCAAAATAGACATAATTCTGCCAATCTTTATGACCATAACCAGGATTCATCTTTAGGTTAAGCCGCGGTTGCCTAGGATGATCCGTGGATGGGCTCCGAAAGTCTGACCACCAGTTTTACCAAGGGGTATCGTATAAAAAAATGCCGGAGCGAGAGGGAATGGAAAGCTGTCACGTCCTTCTGCGAAGCAGTCATGCTAGTGAAGGAGGTGGTGGGACGTGAGAGGGAAAGAGCCTCACGTCCCAGCCGCCGCGGGAGATGCCCCGGGCGTCGTGGGTCACGTGGTGGCTCCCGGCCACCGTAGGCGCGGGCCTGTCGACGACGAGTTATGGGCTAGCTCGCCGTCCGGACGTCTTATGACGACAGGCCGTGTCGACGGCGCGTTCGTGTTCCACGCGCGCCTCAAAAAGATGTCAGCGACCAAGTAGGGGTCCGCATGGGCCGATGCCTGCCAGGGCTGTGGGACTGTTCGAAAGAGATACCGGGGCCCTGGAACACAAAGGGCAAAGAAGGAACATGGATGGGTTTTAGTCAGTTCAAGTCTGACACCCCCTTCCGCTCTGCCCAGAACGGAGGGAGTCATTTGATGATTTCCCATCCGAAAAAAAAATAAAAAACGGGGTATCGTATTACCTAACTGGTTTGTTGAGGTCAAATAGGCAGTCGCTCCATGTAAATTACTGGTATTCAGCTGCATCCGGTTAGACTGAAAGCTGACTCCAACATAGAGATCATGATTTACGATCATAATCACCGTATTATATAGTTGTTTACGTTACAAGTGATAATAGGTGGGGACGGATAGTTCAGAATCCAATTTTATGTATATTTCATATTTATTTATGTAAATATTTTAATAAAACTTCATGAAATCAAAAAGTACAGCGCCAGCCTGTATGGCACTTGCTGCAAGTAGGTATGCCAGCCACCAGTCGTGGAGGGTAATTAAATGCAATTTTATTTTTGGACTTTATTAAAATAAAATTTGATATCGTGGAAAGAAACTTCTTAGAAGTTTCCCTTCTAAAGATCAGGAATTAAATTTAAACCACCCATCATCCCAAAACTAAGCACTTAATTAAATCAATCTCACGTCTAAAATGTACTCGGATGTGCAAAACTAAATTTACACAGACTACACTGCACGTGAATGCATAATCCCCTGTCTAAAGTAACTGAAGCATAGCTAACCATAAACTACAGCGAAATCCGCCGTTCCTGAACAAAGACAAATAAGCTCTTAAAAATACTTTTTTTTTTCTTTTCAATTCTATAAAGTCTGTGGCTACGATGCTTCATCTGAAGGCTCTTAATTAAAAAGCAGAAACAATAGAGTTGCCAACGTGAAAATGGCTGGTTGGTGCATCGCATGAATATTATGCAGTCTGTGGTTAGCTTCCGGCTTTTTTGTCTATGGATGTTTACGTTATTGTGATGGCTTTTTGAGTAGGGAATAGTCCCTTGGCTGTTATGGAAAATGAGCAAAGTCCACGCCATGCAAACAACAAGAACATAAATATAACCGTATAGAAACTTGAATCCCTATCTTTTAAATTTTCTAAGCAACTTTTATTATAAATCTTGTTGCGGTTTGCGATAAGTTGAATATAAAACTCAAAAAGATAGCCCAGAAAGTTTAATCTTGTTTTGAATATCTTACGATACGAACCACATTTTGATATCAAAAAAGATGAAAAAAAAAATATATATATATATTTTCGATTGGATTACGTTTTCTAAAATTAAAAATCCTCTTAGACGTTACTAGTAAATTGAATTTAAGGATAATTTTAGACCTGCTTACGATAAGCTGTATGGCAGTGGAAATAAAACCAGTATGAGCTGGCCTCATATTCTATTAAAACTTAGTACTACGCTTGGCCAGTACAGAGGCTTATCACTGAGTATTTTACATTAACTATTACAGAATCATAAGTCTGGGTGTCTCCTAAGCCCTTTTAATATGGTAATTGTGACTGTTTATAAAAATATTAGCACTATAATCATCATCACATCATCATCATTTCAGCCGAAAGACGTCCACTGCTGGACATAGGCCTCCCCCAAGAAGGGGGGTTTTACCATAATCGCCACGCTACGCAGTACGCGTTCGCAGTACTATAATACAAGCAATTAATTCCAGTTATAAAATCAAATTATGCTTATCAATAAATAAAATAGTGATTACTATTAACAATATTATTTTTGATTCCACAAGGTGTCCCTTACTTGTCTCACTTTTTCAAAATCTTTCAAATATAGAATCTGTCAAATGTAGAATCTGACAAATATAGAATCTGTCAAATAAAGAATCTGTCAAATGTAGAATCTATCAAATGTAGTAACCGTCAAATGTAGAATCTGTCATATATAGACTATGATGACAAAAATAGAATCTGCCATATATAGACTATGATGACAAAAATAGAATCTGTCAATCTGTCTGTCGACTAAACGGATAAAAGAAGGAAAAATTTATGGCGGCGCTGTAGGTTCGTTACACGGACACAGGTGGTATCTAGTGTTGAGTATTTTTAATGTTATGCCGGCCTAACTCGAGTGCATTTCATCTTTTATTTTCTGGGACCTCGTAGATTTGGCTAACACTGCTCAACATTTCAACACACCCATAGGGTGACCAGTAAAAAGTTTGAATACCCAGTACTATCACTCTTAATAATACAGTAAACAACTAGAACACAACACACACTACAACTTAACAGTAAACATGGTAAATCTTCCGTTTCTCGTGTTAATGATAAATACTCTTAATACTTTATTAATACAGAGTTGCGTTCCTATTTTATTGAATTTATATGGATCATCATCATCATCATCATCATTTCAGCCGAAAGACGTCCACTGCCGTTTATACCACCACCACTGCTGTTTATATGGATACCTTTTCGTTTTTCGGGCTCTTCTAAATAGCATTGGAGATGGTGGAATAAACTAGAAGCTGGAGATTCACCAATGAGAACTTACTCACCACTTTCGATCACAATCCAAAGGATTTTAAAGTAATTTTTTTAAACGTATCCCGCACTTGGATTTTCTCCTGTATCGTGGGTGCGTTTACAAATATTTAAACTCACATAAACAAACAGCCAGACCCGGAACCAGTACCTGCATGCAATACAAATATTTGTCCCGTGCGAAAATGGAACCCGCGACACGCAGCGCAGCAGGCAATCTCTCAGCCACTGCGCATACCGTGCCGTCAATTCGGCTTAGCAACGTAAATAACGCAATAGATATTGTAGAAGTTTCAAAATACAAACATTGATATAGTGAGTGTGTTACACAACTAACCCGCTTGTCCTTAAATTTCAAATGGAGAGAGGTGGAAACATATTAGGAAGGGTTTTGGGGCGTAATGGGACTCCGAAAAACTTTTAATACTAATAAATACCATTTTCGAAAAAAAAAAACATAACATAACATCACGTCTCTGATGTTATGTTGGGGAGCCTCCCCGAGCGGCGTCCAGACCATAATAAAATACCCGGCGCACCCTGATAACAGTTGGCACTCGGTAACGCAGAGTCCAGCTGGCAAATCTTCTCACCTCGAGGATTCCCCACGGTCGCTCCCAGGACCCTGGACAAAGGCAGGCACACGCCTCTAATCCCCGAAGGGTTAGGCAGAAGTGTACCAATAGTTCACCCACATCTCGCCAGTTTTGTTAAGTCCCATGCAATGGGGGGCGAGCCTATTTCCATCAACCGGGTACAAATACAGACTCCGCGGCTGCCACTGAGAAATTCCTGATTGAAAAACCCAATAACAATGTGCCCGACCCGGGAATTGAACCCAAGACCTCAGCAGACGCGATTGTGACCGCTGGACCAACGAGGCAGCGCCGAATAAAAGTCTTTTAATACCAACACCACGTCCAGCCTCACACAGTAACAATTTTAACCGAATTTCATTTCACAGCGCTTTCATTTAATATTATATTGGCACCAGAATTTGTACCACCATTAAAAAATACAATGCAGCGGTCGCAATTTCAGTAAGCTACACTTTTCCTTACTCCATGCCAAAAACCATTTAAGAAAACGCAAACATTTAGGCGTATTGTAGTTTTAAAGTACTATTGTCCAGTCTAGACTATTTGTTTTTTGGTCTAATAAAATTTTATGACCGTATTAAGATCTGCTCTGTTAAGTTTTGGTCTAGAATTTGGACTGGGATCAAAAAGTTGATTGTTTAGGCATAAAGATTGGATGGGAAGTGAGCTCCGTTTTGTTTTAATTTGCTATCGGAACATAAGTTAGAACGGTGAAGAAGAACTTTGTATGGAAACGAGCGTTTCAACAAAAAAAAAAAATGTGACAACCATCAACAAAGAGCAGCGGTGACCCAGTGGTGGCGGCCCCGACTGACGCACAGTAAGTCGTGGGTTCGAAAACAGGCAAGCGCATTACCTTGTGCAATTTATTTCATCGCCACTGCTCTCAACACGGTGAAGGAAAACATCGTGAGGAAACCGGCATGTCCTAGAACCAAAAATGCGAAGACATGTGACATCTACCAACACCACCCGCGTGGTGGATTATAGCCCATTCCCTCACATAGAGAGGAGGCCGTGTGTACTAGCAGTGGGAACATTAAAGCCTGATTATGCTTCTGCATCAATAAAATAATGGGCTCGCGTACAGCCCACCACGCCCCAAATATTGTAGCAGGTAGACGGACTGGCGTTCTGTATCTTTTGTCTACGTCCATGGGTAGAAGGCATGAGTTTATCTTAAATCTTACTGATAAGAGGCTAGTCCCAGCATTGGGAACATTATCGGCAGGTTATACTATGCTATCATAAATAAAGGTAATAGTTATGAATGTGAAAAACATCGAGTTAATTACTTTTCAATATTTGATAGTTCATTTTTCTCTCTGCACTGCAATGTAGATAAATTTAAAAAAAAAGTTCAAAGCAATAATAATAAATCATGATTGCAGAGCAATATTTACAAAATGAGTACAGTATGAGGTATTTTTTTTTAATAATCTTGTGTGTTCCTTGATTACATTTTTCAATACTTTAATTATAAAGCGAAATAATTGTGACATAGTTATATAACAAGATATGTTTTATTTTACGTAACTCTCTGAAGAAAACGTGTCTAATAACTGCGCACTTAATTCTGAAATCCGATTATTGTAATCATACGTTTTCAAACTCCGAGACATGTAGATAGATACTTGTTACTGGACGTGACTGTACAGAAGTCCTTTTTCTGAATAAATAATAATTCTACAAACTCGATAAGTAGGTACCATTACTTTGACAGAGTAAACATCTGTGTCGATCACTGTACTAATTTACAGGATGTTTGGAAAACGGATCAACACAACTTTTTTAAGGATAGGAGAGACATGTCATAGTGTTCACCCACAGAACCTATGTTTCCTATGAAACGGTAATTGAGATATTATTTTCTTTATTTCGCGAAATGTCATCAAAACTTTGTTTAGGGCTGTAACCGAATGAAATATTTGCTGGTATTATATAACAATGTACATTTTTTCTGGAAATGGTTTACGTGCTTTCAAAAACTTAAAAATTAGTACATTTCCAATTTAAAAAATTATAAAAAATCAACTTTTCTGTGTTAGCAAATAATACCCTAATCATCTTCAATAAAGGGTGCAGAGTCTTTTATCAAACACCCTGTATTGGAAAATACATCGTTATTGTCTCGGGTTTCTTAGTAAATACACAATATATCTACAATTGAATGCTTGTTAGTCTACTCAGTACGTCGTTAAAATGCCTAGCTTCTAGAATATTTTAAATGCTTCTTTTGATATAAGAAACGAGGTAAATTGAATAGGATTTTCATAGATAGTTATAGCATCACACATAAAATCACACCTGATGGCCCAGACAAAGTCATATTCTATCAGCAAAAACGATGACAGAATACTTAAAAAATGGATTGTCATAAAAGCTTTTGTTAAGGCAAAAGTCGGAGTTTGTCAAAAGCAGAAAACACACTTTAAAAACAAAAACAAGTCGTGTGTGCTGGGAGCTCCCCTTTGACGTTCTGTTCTACTCAAATAATCTGATACTATGATGTTCTACGTTGTTGTCCGCATGATGAAAGAGCAATTTATGCAAAACCAGTTTAAGTTGATCTCTCGTTGTATAGGAAATCTGGAGACACCTTTGAGTAAATTTCGCTATTCGTCATAGTTTTGGATTTAGGCCATCCCAGCCCACTTGAAAAATTCACCCTGTATAAACTACTACTATATCTTTATAATTATAACCTTTAACGTTATTCTGATGTATAATCTATACAGGGTGTAAATAAACCCTTCACGAAGCCGTCAACCAAGCATTCTGTACATCAAACTAAGTAACTTTACGCAAATATTATTGCTGGGAAACGACTTTTTTTTGGGGTGAAAAATCACATTTTACGGTAAAACTTAATGTAACACACTCAAAACATTGTGCTGATGGATGGATTGAATAGTACGGGGGTCGGAAAGGTTTTTAAATTAAAAATCTTACATTAAAAACATATATTTAAAAAAATACTTGTGAAAAAGTTGGTGCTTTTACCCCATATCTCCGTAACTAGGTTCCCAGGTATGGTCTAAAACAAAAAAATGTTCGCAATGACGGGTTATACTAGTGCTTTTCGGCTTCGTTAAGAGTATTTTTACGCCCTTTATTATATCTTTAAAGTTTAATTAAATCGGTTCAGTAGATTTTTCGTGAAAGAGTACGTAAAAAAAATCTATCCATCCTTCTCAAAAACGTTCGCATTATTAATTAAAAGAGTAGTAGTAAGATTAGAAAATTTGACTAAAGAAATCATAGATTACCTAGGTATATAGTTTCACCAGTTTTTTCCCGCGACTTCACTCACTTTAATTTAGGATTTGACAATTAAACTCTTAACACACTACTAAAGTTTTTATATAACAATATAATTCATTATTCGAAAAACACGTGGCGCCATCTATTATCAATAATTCAATCATTATTCGAAAGACACGTGGCGCCATCTCTTATCATAAATACGTTATTGTTGTTTTCGTCAGGAACAGTATTTTTTCGGGATGAAAGGTACCCTATGTCTGTTTCTGTACACCTGACAACGTATATGAAAAATTTAAGAATGATCGGTTCAGTGATTTAAGCGTGAAAAGGAAACATACTTTACTTTAGCATTTATAATATTAGTTAGGATACGTGTTAATAATTTCAATATTCCGTCTAAAAGATCATAAGAAAGCTGCAAGGATTAGCTAATGGGCATTGATTTAATATTAAAGGAAGACTATTTTTTTCTACAAAAAATAATATCTGTAGCATTGCTATGAGCATCGGTAGCTGACTGAGATATCTCAAAAACGCGGAAAGAATCCACTTTTACAAAGTTTATGGTATCTCTCTCACGTTTTCAATAATGGCATGATATATTTCAAAGGCTTCAATACTCGTATTATGCCGATATCGTTCAAATATCTGGCGTAAGTGTTTTTTTTTTGTATCTTCTGTTAACTATAAATATTTGTCTTTATTTTTGATATTATAAATAAAATCTTTATTTTCAGACCAGACCAGAGATCTATAACGAATAAATAACTTGGCATTTACAAACTAAAACACGTTAAACAAACTTACTTATAGCACATATCTGAATGTCGGTCTATGTGCCGCCATCCACACACATTATGACGCAGGGTTTTTCCTGCTGGGTTTGGACAAAGGTCCTAGTACACCATTATTTCTCAAGTTACATTTAAGTTCAGTTTAATTGGGGACGAGTCTATTGCCATCAACTGAACAGAAATTCTACTGCTGGTAAATTCATCATGGAAGATCCCAACAACACTTGGCCCTACCTATGAATCGACTCTAAAATCTCATGCTCGTGGGCAGTAGTGCTTGCGACCACTAGACCAATGAAGCAGTCAATAACCAATGAGGATTAACCACAGATAAAAATAGATATATCTAGCAGTGGCGAAGGTTCCATACAACTCGATTCCTACCGGCTTCCCTTTGAAAACTGGCACAGTCAGTATTCTATAGACAAATAATGAAATCACATTAAAGATATGTACTCCGGCTTACCTCTTACAAAAATTGACCCTTCGCTACTGATACCTAGATAACGCAAGAGCACTTACTTCAAGTGCCCGGCTTAAGTATTTTATGCTTAATGTGGCTACTGTCACAGCAAGCTAATTTGTTTAAAACAACAACGTTACAACTCAAGAACTTAATTCTAGACAGTTAAAGAACAAAAACGTAGTCTATTTTAAATAGTAACTTGTTTTTATAGTAACTGAATAGTGCTTGACGTCGTAGTAGGTAGTCAAAAAATAGCACGCTTGGTTTTCATAGGGATCATAATACTTGCGTTATCTAGGTAGATCGATATCTGTGAGTTTAACCCTAAATGCTACCGCGAATTAATATTTTTCAAAGTGTTTACTGTGAATTCTTTAAAAGGTCATAAGGTGTGGTTTAGAGGTCGGTTTTGCACGTGTAAAAGCTTAGTAAAAGCTTGTTCAAATAACAACAGTATTCCCGCAACACTTCCCAATCGGTGTTTTGCTTAAAACTTTTTAAGGGTATCAAGTATTTTTAGTATCACACCTGTCGATAAATACTTCAAATATTAAATTGTTGTTGGTTTGAATGAAACTGATAGCTTTTAAGATGAAATTCTAAGCCGTACAGTTATTTCATGTGATATTGTGGTATACAGCACCGCTCATCTGCGCTGTTGGGCGGTGAATCTCACGTCGGATTGGCTTGTATAGGGTTTAAAAAGCCCTTCACGAAGCCGTCAACCAAGCATTATGTATTTCAAACTAAGTAACTTTACGCAAAATTTATTGCAGGGAAACGACTTTTTTTTGGGGTGAAAAATCACGTTTTACGGCAGGACTCAATGTAACGCAATCAAAACATAGTGCTGATGGATAGATTGAAAAGTACAGGGGTCGTGGAGGTGTTTAAAGTAAAAAGCTAACATTGAAAACATGTATTTAAAAAAAAATTGTGAGAAAGTTGAAACGTTGACCCCCAATATCTCCGTAACTAGAAGGTTCCCAGGTATGGTCTAGAAGAAAAAAATGATCGCAATGACGGGGAGAACAAGTGCTATTCAGCTTCGTTAAGGGTCTTGTTACACCCTTTATGAAATTCAGTTGATGCCTAACACACGTATACTGTACGACCGCGCGGACGACCGCCTCTCAGCGCAGTGCACCGTCAATACATTTGCTTCGCTGCCTCTACCCGACCGCGCGGACGAGCGGTGTTTAACTTCAAATTCTCAATACAAAAACTAGGTATATCTGTACAGACAGTCAGACATACTTATGTGCCTACCTGTACGAACTCAATATAACTGACATAGACACCTACACAAAACCTTGAGCCACCTACACGGTTAGTAACTTTGATCAAGATAAAGTACCCCACAACCAACTATCAAGATGAGTGTTTGGTAATCAATATCTGGAATATTGAGAAGATTTAAATATCAACCTAACTACAGTGTATTATACTAAAACTAGGTCAACATTTCGCTTGGCAAGAAATTGTTGTGTATTTCCTAGAATATAAAACTCCTGTTCGAGATGTTTTTCTTTTCATTTCGCAGAAGAGGGACGATTTAATTAGGAATTAATTTACTAGAATAGTAGAAAAAGATGCATAAAGCTAAATTATAGCAGCAGAAGCCGATATTCAGTCTTCTCTCGTTGATGGTTTTACTTGCTGGCTGGTATATCTGCCCTGTGCAGTTCGTAGTCTGAAATGGGAATAAGATTCTCTGAATAGGTATACTTTGTGGGAATAAAATTGATTGTTTTGTCCGTTCTTCTCCATTAAACATAGGTCGACATTCTGCTCGGGCAGTTTGAATTACTCTTTGACAATTCAAAATCGCCTGTAATGTTTAAGCCAAGTAATGCTTTGTGTTCGAGTTTTACATTTTATTGTTCCATGAGTTGCATTCATTTTGACTGTGTAGGTATTGCACTTTTGTAGGAAACAGCTAATTTTCTTTTTTAATAACCGATGAAAAAGTACACCCCGTATATCACTACAACACAAATATACATACACTGTTCCGGGTCAGAACTTTCTTAGTAGATACAAAAATAAAACGAATAATAAACTCCCAGAGTAATGAAAAAAATTCGTTTTAATGCTAATTAATCTTCTTCTGTTAAAAATCGCTTTCCTTTTTCGCGTCTGTTTATGTGACCACGTTATTCTTCAAAACCACGCAATAGATTTCGATGCGATTTTACCATCATTTTATTTCGTAAAATTTGTGTATAAAACATTGTTATTTAACGTTCATATACCTAAATTAATTGCGATATTTTGTCTTGTACTAAAATCCGTACGAAGCAGGTGATGGGCCTTAGTGTTTTATAAATAGAAGAACATTTTAGTTCCCAAGTGACTATCCTGTGAAGGTCTCACGCTAGAATAATGTAATTCACTGAAACTTTTGAAAACAATCTAAAACTTACAAAAATTACACGCGGTTGATAACTTGCTTTAGGTAAATATTTTATGCCCACAGGACGATATTCTCATTTTCTCTCGAAACCTCATTAAAATTTACTAGGCAGAATATAGGCCCATTTTTTAAAGAAGTCACGTAAAAACACACTTATGTAAAATTATCTGTGAACCAAATCCCAGATGAAACACGTAAATTCTCCAAAGAAGGAAAACCTCCCAAAAATAAACACGGTGGAAGAGGTACCGACGCACAAAACAACATCATTGCCCCCCCCCCCCTCCCCCCACATCCCCACATATAAATTTTACATCGGTATTTTTTTTAATCATCATCTGTTCCATACATTTTGATCGTGTAAGTATTGCATTTTGTAGGAAACAGCTGTGCTGTTTTTTTTTAATAATCGATGATAAATTTCGAATGATGTACTGAATACGAGGTAACCTTTTGTGTGTCGGTGTTCCTTCCACCGTGTATTGGAAGCTAACTAGCTTTTGCCGACTTTGCCCGCAATAAAATCGTCATAACGAAAAAGAAAACCTCACAATATCTTAATATACTACAACAACTACTTACACAACTGTAATTATTACCTAATTTCGCAGTCAAACGGTGTTGAATCTCAAACGTCTGATAATATGCAGGTATACCAACATCCATTTCCAGCCAATCCAGAGCCATAACCCACGTCAGAGGCCCATGGCCGAAATAAGAACTCTGACACCAGGTTGGGCACTAACCACACGATAATGAAGAAAAAAGATTTTTTTTTATGTATGCTTAGGTCAAATCATGCAACTGAATTTTAAAACAGGTATCCTCAATCGATTGATCTCGTTTAGTTTGGATGTCAATACATGGTTAGATAAGTGACGCCATTCTGAATCCAAAATGGCGGACTCACAAAGATGGCGGACTAGTTATTTTTTATGCACCTCCATGATATGGGTATCAATTAAAGAGTTTACTGAGAAGAATACTAAAAAAAGGTTGTATTGTAAAAAGGCCACGTATTCAGTACATCATTCTGAGCCACATAGAAATTGAGTGTCCCTTCCACTCCGTATAACATAATAATATGTACTAAGTATAAAATATAATTAAATCTGTTTGAAAATAGCCAAAGACATGGGACGCAGTCAACAACAAACCTAGCCTATTACATTAAAACCAAAATGTCGGAATGCGCTGCCCGCCGTTTCTGCGATAAATTGCATTGCAACTCGAATTATGTACAAATTGAAGGCATTCCTTTACTTTAGTTCAAGCTAGATTTATTTGAAGGTATCTGCTTTGTAGTAAAACTAACCAAATACAAGAGTGATACTCGTTGGTACTTGTTTTCATTTTCCACAACTATTTAAGAGTATAACTAAACATGTACCTACATGGATCTTTTGGCGCGTGGTCAAAGTCGGAAATAACGCCACCATTTTGTTTTTCCAGTACATTTTCTCAAAATAGTATTTTTTTTTTGTTTTAAAAAACCTTGCCCCACACTAGGAACTTCTCCTGTATCGTGGGTGCGTTTATAAACATTTAAATTCACACACACAAACAGCCAGACCCGGAACAACTACCTATAGGCCATACAAATATTTGTTCCGTGCGGGAATCGAACCCGCGACACGAAGCGCAGCAGTCAATCGCTCAGCCACTGCGCCCACCGTGCCGTCTCACAAATGTTTATCTGATAAGGTTAGTATTCAACTATTATTTACACCTTCTTTTAGGTGTAAACGATAAATCAAAGAACGTGTAGAATACATGTTTCACAGGTACCACATACCTTAGTATTCACGCGAGATTTTGAAACAGCCTACACAAGACTGTGGTGACACTTAAAATATTTATGTACCTAGTTTCTCACCGAGTAGACTCACTTCTCGTGAAAGCTTGATCCAAAACCTGTTGTTTTATCTCAAGATAAAAATAGAGCAAAATGTTCTTTAACATAACATAATGTCGCGCCTGTAATCCCCGTAGGGTTAAGCAGAAGTGTACCTACCATCCACATTTCGCCAGTTACGTTTAAGTTCCATGTAACAGGAGGCGATCCTATTGCCATCAACCGGGCACAAATCCAGACTCCGTGGCTACTAATGAGAAAATCCTTATGGAAGAACCCAATAAAACTTTGTCCGACCCGGGAATCGAATTCAGGATCTCATGCTCAACAGTAGCTCTTGCGACCAATAGACCAACGGGAGCCGATTTTGGGAGTTGGCGGAATGATACCCCCGTGCCTCGGAAAGCACGCCAAGCCGTTTATCCTACGCCTGATCTCCCTCCGGTCATGTTGGATTGTCGTGGCATCAGGCTATGAGAGTAAAGGAACAGAGAGTGCACTTGTGCCTGCGCAGACACGTCTTGTGCATTATAATATCTCTCGATACGGTTAGGTAGACTATATTGCTATATTTTTCCCACAATATGCAAGTTCTCTGTATTAGAAGAGACTATTTAATTCTCTGCCTGCAGTAACATAAAGATCCTAGCTGATAATAAATTAATATGTGTAAACCGAATTACAGGCGTGTGTGCGAAACTGGCCAGAGAAAACCGCACGGAGAGAAGAGCGGAAGGCTATGGGGAAGGCCTTTGCCCAGCAGTGGGACAACACAGGCTTGAGACAATTTAGGCTTATATAGGCTACATGATTGCCAGTCGCGCGGACTGTGTTTATGTGGGTCGCTGTTGTGCTGTCACTCATGGGTTTCCACAGCAGTGATCCACCGTTATTTATTGTCTTGTTTTGTTTTTATCAGTGCTTACTAACATAGTCGTAATTTTCAGTTAATCTTATTAACAGTTTTTGAGTCATGGATACTCGAATAAGGAAAAATTCTATTCTGTGCCACCTGCTGCGTTTTTCGCAATCACAATTTCTTCTTTACTTTGTGTTTTTCCCATTCTTAAAATTTTGCTCCAAACTTATCACTCTGTTCGAACAGTAACGCAATCGACTTTCTAATCCCATTATTTCACTACGCGATCTACCGTGCCCGGGATTTGACACCGAACCTTAAATGGCAGGGTCGCCATGTAAGGACGGGACTTAGCTAAATGAAAGAGTTGTGGATCGTAATACGTTCCGTTTATTAATGCCAAAGGTCTGCTAAAAGATACATTATATATTCTTATAAGATACTGCTTAACTACTACGTCACACCATTAAGAAAAAAAACCGGAAAACAATTAACCGATAATCCGCGAAAACTCACTTAAGCTCATTCAATTTACAATATTGACCACAAAGGACAAAGAAAACAGTACAGTAATAAATATAACTGTGTCGTCCGAAGCGCCCGGAACGAAACGAAAGGACCATCGGAGCGGACCGGCAAATGAAACGTGAAATAATCTGGGGCCACTGCTCACTGTATGTAGCTATTTAAAGTAACTGTAGTCTTTTGCTGAAGAAGCTTGTTTTCTTTGTAGCTATGTGAGCATTTGCTAATTGAACAACATCTGGTGGACTTGCTATTGTGACAGAAAAATTTTAATAGAGTGAGATTTTTTAAAGCAGAGCGCTGGTGACCGAGTTGGAATGCCACCGGTTTATGAGTTCGAGGTTCTGAGTCAAACCCAGATAGGCACATTACTTTGTGTAATTTATTTCATCACCACTGCTCTCAAAACGGTGAAGTGAAATATTGGGAGGCAAGAAACCAATTCGCTTTCCAAAGATGTTGGGGTCGGCTTCTCAGTCCAGCCAGATGCAGCTGAATACAGTATTTTACAAGAAGCGACTCCCATTCTGACCTCCACAACCCAGTTAGTACTGGGTAATACGATACCTTTTGGTAAGACTGGTTGTCAGACATTCAGGCCACAGACTGCCTGTAGCGACTGTCATAGATCTACAAATGATAGATGGGACTTGCTTTCCGGGGCCCGGAAGAAACTCGGTATGTAATGGGTGGCCACCCATCCACGGCTAAACCTAGACAAGCGCGGCTTAACCTAAAGATCGATCAGAGTGGCTGTTATTACTTAGCTACGAGCCACGAGCCAGCAGGTACATTGTATAAGCGGATTATGCTATGCTATGCTTATGCAATATACGTTCTGAACCGTTTCGAACGTTCTGATAGCGTTCAACTATTTGAACAGTATAAACATTTCAGTAGTATAAATTGTTCTAGTCGGGAATTAAACTAGCCACTGTTTACCAGTGTACGCATCGCAATCGTATGAAAACCGGGTGGGCTAAGTGTGGGAAAGAGAAAGAGCTATACAGGTCGTGTAGCGCCATATCTTTCCCACACTGGAATTACTCCTGCTTTAAGCCACCTTTCAGGGCTGCGGGACTGTTCGAAAGAGATACCGCGGCCCTGGAACACAAAGGGCAAAGAAGGAACATGGATGGGTTTTAGTCAGTACAAGTCTGACACTCCCTTCCCGGTTATTTGATGATTTCCCATCCTAAAAAAAAAAAAAATAATGGTAGGCCACCAGTACCTATCATGACTTTTCAACACAAACCAAGCATAAGTTTTATCTCTGGTTCTCATGTCCAAGAGAACTTTTATCTTTACAAATAAATAAAATTGATGAGCCTGTTTCTAATATCAAAATAACAGCTTTTTAATGAATTTTGTCTATCCGTCTGTTTGTTCTGGGTAATCTCCGAAACGGCTGGACCGATTTTGACGGGGCTTTTACTGGCAGATAGCGGATGTTATAAGGAATAACTAAACCTTACTGTTATTTTACAAAAAGGATTAGGGTTCCGTGCAAAGAAATTAAAACCCTTGAAATTGTTAACAAAATCCGAATATCCGATATAATATTTTTATAATAATTTCACGCGGACGAAGTTCGCAAACATCAGCTAGTCGTATACTAAGATAAATACCATAAAAAAGATACTGGCCGAACACATAACCTCCTTTTTTTGAAGCCAGTTATAAAAACATTCCCTACTTTTCCCTGGGGTATTCCTCAAAGCACAACTATTTTTAAGCGCAACCAACTAAGCGCAACTAAATTATTCCTCGAAGCGCAACCATTAGTTGCGCTCACAAATTCAAATTAAAAATATTGTATGTTTATTCCTCATTAATATAATAATTTAGTTGCGCTTAGTTGGTTGCGCTTTGAGGTATACCCTTTTTCCGTGTTCTTGCAAGGTTATCTTTTCATGCTCTCATATTCTTACGTCTTTAAGAATACAGACATGAAAAACAATGACATATTAAACAAAGAACATTACGAAACATTGCATACTCCATATACGGGTTCTCAGAAGAGCCATACTCCATAACAACCGTAACTAAGCCTCTATAGTAGGTAATATTGACTTCATTATACATTACACAAAGTTACACAGAATTCTGGGACTTCATAAGTCTGTTATGTATAAATTGGAGCAAAATTAACTGGAATTTTAGAGTATTTGGGCACGGAAACTGAATGAAAACGTGTGGCTTTACTGTACTACTACAACATATAAGGTCCCATTAAAATAGATGGACAAATTTTAACACAGCGTTCAGAACGTCGAACCAAAGATATCCAAGCAAAAAACACTGATTAATGTGATTTTATTTTGACCTAAAATCATTGGGTTAACAATATTTTTAGTGTATTTTCGTTAGCAGATTTTTTTTTCTTGTAAGTATCTAATGCGTTTTTCAATTTTTTTTTACCATTCTCCTTATTTTGGTGGTCTAAATGATTTCTAAAATTTTGTCCATCTATTTTAATGGGACCTTATATAAGGTCTAACTATTCATACACGAAATATTTTCAGGGAATCATCTAACGGCTATAACGAAACCATTTCAAGGGATTTTTTTTTTATCTGAGTATATTTTTATAAAAAATAAATAATTTAAAATAACTTGACCCACAAAATAAATATTAGCTCTTTATTTTTGAACATCCATTACGCTAGTTTACTACGTCGTATTTACCTACACTCATATTTTTTTTTCGTTTCTATGGCGACTTTACTACTTATAGAAGTTACTCTTAAAATATTTCGTGTATGACTAGTTAGACCTTATATATTTATTACACAAAAAAGGAGGTAATTTCGAAAAGATAAGTATACCTAGTATAAACGCCGGTATTAGCTGTTAGAGTGCTACATATTGTGTAGGTCTTCTTCATCCTGAAAGCGAGCTGAGATAAAGGTTGGAAGGGACAGCGACGCGAAAACGATTACCACGTATTCAGTACATCATTCTGAGCCTATCAAGCCCCTAAAACTAAAATCGAGCCCCTTCAGAGATTAGCGGGAAAACACAGACAGACAGACAGTTTTTTTTTTGTTATAAGTATAATACCGGACTCCAGTTTTTTTGTTATAAATACCGTATTTACTTTCATGAGGATTCAGTAAAAAGCAAACAGACATTTCAATTGTATTTATTTGTATAGATGTGTTATTATAAATATGCATGTGAAGTGAATAATACTGTTACTGCTAGCCTTCCTCATCCCATTGCTGGACAAAGTCAACCGCTGGTCGTTCATTCTGTGAATAATCATCAACTAAATTAAGGACATTGTACATAGCTTCTGTTATATCTAATTTTGACACAAATTGAAACGGTTCAAATGTAACAGTAATTACTAACTGTCACTAACAGAACCTGTACAACACAAAGGACATTCCAATCTAACTGGACACCATGTGACGATTAGATGAATATCATTGATAGTTCCCGAATAATTTGCAGAGTTAACTGAATGTCCTGTTCGAGTGATAATGCCGGCTTTTGGTAATATGGATCTTGTATTGAATGTTACATGGATTTCAATGTTGTTGAAGATAAAGAAGTTTGGCTTTAGTTCCTTCTGCGCATGCGGCTTCCCTGGTAGTTCATAAACGGCACAAATATGTGGATGTCTCTAACTATTCTCAATCTCATTTTTTCTCCTCTTTCGAATCAGATTTTCACAATAGTTTTCAAATCATTTATACATCTATTGCTCAGAATAGTTACAGCACTGATAACAATATTTGTGTCACTTGTTTAATTTAGTACTTTACAATTATTTTTTTTACCTTTGTATAGATTCTTTTTTATCAATTGTTTGTAAATGTGTGAACATTGTAGGCTTTGTAGATTCCCAGCTGCTTGTTAACTTTTGTTAACTTTTTATTTTGTTCTACATTTTTTGTGTAGTAAGCAACGACTTATTGTCGGGCCTACGCTGTCCCCCCATACTTAAGTACAAATGATATTAATGTAACACCAAATGATTTGAAAAGAGTAACCATGGAGTTTCTTGCCGGTTCTTCTCCATAGGAAACGACCAACCCGAACCGTGCACCTTTTTTTCGATGTTTTATAAGTGCCCATCTAGGCCTATGTAAAATAAAATATTTTGATTTTGATTTTGAATGATTATACCAATGTACCTACACTTTATACATAAGCCGTTATCTACAACATCAGTTTTAGTATATGCGAAACCTGAATACAGTTTGCTCAGAATAAGTAACTGAATCGATTCCAATAATTTTTAAACCATGTTTATTTTTTCCCAAAAATATTTAAAAAAGGTTAAAAGTTGTACACCGAGCGACACTAAGTACCTATCGCAATCATTTAGGTACCTACTGCCAAATTATTATTATCAATGAACTCAAGACGACGCTGGAGGCGCGCGCTGCGTGGTGACCACGATTTCGTACGGACAACTAGGTAACAGAACAATATAACTTTGTGATTTTTCACGATACAGTTTTGAAATTTTGTACATAGATTCTTTACATAAAAAAACTATACACGTGTTTGAGGTTTCGCATATACTAAAACTAAGGTTGTATATGTGTAGGTACTGTTAAAATGCACTAGATTAGATTCTAATGAATCATCTTCTGCCTCGTTGGTCTAGTAGTCATAAGCGTAACTGCTGAGCACAAGGTCCTGGGTTCGATTCCCAGGTCGGACAAAGTGTTATTGGGTTAGTCCATCTGGAATTTCTCAGTAGCCACCACGGAGTTTTGCTTGTGCCCGGTGGATGGTAATAGGCTCGCCCCATTACATGGGACTAAATTATAACTGGCGAAATGTGGGTGTGCTATTAAGTACACCTCTGCCTAACCCTTCGGGGATTACAGCCGTGATTTTATGTGTTTTTTTTTTGTTTTCAAGAATCTTATACTTCAAATCTCAAAAGAGACGAAACACACTAAAGCATGAGGTAGGTACTAGCAAAACTTGGCGTCAATTTTTTTTTTTCAAACTCCGTTATGTGAGTTTTCGACATCTCCATTTTCGGAACCTTACTCAAGCATTGTACCAAAATGAATTTTATTTATTTGTCCCTAAAAAGACGTCCATCTACTCGACCATAAAAATATATGTCTACATTACCAACCAATATACTTTACTCCCAATATTACTTAACGAAAATGACAGCCAATGTCCATCAGAGACTAGTCCCCTACCATATACAACACCATTCCAAAAACAAGACAAACTAAAGAGAAAAAATAAAACCCAGAAAAACAAATGACCAACGGAATAATGACGTCATTTCTCGCGTTTATTTACGGGACCCTAAAGTAAAAAGGGACGAACAATGAACCTTGGATTGTCGGTCAGTCATACCGAAGATGTCTGAGGATGACATGTAAAGGAATTCCCGTATTTTCTCCCAAAAAAGGAAAATATCGGTATAATAAATATTGACCTGTACCGGTATACAGGCTGGTTTCAAAAAACACGTTTGAATAGAAGTTACAAGATCTTCATTTTTATGCCAATAAAAAGGTAATAAAAAAGAACAGAAAATGGATTCACCCTTTCATTCTGCCGTCCTCTGCAGCGAAGAGCAGAAGAGAAAAGCGGTGCTGTGTGAATGTATTAGTCATAATTCGCACATCTACGTTCCTCTCGTCGCTCTCACTTTTTTTTTTCTGTGTGGGCTTACTCTTGACCTCAATCTAGTCCTGAGGCTGTCCTCAGGACTAGATTGAGCTCGTTCCATCGTCGACCTCATCTCTGTAGATGAGGTCGACGATGGAACGAGCTAACCCAAAAGAAGCCTATTAACTCGAGATTTAAATCCAATGGAAAGGCAGCCTAACATGGTACATAAACAATTAGCAATAGTGAAATGTGGGTGCAGTAAAGGTCTACCTCTGCCTATAATAAGGAATGCAGGTATAGATATTATTTTGTTATGTTAAAAAGTGCAACCTGACGTAGTCTGCTGCTGTACAAGAATCTAGCTAAAGTGGTTCTAAAATCTAATTTACAAAATAAATAATTTCAAAAGCAAATGATTAAATTTCGCGACATGGCCCGCGTGTTTATTTCAAATTCAAATATGTTTATTCGTGACACATGGTGTTACCAATAGTTAGTAGTAGTTAGTTTTCTTGTTTATTTTTTTGTCATTTTGTATGATGCGCGTCATGTCCCTGCGACAAATACATATTTTTCTTTCTTTCTTTCTTCCTATATTTTATAACATACAGTTTATTTGTACCGTAAATAAAGACACTTACACCACTCTTTAAAAAAATCGCTACTGAAATTATATCGAATTTATATTACAAACCTAGTAGAGCTTACATGAAAGCTCTTCTTGATTGTTTTCTAGGTAGAAAACAATCAAGAATACTTTTCATCTCAGAAAAAATAAAAAGTACAGTCATGTGGTTTGATCTCTCAGGGCAAACACTTTTTTGTTAAATGGTACACCCTGTACCTTGTTATTTTTATATACATAATCGTGCAAGAGCCCTATTGACATGTTTACCCCAAATTCTTTCACCATTTGTGAAATGAAAAAAAAAAACGAAAACGCACGGTATTTGAATTTCCAAAATCAACCTGACTTAAAAGTTTATGTTACATATTGTTGTTACTTAGAGAAAATCTAAAACATTTTTCGTGTCAGAAAAATTCAAAGCGTGGAGTGAAGCCTCAGGGCATACCTCGCAACTGTTAAAACACACCTTTTTTCATTACAATACGCCACTTACTTCGAACCTAAGAATTAAACACAAATGGCGTAAGGTGACGGAGCGGCACGCACGGCGCAGCGCAGGCATGCGCAGCTTCAAAACAAAAATGAAAAAATATATATATATATACACAATGTACGTAGGCGACGTAAAAAGAACTACACTCAAGCGGCGCGGCGCCGGCACGCCGTTTTTTTTTTCGTTATACTTTCCACACCTGTGCTGCGCCTGCGCCGTGCCGTCATCTTATGCCGTTTGTGCATAATTCGCGCCTAACACACTCCTTTTGCTTGATACACACACGCATGCCGGGAGTGAGTACTATGCATCTAACCTTTATGAAGAACATTAGGTAAGTCTTCTAGCGGGTCCAGCTTTTCCGCATGATATCTGTCCATAAATTTTTTGGCCTTTTTAATACCAACATAACATCACGTTTGTTATCCCCGAACGGTTACGCGAAGGTGTACGCAACAGTACACCCACATTTCGCCAGTTTTGTTTAAGTCCCATGTAATAGGGGGCGACCCTCTTGCCATCAATCGTGGCTGTTATTGAGAAATTCCTGTTGGATAACCTAAAACGCTTTGCTCGACCTGGGAATTGAACACAGGAACTAATGCTCAGAAGTTGCGATTTCGGCTACTAGACCAACGAGTTTAAAGATAAAATATGATATACACCCTGTATCCTGTTATTGTTGTACATAATCATTCAAGAACATCGACATGTTTACTCCATGTTTCTCCACCACTTAAGGGGTTGCTCTCAGCGAAAACATGTCAAAAGGAAAACGGTAATATGTAGTGCATGTTATAAATAAGTAATGTAGTTGTCTACTAGGCAAGCATAAGGTTCACAAAGAAGCTTTTTACGTAATGAGAATACTGGGTATGTGTACCTTTACAATCTAAAGGAAAATTGTTATAAAATAATGGATTCATGTAAAAGGGGTGAAGTCAAGTTAATTTTTCAAGTAATGCTGTAACTTTACTTTACTTTTACTTAGAATTTGCCCCACTCTTAGATTAGATTTCTCCTGTATCGTATGCATTTACAAACACTTAAAATCACAAACACAAGCAGCCACACCCGGATAAACTACCTTTTTTTTTTTTTTTTTTTTGTGATGGGAAATCATCAAATGACCCCCCCCGCTCTGGGCGGAGCGGAAGGGAGTGTCAGACTTGTACTGACTAAAACCCATCCATGTTCCTTCTTTGCCCTTTGTGTTCCAGGGCCGCGGTATCTCTTTCGAATAGTCCCGCAGCCCTGGCAGGCATCGGCCCGTGCGGACCCCTACGTGGTTGCTGACATCTCTTTGAGGCGCGCGTGGAACACGAACGCGCCGTCGACACGGCCTGTCGTCATAAGACGGCCGGACGGCGAGCTAGCCCATAACTCGCCGTCCACAGGCCCGCGCCTACGGTGGCCGGGGGCCACCACGTGACCCCCGACGCCCAGGGCGTCTCCCGCGGCGGCTGGGACGTGAAGCTCTTTCCCTCTCACGTTCCGCCACCTCCTTCACTATCATGACTGCTTCGCAGAAGGAGGTGACGGCTTCCCATTCCCTCTCGCTCCGGACCATGGCTTGAACCAGGGCCGGGCGCGAGAGGTCGCCGCCGCCAATCGCCTCTACGAGGACACGGCGCTGCTCCGCCCAAGCAGGGCAGGCCTCCACAGTGTGCTGCATCGTGTCCTCCGGACGATCCTCACAATGGAAACACCCGGGCGTTTCCTCCCGCCCGATTCGGTGCAGGAACCTCCCGAAACAACCGTGTCCGGTGAGGACCTGCGTCAGGCGGAAGGTGAGGGCGCCGTGGCGCCTTTCTAGCCACTCCTCAAAGAGGGGACTTATCGCCACTATGGTGGCGTGCCCTGCACGGGGTTGCGACAGTCGCTCTCTCCAGGTCACCATGAGATCGCGCCGGAGGTCTGTCCGCTGAGCGGCGATTTGCCGCGGCAGCGGAGTTTCCCCCAGACGTAGTGCCTCCGCGCGCCATTCGTGAAGGCGCGCGAGGACCATCGCCTCCAGATCCCATGGCGGCAATCCGGCAAGGAGGCTCGCCGCCTCACCGGAGATCGTGCGGTACCCCCGGACTAACCTTAGGGCTATCCCCTTTTGGGGCGCTTTCAGGTAGCGGGCGGCTTGCCGCCTCAGAGAACGCGCCCACACCGGGGCCCCGTAAAGGGCCATGGACCGCACGACCCCCGCGTAGAGCCTCCGGCAGGAGGCGTTTGGACCCCCCAGGTTGGGCAGGAGCCGCTTGAAGGCAGCCCCGGTCCGTTCCAGTTTGGGGGCCAAACGTCGGAAATGCTCCACGAAGTTCCACCGGCTGTCGAGGACGAGTCCCAGGTACTTCAGCGTCGACCCGACGCCGATGGAAACCCCTCCCGCCGTCAGTAGGGATCCCGACGGTGGCGCATTCCGAGGCCCATGAAAACACATGGCCTCGGACTTGTGCAATGCCACCTCGAGACCCAATTGCCGGATCCTCTCCACGACTATCGCAACCCCGCGTGTCATGTTTTCGGCCGCCGCCTCGTGCGACCTCCCTTGTGCCAGTACCAGCGTGTCGTCAGCGTAGCAGACTACGCTGACGCCGCTAGGGAGGTCGGCGCGCAGCACCCAGTCGTAACCGATGTTCCACAAGGCCGGCCCCAGAACCGATCCCTGTGGAACACCGCACGACATCTCTCGCCGGTTCCATTCTCCGCTCTGACCGGGGTAGATGACGGCCCTATCCGTCAGGTAGTCCCCGACCACACGACGAAGGTAGGTCGGCACCCGGTGATACCGGAGTGCCTCCCCAATGCAGCTCCAGGGCATGGAGTTGAAGGCGTTGGCGATGTCAAGAGACACCGCCAATACGACCCCGCCCCGGGAAACCGCATCCCCCGTCGTGAGGGCTCTCACGCGCATGATGGCGTCCACCGTCGAGCGCCCCTTGCGGAAACCAAACTGGTGTTCCGCAAGATCCGGCCCCATCCCCGCGAGGTGCCCGGCGAGGCGGTTAGCAATAACTCTTTCAAAGAGCTTGCCCACCTCGTCGAGCAACACGATGGGCCGGTATGCGGACGGAGAGTCCGCAGGGCGCCCTGGCTTCCGGATGAGGACCAGCTTCCCCGTCTTCCAACGAAGCGGGAACTGGCCTCTCTCCAAGCATGCGCTTAGGAGCCCTTCCAGTCGGGGCCCGAGAGCCTCAGAGGCCAGGACCCAGGCTTTGCCAGGCAAGCCATCGGGTCCCGGGGCGGTATTTCTGGCCTTCAGCCTGCGTACCGCCACTCTCAGGTCTACCCCAGTCACTTCCGGAACGTCGTCATCGGTGTCGGATAAACTACCTGCAAGCCATACAAATATTTGTTCCGTGCGGATTGAACCCGCAACACGCAAAGCAACTGCCAATTGCTCAGCCACAGCTCCAACGGTGCCGTAACTAAGGAACATTATATACGATGCTCTGTGTAAGTAACTATTTAATGTTATTATTGCCCGCTTCCACTATGACACTTAAATGCAAGTAGCTTTAGTTAAAGAATCGGCTATTTGCCAGTAAAAGTCCCATCAAAATCGGTCTAGCCGTTTCCTGAACAAGCAGACAGACAGAGAGAGACAAAAGTTTAAAAAAAAAGTTTTTTGTTTTAAGTACTGTTAGTAACTGTTACTTTGAAATTACAAAAAGACATTTCAATTTTATTTATTTGTATACCTAGGTTAATTTGGAAAACGCGCATAAGGGACTAGCAGACTGGACGACAGGCACCTGATGCTAAGCTATAACAATACTCTGTCCCTATCTAAAAAATAGACGTACCTACTCACTTAGATTGAATAAAATTACTTTACGAGGTATAGTCGACGGCAAGTCAACATAACACTTTCACTTTGAGCTGGCTCACTGTAGTACGGAAAAGTTTCAGAGGCCAGCGTTTACTAGTATTGCTACTAAGATTTTAAACTATCATGGTCGCTAACATTAAACACATAACAAACAACACAACAACAACAACAACAACATAACACACAACACACAACAACAACACATAACATTTAACATGGTAAAGATCCCGTTTCTAGTCTAAATAATAGTATTGCTACTACTGACGTGCGGTATTCTGTACGAGAAAAACCTGAAAAAAGTAGGCAGACACGAAAAGGATTATTTTAGGTACGCGTGTAAGAATAATCTCTTATTTACGTAAACAATCTAAAGTAAAGATATACGAATATAAAGAGGTAAAGAAGGAGCTCGTTGCTAAATAACAGCCGCTGGAGGTCAATGTTCAGGTTAAGCCGCGCTTGCCTAGGTTAATCCGTGGATGGGTAACCACCCATTACATACCCAGTTTCCTCCATGCCTTGGATAACACGTTAAGCCGTTGTTCCCGGCTGAATCATTTGAAAATCTGTGACAGTCGTTACAAGTAGTCAGTGGCCCGAAAGTCTGACAACCAGTCTTACCATGGGATATCGTAATACCCACTACTAACTGGGTTATGGAGGTCCATGTCAAATACTGGTATTCAGCTGCATCTGGTTAGACTAGAAGCAACCCCAAGACTAGGCCGATGATAAAGCGGTGAAGTTTGAATGAGGGTTTAGTCTTCGGAGCTACTGATGAAGCACATTATCCTCGATTGTCAGAGGCTATATTTACGACGTTCTCATGGGATAATTGTCATTCGTGTGGGGCCGAAACCGCGGGCACAAACTAGCTCAAAATAAAATAAATTTGATGCAATGCGAATGTGCTATACACTGATAAATAGGTACTGGTATTCAACTGCATCCGGTTAGACAGAAGGCCGACCCCAACATAGTTGGGACAGATGATGAATGCGAATGTGCTAGAATTTTCTTATCTTGAAGATTTGTAACGCTCTTTGCCAAAACCAGCCATCCAATTTCTTCTCAAGTATATCATAATGGGGGTGAGAAATTGTATCAAAGGGGAGGAAATTATTAAATTACATACAAGTCTTTAAGGTCTTATGGTTAAGGATTCTTGAAGATCAAAAGGTTGTGCGTACATACCCTTAAACATGCTACATCCAAAAATCAACCATTTTATAACGATACAAGGTGTAATTTTGAGCAAACACAGCTCTTTTGCAGGATTTAGGAAGGCCATAACAAGATGATAAAACTGAATAGAATTGAAAAATGCTTGGGAATCAAAATATAAAAAGGATAATATAGCTTTATATTTTACAGTGGGTGAAGAAAAGCTCCCAAGGATGAAAACAGTTTTATTGTTCGGTCATAATAAATAGTAGGTTACTATTGTTTATCGAAAAATGAACAACAATGAATATTGAAGAGAAGAAGTACTGAACTTTATGACTGATCAAGTGAATATATCGGTACGTGTATCTGATGTTGCACTCTAAAGTCTTGCAGCCACAAGCCAAGCAGTGCAACCAATGAATGAATATCTAAGTCTTGCATTAATTAAAACATGTTTCTTGTACAGTCTGAGAAATTAATTTTATTGTCTTTCAAATAAAAACACTCCGTAAATTTGACAGCCGTACGTCATTGCACACAGCTGTCAAAGAATGACAGTTGAGATTTAAGTTACCCTTCGACCAACTTATCTGTACAGGCGGGAAAACAGAGAACTAAAATAAATGTATATAATAGTACTAAGTTTGACATATCGATGCAATATTTCTTGACAAGCAGCGCCACCTTGAGCTGCGCGCTTAAAGTGGTCATATTATAGTATTAACTTCTCTGGTTTTACTCGACCTTTCAAGAAATACGCAGTGACATACACATCCGAGACCCAGAACACAAAAAAGTACTTTTCCCAAATTCAGCAACTACTCGATCTCCGTAACTCAAGTCTCACGATTACAATGAAATAAAATAAAATTACCTTGCCGTAAGACCTTAGAAACAATTCGATGTTATTTGGTATTGTCTTATTGGATAAAATGGCTGTTAGAGCGGCCATATTGAATTTAGTGACGTCACGTTTTCTATGACACTCCGGAACAATGAGTGTAATGGTACCTCGTTTGTTTTTAAAGAAGTTGAGATTGCAAGTGATGTAGTATATAGGTTATACCTTTTTCTCTTCAGGTACCTACGTCGACACATAATTTTTATGATTGTAAATTACTTATGCTGTAAAATATTAGTCATTCGACAGGGCAGGCGTCACAGGGTACGTGCGTGTGAACTTGTGGACGCTAGGAGGTATAAAAAATAAGAGGTTTTATTCATCTACATACAAGCAACATTAGAACTCACAAGCTCTATTAAATAATCTAAAAAACTGTCATAATATTTCGAAGAAAGATGTAGGTAATTGGTACAATTTTTTAGTGAAACAGTTTGCTGTGAGGCAGAAATAAAACGCACAAAATAAAATAAATAACGCCCTGTACATTATCTCTTCGATTTTGAGCAGCTATTGACAGCTGGCAAAACATTACTTATGTTAAAGTATTATCACGGAACTATGCACAGAAAGTTGGTAGTTTTCAGTAGTTCACACTGAATAAATTCTCAAAATATGAGTCTAGAATGCGTAAAATATAGCCTTTAGCCACTCGTATATCGTACGAACTAAAAGCTACTGCTAACGATTCGAGACAAGACTTGAAAGCAATTACATAAATTATTGCAGCGAATAATTGCTCCTAATTAAACCGTACCAGCGATTTGTGAGCTCAAACATATATTCAGGCTCGAAAATAACTAGTTTGTACGTAAGGATGATATTTATGTGATGTCATAGAAGAAATATACAGGGCGTTATTAAACATTCTTTCGGCGGTATTCACTGATATGAATTTTGTGTTTTGCCGAAAATATGTTGTTATTTTTGGGAGAAATGAAAGGTTTGTTGGTCGTGTGCCTTTTTTTTTTTCGGATGGCAAATCATCAAATGACCCCCTCTCCGCCCCGCTCTGGGCGGAGCGGAAGGGAGTGACAGACTTCTACTGACTAAAACCCATTAATGTTCCTTCTTTGCCCTTTGTGTTCCAGGGCCGCGGTATCTCTTTCGTCCTGGCAGGTTTGGTTGTGTGCCTAAAAAATTATAAAAAAATAAAAGTCTCTGTATATGAAGAAGGTTCTTATACATTGCACTGCTTGTATTATATCATCAAAATGAGCTGCCACATGAGAAGTGCCTATTTTGGTGTTCATCAACGAGCATGCTCGGTAAATCGATAAAATGCGTTTTATCAAGTATCCAAAATCGATCCAGCGGGACAGTTATTCCAAATTTTACCATAATTTATTCGTCCTTTTACAGTCATCCTTATGGTGTTAAATTTCACACCAGAAAGTACGGTATCCTTATTGCATAATTAAACCTACAATTACACTCCCCGTGAAGAGGCTTAACGCTAATTTAATCCTCCATCTGGCAGTATAATTATAAACACACCGCTATTTTTAATTAGATCACAGGTTTTCAAACGGTGAATATACTTCATCAAAGTCCCTTTTGTGGTTTTTGCGTTACGTCTATACCATCATACACAAAAAACAGAAAACTCTGAACCTTGTTTCAAAACAGTTTGAGTTGTTTATTAGGTACAGTCAACAAAAGAGTTAGGTGTATAAGCAACAATATCTTCTTTCCACTTCGCTGTTTTAATATGCATTATGTGTTTAGCAACTTTTTAAAGAAACACACAGAACAGCAGAGAAAAATGAGCAAGGTTCGCAACGTTCTTGTGCAGTTATGAATGAAGTTTGTATGTTTTTAGACTCATCTTCAATTTTGAAGTTACACTGGGCATAAATACTAAGTAGTAAATAAAATAAAATGTAACAACTTTAAACGCAAATAAACAAGAAAATAAATAAAATATTCGTTTACGATTTCGAACTCACTTTATTTGGTAAAGCACTTCTATTCGGTTACAAAGTATGAAATTCTACTTTGTATGAAATTTCGGTCGCCTGCCGTTGGTTGCAAATAAAGCCTGAACTTTACAGGTTATAAGAGAGCTGAGCTCGGCTTTTCTCCATGTAATAAAATAGAGAATGAGGAAACTTTAGAACCGAATTATAGTGGGTGTATAATAACTTAAGTTGGGCACTGGGGTTGACAACCCCCGCCCCCTCTCTTAGGGCATTATCACACTGACGAATTGCTAGCGTATTTCGGGCCAGTGAGGCGATTCGTGAAAGGGTCCGCGCGTGAGAAACGAGCTATCTGCGACTTCGCGACGAGTTCTCCGCGATTTTACAAAATTGACACTTGCTCGTCTCGTTCTTAAGTGTGCATACAGTTTCTAACCCGTTTTTCTCCTTAATGATTTACGCCTTGTATCGTAAGTGGCAGGGCAAGGCACATGGCACATGCTCGCAGAAGGGATGGCCGATGGGGCCGAAAAGTTCTGGAGTGGCGACCGCGAACCGCAAGACGTTGCGTTGGAAGGCCGCCCACTAGGTGGACCGATGATTTGGTGAAGGTTGCAGGGATCCGCTGGATGCGAGATGCACGGGACCGGTCAATGTGGCGATACTTAGAGGAGGCCTATGTCCAGCAGTGGACGTCTTCCGGCTGAAATGGTGATGCCTTGTATCTGGGACTAAAAACAAGCTTGCGATTCGCCAATGTGATAATGCCCTTACGGAGGTAGTCGTAATAAATGACTATCGGCCGATTTATATACGAATCACGATTAATATAAATCGAACGACCATAATAGTGGAAATCAATTACAATGATGAAGCAGATTTGTATTGTGAAATTGTTCATGCAGAACCATATACCGCAGACTTGTAAAGCCTTTTGAGATTTTGATAGCCAATAATTTTGCTAATCAAATTATTTTTCGACACTATGAAAAATGAGGGAAATGAATTATTGTAAAGGTGGAAGCGCCAGGGTAATTCGAAATTCAAATTTTCTTAGGTTTTTTGCAATTTGCAGGTCATAGTCAGGTTGGATGATAATTAAAATATGATTTGCGGCCGTAAAAGGTATGGCTTTACCAAATTACAATTTATAATCATTAAAATTATCATTACAACTCTCCAAGTTCATTTAATCCCATTGATTGACTTTTTCATTAAATAGTCATATAAGGGGATTAAAATGTTTTTAATTACTACAATTCTGTAACTAATTACAGAATTTTTTAATGCCGCGAATCATATTTTGTTCAACATACAGCCCGACAAATGTCAAAAAACGTAAGAAATTTGAATTTCGCGGGTTAACCTGGTGCTTCCATCCTTAACAAATTAACTACCAAACTAATTTTTTTTTTTTTTTTTATAACTTTTCCCCACACTAGGAATTTCTCCTGTATCGTGGGTGCGTTCACAAACATTTAAAGCCAGACCCGGAACAACTACATGTAGGCCATACAAATATTTGTAGTCAATCGCTCAGCCACTGCGCCAACCGTGCCGTCAAAGATGGCACATGGATGGATGGTGATGGATGGATGGCTGGTTTACTTAAATTACTATTACTATTCTTTGACAGTTGTATGAGTTAGCTGTAGTGCGGCAGACTGAAGTGTGTCAAAATGAATATAGAATTAATTTTACCGACTGTACTTATGTCCTTTGTAAACTTCATCCCATTAATATTTTACTTCAAGCATAAAATCGTGGAAGCTGAAATCAGACAGCGAGTAAAGTGAAACAAATTAGGACTCATGGTTTTTAAATGTAGGTCCTAAATCGTTTGATTTCGTGCCGTCCGTACATTTGTGGTTTGTTTTGCTCCAGATTAATTTAATTTAAAAAGGTTAGAGATCTAGAGGTTATTTATTTGGACACGTACTTAAGGCAGAAGATTTTATTTTATATAAAAGCATAAAGAGTTGAACCAAAAAATCTAGCGAACCACTCGCGACGGCCATCTTTCGCACTTGTGTCTGACGGAAAACTAGTCCCTATGCAGCTAATAAGCTATAGAGATGCAGCTGGAGTTTGTTATTCATTATTTCAAATCAAACTTCTGTAAAAGTACGAAATAAATCGGGCTGCCAGAAACAAAGACGTGCGTAAAACCGAAATATAAACAAAAATACGATGTTAATGCATTTACCTCCACGGGAAACGACTGCCACGCTATTGTCCTAACTTAAATTCCACTTAATACCACATAAAGGGTAAATAATCGTGGACCACTGTGTGAACAGGTGTACGTAATGGCTAACAATGGTCCGTTTAGCGTTACAAACACAATGTCCGACTGACCGCAATGAATAAAACAGGAGAACACAAAAGTGCTGCATTTAATTGTTTTGCAGCTTTCTAAAATTCTTTTATATTGTTTGGTAGGTCGAAAGTTGTGGTCAGATGTGGTAGACTTACTTCTTGACAAGCGCATTGTGGTTTAAAGCTGGTATAAGCAAACTGCTGGCAAGCATCCATGAAGGGCATTGTCAATGTCTTTTATGGTGTTCGTAGATGCGGTGCAAACATCTTGATCATGGAGTGCTCAAGTTCGTAAGGTCGTGAGTCACTGGACCTGTGCGCTTTCAGCACAGATTTGTGCTACAGCAATCTCACTAACAAAGTTGTCGTGAATGTTCAAGGATGGTTATCTTCTCATTTTGTTAGACCAACTTTCCAATATCTCAAGATACTTAACAACTTCACTATTCACTTTAGCAATTTCATACAAATAGTCCTTGTTCTAAAAAAAGCCTTTTATCCAAACCATATGAAAAGCCACATATATCCCTTCGCATTTTCCGTACGCAAGCTATGCAATTTCGTCGAAACTATTACTTAGTATGTACCGCTCTGTATGCGGTAACATTTTACGCATCAAATAAAAATTTCGCCTAACAAGGAAGTTCCTCGTTTATTTTCTTGAAGAAAATGTAGTGCCCCAGAGGCTCATCGATGTTGGTTCGCCAGCGTTAAAATACAGGAGGAATAATTCTTGTATATATTTACGGGAGCTCTCCCTTGAGGATTTACCAAACTATCAGCGCTTACTTATGTTCGCCTGGTAAGTGTGGGTCGAAGATCACTTGTAAATAAATACTGAGTTCGATAAGATTGAGAAAGGCGGACTGGAAAGAAAAAACTAAAATATCTTTCCGTTGATTTTTCCCGAAAGTTATTAATAGTACTTTGGTTACTTTGCGAGAGCGAGATGGGCAGATGACATTGTTACCAACACCGGTAAAATCTAGAAGAGGCTGGGACAGGAACGTGGAGATTGGTCGAAGCAAAGAGAGGCGGCTTTCTACATACCATCGGACGAGCAAAGATACGGCGAAGCGACACCGTTATATGGTTGAAGTTCTACGAACCCAAACAAAGCGCTATGCTTCCACATTTCTTGTGTGAACCACCAGTCTGTGGAATTCACTGCCGGCTTCTCTGTTACCCGATCATTAAAATCTAGATCTCTTCAAAGTCCGAGTGAATCGGTTTCTTCTAGGCAAGCGTGCTCCACCCTAGGCCGAGTCATCGCTTCACATCACCTATTTAGTTTAAGAAGACCTTTATCTAGCGCAGGATGACGGCTGTGAATGATGATGATGGCGGAAATCGCTTTAATCCAGATTCTGGGGTGTGATTTAAAATTGCCTATTGCAAAAGATGAGACAATGTTTTTGTAGGCATTGTTGTTTCAGGACATATTTTTGGTACAGAAATCTACAGGTTCTTAAATCGTATTGATAAATCGTAATCGTAATCGTAATCGTATTGAGAATGATGATAGGGACTGTAATTTCGTGATTAGTTTATTTAGAGGATTAATGTTCCAGGAAGTAGTTTCAAATCACGCATGATTAAAATAAATGTACAATGCTAAATTGGAACAAACATTTTACAAAACCGATACTTGGAATTGAAAGCTTTCAGCTATTGAAATTCCGTACAATTGTAATAAAATAATGAGTGATGGTAGGCATTTTCATGTTGTTTTGACAAAGTTTCTATGTAAAATTGAAGTATATGTAAAATTATGTTTCTAATTTCAAAATAACAGCTTTTTACTGAATGATATGCATTCAGTAAAAAGCTATATAAACAAAAAAAAAATATATAAGCAAAATTTTTTTTTTTATATTTGGTCTGACTCTCTGTCTATTTGTTCCGGCTAATCTCCAAGGGCTGGACCGACTTCGATGGGACGAGACACACAGCTGATATTATAAGGAGTAACTTAGGCTACTTTTATTTTCGAATAAGGATTACCGTTCCGTGCAAAAAAAAACCTATGAAATTAACAAAATCGGATGCAAATAGGGAAGTAACATTTTTTATAATAATTTCACGCGGAGTTTGTAATAACATGAAAGTTAATGAAATTCATAAGGTACACTGTACAATGTACAAGTAATTTCATTAATATTTTAATAAGTAAAAGTACTTTAATAATTTTAAAAAATAATTATTATGTAAGCTATTCAACATTGAGCATTATTGTTGTTGAATCTTTTGGCTCTCGGTTGACTTGCCCCTATTAGGTAAGGACTTGAGTATAACAGTCGAAATTTGGGTGTATACGTCTGCTCAGCCTTTCAGGGAAACAGGCGTGACGTTATGTTAATTTTGCTATTATGTGGATCGAGTCGGTTCTGCTGCTAAAAATATCATTTATCACAGTTCATAAATGAAACGACTTCATTAGACGCGTAAGGACATATATTATACACATAGATCACACTTGTAGTAATCTGGTTTTGAAGCTTCTGTATGGAGTTCCTTGCCCTTTGTTGTGGGTTGATGTCACAGGTTCGAACTTCGGGCTGGTACGTACTAATAAATTCGTGATTGAAAAACCCAATAATATTTTGCCCAAACTGGGAACCAAACCTAGAACCTCATGCTTAGCAGTAGAATTAGAGACCACTACAGCACCAAAGCAATAAAATTAGACTCAATAACATTTTCTTAATTTGAAAACTTTTTTGCGAAAAAAAAAAAATATTTTACCCTTTTTAGTTCTGCTAACCCACATAAATTCTTGTCTTGAGTTCATTTTACATTGTAACTAGAACTTATTATGATATCATGATGTCATCAACGTACGCTAGAAGGAGCTAACTCGTTAACAACTAAAGCATAGTGAATAATTTATATAAGACTACCGCAGGAGCTTCCTCTATCAACTGAAAAAATAATCACGGAGAAATCCGTGTACGAATGTACACCAAAAAATAACATAATCTGCTCTTAAAAGAAGTCGGTTAAAAAGGAAACTAATCTTATAGACACACACATATATGGCACATTGACACTGGTAGTAGGTAATCTGTGCAGTAAGCACGCTACAGGGCTGTTGAACCTCCTGTATCGAGTTACCCTCCCTTTGTGACGGGCTGAACTCGGCGCCTCTGTTGTTGAAATATACACAATACGGCGAGTAAGTCTCTTGTATTGTTTGAGCAACTGAAATTTGATCGCGACAACAAATATGTGGTCGAGTGTTGTCCTTTTTTGTTTGGATTTCTTTTGTTTTTCGGTATTTAATTAACAGGTTTGAGGGTTTTGTTTTGTTCACTTAATAAATAAGGTTTAGAAAAATGAAGTGATTGTAGTTTTAGAACGTCAATTTGTTGATTATCTTTTTCTTTTGTAATGCTATTCTCATCTGTTAAGTGATTATCCTCTTGACATTATCTTAAACGATTTTTATACCATACTTTTCTACGTCATTCTTTTTTTATTTCAAAATGGGCCTGCTCTAGACCTTGATCACTCCTGATGGAAAGCGATGGATGAGGTCTATGATAGAACGAGTGTGCCCAGAAGATGCCTGTTCACTCTTGCTTTGAAGGCTGACGGGTAAAATGTGGGAGAAAACAAAGAGAGCAGAGAGTTCCACACTTTGGCTGTGCGCATAATAAACGTGGAGAAGCGCTGAGTACGACTCATCGGGATATCAACCAAGATATTCTCCAGAATTCATCCCTCCCTGGCCATATCACCTTTCACACAGTCCATCCATATTTAGTCTAACCCTAATCTTACAGCCATCCACATTCATATTCAAAACCTTTCTCACGAGATTTTACTCACATGATCACAGCGCGACAACCAATTTCCACACTCTAATCTGTAAATACCTTATTTGCACGAAACATTTGTCTTAACATGAAAGGTGAATACATAACATCACACCTGGCGAAATGTAGTTGTACTATAGTACACCCACATTTCGCCAGTTATGTTTAAGTCCCTCGTAATAGGGGGCGTAAGACTATTGCATCAACTGGGCACAAATGCAGACTCCATGGCTGGCATACTGAAATTTAGTTCATTTGACCCCAATCTATTTAAGTCGCGAGTTAATAGGCTTCTTTTGGGTTAGCTCATTCCATCGTCGACCTCATCTCTGTCCTCGGGACTAGATTGAGGTCAAGAGTAAGCCGTTTAGTATATATAAAAAAAAAATCCTGATGGGAAAAACCAAATAACACTTTTCCCGGCCTGGGAATCGAACCCCGGACCTCTTGCCCAGAAGTCGCACTTACGACGACTAGACCAACGAGGCAGGCACTGAAAAATTGATGATAGAAAAAACCAATAACACTTTGCCCTACCCGGGAATAAAACTCAAGACTTCTTGCTCAACAGTCACGCTTCCGACCACTAGACCTACGAGATATACATTATTCATCATCAAGTAAATAAGCATACTTTAATATTTATTGCGCAAAATCAACATAAAACAGGTAGGTACTTAATTTGCTTAAACCATTAGCATTTATACTTCTGTTCCTAACTTATATTTGCGTTTAATTTATCTTCCTCTACTGTCACAGGGTACACAGATAAAATGAATTACATTGAATAATTTCTGCTCTTTTCATTACGTAATGGTTCTTGCTACGTGTCACGCTATTTTTTGGATGGGTTATAAATTCCATGGAAAACTAACTTAGATTTATGTGTTCTGTTTTTTACAGGTTGGCAAGCAGGTAGAAAGGTGGCTTGATGGAAATTTATTACGTCCATCTAGTGATAACTATACGGGGTGGAAGGGACACCGATGCACAAACGGTTACATTATTCTGGACCTTAAATTACCTATGGAAAATTTATATGTGAGGATATAAATTTTTCATCGGTGATTTAAAAAAAAAATCAATTGTTTCCTATAAAAGTGCAATCAATACCTACACGGTAAAGATCAAATGTGGCGGGGAGGGGGGGGGGGGGTTCAGAATAATACCTAGTATCTCTATGGTCGTCCCAATATCCAAATTCGAACAGTATAGTGGACAGACTAAATAATCCTCAATGCAATGGTAACATTTCAAACTTGAGTTGACCTACTGTGGTACGGACTTTCAATAGAAGAAAAGGCCAGATTATGCTGGTTTTAAACCTCATAAGTGCAGCTTAATATAATATCTACTAATCTAAAAATCATGAGATTATTTAGGGTATTTTTCATAAAAACTGTGAATAATTATTTAAGTACCTATCCTACACGTTTTGGCTTTAATAGTGATATCTTATTCAGGATGATGTCAATCCCAGAAATATTATAAGTTCATAAAATAATAAAACACTTTTTATCAGAATTCAAAATCAGGTTAAATTACTTTCAAAAGGTTTAAAAAAAAATGTCTGCTCTACAACTTATAACGCAATGAGTGTCATTGAATTGTCACTGTAACGGTATCGCCACTGTAAGTGTGTTACGCAGCTGCCCTGCTGGACTACTAATACAGAGCTCCGTAATCAGACTGCCAATAATTACATTTTCAATTCAATTTACTCACAACCCTTCAGACTTTCCGAAAACCCTCAGGTAACCTATCTTTTTCTAAAGATTCAGGTACCTCACGTCTTTTAAACCAAACTAGGTTATCCCGTCCAGTCAGGCATGTAAGTAAGATTTCACGTCTAAAAAGATAAAAGTAGGTAGCTACACTTGAGAATTATTTTACTAACCTATTTTTAAAGAATCCGTCAGCTGTGCCCTCTATACATAAGTACCTTAGATCTTTCAATAGTAAATGAAATGTAACAAGAAATAAAATACAAGATGTCTTTTAGGAACCTGTTCTATTACAATTTTACTTTTTTTTTCTTCTTCTTTTTTATCGTGTGGTTAGTGCCTAACCTGGTGTCAGAGTTTTTATGCCACCCATGAGCCTCTGACTTAGTTTTACATGCCGTCGAGAAATATCTGTTAGGCATGCTGGTTTCCACACGATGTTTTCCTTTACAGAAGCAAGTTCACATGAATCCGAAAACTCAGAGGTGTTCTGACGTGTCTTGGGTTTGAACACGAGACTTATGACTTGGCAGTCCGACGGTCACACCACAAAAAAAAAAAATTCCTTAAGGTACTCTTTGCTTTCAACAAAACAAACAACTTTCCTTACAACTTTTTCCAGACGGGGTACATAAATAATTTGGGAGAACTCAGTTTATTTTTAGAGGAAACTGCCAGAAGCACTAATGACCTGAACTGGCAGTCTGTCTATCAGGGTCTTAAAGTACAAGAGAATTCGGAACGTGAATGCTCGTTGTTCCCTCCATGTTTTAAAATACATTAGGCTGGGATTCGAGCTGAGGAATCGCTTCATAAGCTTCTCTTTGCAAGATTTATTTGTAGTTGATTGTATCCTAGTTATGTACATCAGACAACGTTTGAGCCAATACAATTTTATGATAAAAAATTTGATGTTGGATGTAAGAATACCCTCAACGAAGCCGAATGGCATTTGGACCATACCTGGGAACCTTCTATAATTATAGAGATTTTTTACAAATACAAGTTTTTAATGTTAAAACTTTACTTTAAATACAGCACAGTTTTTTGATTGCTATAAACAGGGTACTACCGTAAAACGTAATTTTTCAAATAAAATAGTCGTTTCCCAGCAATAATTTCTGTATAGAGTTACTTAGTTTGACGTACAGAATGCTTGGTTGACGGCTTCGTGAAGGGTCCGTTTACACCTTGTATTTTGACAAGATGAATGGAGGAAGCAAAAGGAGTAGGTACATACATGTGTAAGGATTCTAGCATATTGTTCTGTAGTTTCAGCCTACCTCCGTTGAAAATAGCGTGAGGTTATGTATTTATGGTGTTCAAACTTTGGTTCGGAATGAACCACGCTTCGATTTAATTGTGGGCTCTCTCAAACAATAAAACGTACCTAGATTAGGCATATCTGAAAACGAAATCACGTACGTACAAGGTAGGTGCGTGTGAATATTAAATAATCTAGTTAAACAAGTTAAGCATTCGTGTGATAAGCCTAACACTGTGTTATTCTGTTATTATTAAGTTAACTTATTTTAAAGGAGCACCTACCTAGTGGCTCAGTGTACGGTTCCGTCTTACGTGTCGAAGGTCGGGTGTTCGAAATCGGGCAGGCGCTTTTCTATGTCATTTATTTATTTCACTTAGGTATCTATGAAGGACAGGAGGGGTGTGTACTGGGTTCGATTCCCGGGTCGGGCAAAGTGTTATTGGGTTTTTCCATCAGAAATTTCTCAGTAGCAGCCATGGAGTCTGGATTTGCGCCCGGTTGATGGTAATAAGCTCGCCCCCTATTACATAAAACATAACTGGCGAAATGTGGGTTAACTATTAGTTACACCTCTGCCTAATCCTTCGGCGATTACAATCGTGATGTTGTGTTATGTTAGGTACCTATAGAGGTGACGTATTTAAGTGATTCTTATGTTTATAAATGCGCCTACGAACGAACATAAAAAACTTTGTACAAATCAAAGTTTAGAACAAATACACAATTCAGATCGGTTACAAAAATAAGTAAGTTTCAGCTATATTCCCACCGAGATTTGTAACATTTCCTGATATTATTTACAGTTTTTCCCATAGGAGTTTTGAAACTAGAAAAAGAGAATTTCAGCAGTTTTTCATAGGTACAGCTGAAGTTTCATAACGTGGGAAGTAAATTGAAACGCTTTTCAGATGTGAATTGAACGCACTAAAAATTCCTGTATCGTTCTTCATGCTGCTACTACTAGAGTTACTTTGACTGTCCATTGTTTTCATCACCATGTCTCATCTAAAGGGAGCTATCTGTAGAAAGTATAATTTTAAAAGGGCGACATCGACGCACAAATGATTACCATGTATTCAGTACGTAAATTATTCATAGGTAATTTAAAAAAAAAACTTTCGCTACAAAAGTGCTAACTACCTATACCTACACAGTCAAAATGTATGGTACAGCAGATTTTTTAAAAGTACCGTTGAAAAATTTCTATGTGGGGCGACTTGGAATGGTGTACTGAATACGTGGTAACCGCTTGTGCGTCAATGTCCACTCCACCATGTATACTACATAACGCTTGTAATCCGTGACGGATTAAGCAGAGTTTTACCTACAGAACTACCACATTTTCCAAAATATGTTTAAGTCCATTAGGGAGCGGCCCTGTCGCCATCAATCCGGTTCAAATCCCAACTCCGTGACAGCTACTGAAAAGTTCTGGATGGAAAAGCCTCCTAACACTTTGCCGGAACTAGGATTTAAAGCCAGGACCACCTGCTCAGCAGTAGCGCTGGCGACGAGGCAGTCACATATTATAAGATGTGAATGTCCAGAAAAGGGCAGCGATAGTCCACCCTGCATTAGTACCTAATTAAAAATTTCTCACTCCCCGCGCCAGACAAGCTGGGGTTAATTCTTACTGTAAATACCCATTTTAGAAACACGAGAGGAGGCGAGCGATCACTCAAAGTGAGGTTTATGGCGAATTTTACTGAAAAGTTTTTCTGTCCCTATCTTAATAACTAAGAAATTAGTTATTTAAAAAAAAATGAGGGAATTCAAATTGAATTCTCTCGAGACCGAAGTGATGTTTCAAGAATATTGCAATTTAAAAAAAAGTAGTGAATAAAATTATCAAATGTTTAAAAATAACGATAATTTTGAATCTCATAATACATTTAATTATATTCTTGGGTTGGAACATTGTCTTAGTACATACGTAAAGTAAAAACAAATACTTGATAAAATATAGTCTTCTCATTCATATTAATTTGTGATAAATAAATCCAGCTTATCTATTAGTAAACACAATTTGTCTAAATGGCCTGAACGCGGCTATCGTTTGTGTGACCTTAAGTGAAGCTGGACAAAAGATTACCTACACGAGTACAAAAAAAAACCGGTCAAGTGCGAGTTGGACTCGGGAACCGAGGGTTCCGTATAATCTTGTACGTATTTAGTTATTAAACTACATATTTACGATTTTCACATTTTATCCTTTACGTGTGCTGTAAGAAATTGCTTCTTTCCACATTTCATGATTCTAGGTCAACGGGAAGTGCCTAGATATAGGTTTTGATTCTCTTGTTAAATCGCATAATATGCGATATAAAAAATCAAGCTTGTAAGTCAACGCGATCAAAAGATATGACCTCTTTTGAGTTTCATTTTTTCACTGCTCCAAGGGGTAGCAGACCTGAGTATTTGAAATTAATTTCACCTTGATACCTCCACGCGTTCTTGAGAAAAAGGATCTTGTCAGACGGCCAGACGGACAACAAAGTTATCCAATACGGGTTCCATTGTTACCGACTGAGGTACGGAACCTTAAAAAAAAAATATTATAATTTCTGTCCACATAACTTCGTGTGTTCTTTTCTTTTGGAAAAGAAACCTTTATGAGTATTCAAGAGTCCCTTGGGATATTGTGTACTTGAGATATTTGATAAATTATGAAGCCCACGGTCGTCTTCTTTCTTATCTTTCACGGTTTATATCTGTATCTGAGGAGCTCAAGGCTTACGCTGTACTTGCCTAGGTTGATTCGTGCCTACCCATTACATACAGAGTTGCCTACGTGCCTTGGAAAGCAAGTTAAGCCGTTGATCCCGAGTATCATTTGTAGATCTTTAACAGTCGTTACAGGTAGTCAGTGGCCTGAAAGTCTGACAACCAGTCTTACCAAAGGGTACATTACCCAATACTAACTTAGTTGTGGAGGTCAGAGAGGCAGTCGGTCCATGTAAAATACTGGTATTCCGCTGCATCCGATTAGACAGGAATCCGACCCTTACGTAAAGGCTAGGCAGATGGTGGTTGATATGTGTGTCTGGTTGTCTACACGGCGAGATGGGTACACAAAACAGTTGCCATTGGGGGGAAAATCTGCATGAGACGGCACAGGAACGTGGAGATTGGAACAAGCAAATGGAGCCCAATACCCAGAATTGGGTGGAGATGATGACGATAATGCGTGTTTTCAAGATACTCTTAATCTTGAGAATCTCACAAACCTGGGAATGTACAAGGAACTTACCTACCTTGGACTAGCTAAAATAATATATTTTCTTTTTCATTCTTCTTCTTTATAGTGTGGTTAGTGTCTAACCTGGTGTCAGACTTTTTATGCCGCCCATGGGCCTCTGATTTCGCTTTACATGCCGTCGAGAAATATCTCTCATGCATGTCCTTCACGATGTTTTCATTCACCGAAGCAAGTGATAATTATATTATAATTATACTACCCCGCAAAAGTTGTTCTGCCAAATATTTTTTTCTGGATGGGGACACCCTAATCACCTAGTGGTGTGAAATATACTTTACGATCTATTCTCGTACCTAATAAAAATACATAAAAAAATTCATAAAAATCGGTCGAGTCGTTTCGGAGGCGTGCGACCACAAACACCGTTGACACGAGATTTTTAAATATACAACATTAGTTTTAGTATATGCGAAACCTGATACACGTGTCTAGTATTTTTTTGTAAAGAATCTATGTACAAAATTTCAAAACTGTATCATGAAAAATCACAAAGTTATAAGCTTGGTCTGTTACCTAGTTGTCCGCATAAAATCGTGGTCAACTCGCAGCGCGCGCCTCCAGCGTCGTCTTGAGCTCATTGATAATAATAATTTGGCAGTAGGTACCTAAATTATCGCTCGGTGTCCAACTTTTAACTTTTTTAAATATTTTTGGGAAAAAATGTAACATGGTTTAAAAATGATTGGAATCGATTCAGTTACTTATTCTGAACAAACTGTATTCAGGTTTCGCATATACTAAAAATAATGTTGTATAGATTTCTATTTGGAAAAAGTCATACGCCGCACAAATATTTATACAGAAGAGTCTACTTCAGTCCTAAGTCCTAGATAAATCTCGGTATATGCTACAGATCTTCGATACTCCGTGTAACGTCACAAGCTTCGCTCGGTGTGCATGCAAGTGTAACTGTATATTATATACACAGTACACACTGCAAGGCGTAGAACTTGCTTATCGCAACGAACTTCATATAACAACTGCGAGGATATTTCAGTTGCGACTTGCAGATTTTGTGAAGAATGTTTTAGATATATTTTGATAAGAAATGGAACGTGTTTGAGTTTTATTTATTTGTTAATACTTGTCTCTCACTGTCAGCTTAGAACTGATACACTTTTAGCCCATCAAAGGTTCATCACTTTATCCTACTATCCTAATGATATTATAAATGCGAAAGTTTGTGAGGATGAATGGATGTTTATTACTCTTTCACGCAAAAACTACTGGCCGGATTTGGATGACATTTGTGACACACAGATTAATATGTATATACGACATTATTTTTAGTATTTGCGAAACCTGAGTATAGTTTAAAAAATATAGAAAATAAGTAACTGAATCGATTCCAATAATTTTTAAACCATGTTATATTTAAAAAGTTAAAAGTTGGACACCGAGCGACTTTGAGTACCTATCGCAATAATTTAGGCACCTACTGCCAAATTATTGTTATCAATGAGCTCAAGGCGACACTGGAGGCGCGCGCTGCGTGGTGACCACGTTTATGTGCGGACAAATAGGTAACAGAACAAGCTTATAACTTTGTGATTTTTCATGATACAGTTTTGAAATTTTGTACACAGATTCTTTACATAAAAATACTAGACACGTGTATCAGGTTTCGTATATACTAAAACTAATGTTGTATACATAAATAGTAACCTATAACCTGGATTAACACATAGAATACTTTTTATCCCAGTAGTACGATCCCCTGGAACAATTACGGAACTCCACGGCCGCGGGCATAAGTTAGTATAATGTCTACCAAGTTAAAACAATTTCAAAACTAATTAAAAGCTTATCGAAATAAAGAAAAAACGCAGTACAAAAGTTTTAAAGGGGAAAACTCATAAACTTGATGCAGCGCACAAAAAATCTTACAACACCAGATTCTTTTATGTTGCTCATAAAAATTCATTAAACTTTACTTAAAAAAAATAAGCTGGACCAAAGTCGGTAACGAAATTTGAAACACCCAATTTTCTTTTCAAGACTTATGTAAAATGGCCGCGGGCTCTGCGGTAATCCACGGGCCAAATGCCCTGAGATTATGTATATTGGAACATAATTGGATATAGGATAAGAAGGTAAATGAATGGGATCCTTCGTGACATTTGAGCTTAATGTTTTTGTTTTGTTTTAAAACGGTTTTCATTGGTATTAAGGTAGGTAGGACGTATAGAAAGTGTAAACTGACCCTTCACGAAGCCGTCAACCTAGCATTCTGTACATCAAATTAAGTAACTCTACGCAAAACTTATTGCTGGGAAAAGACTTTTCTTTTGGGGTGACAAATCATGTTTTACGGTATCACTTATGGCTGATGGATGCTCTGAATAGTAAACAGGTCATGGAGGTAATTAAAGTAAAGTTATAACCTTAAGAACTAGTATAAAAAAAATTATACTTGGAATTTGACCTCCAATATCACCGTAACTAAAAGGTTCCTGGGTATGGTCCAGTGTAAAAAAATAATCGCAATGATGGGAGGGAAAAGTACCTTTCGGCTTCGCAAAGGGTATTTTTACACCCTTTAAAACATAACTATATCGGCGCAACTATTACACACGAAAAACACGGCACATCAATATCGCGCAGAGCGTACGTGCAACGAAACGTCACGAGCTAGTCGTGCCGTGCGCCCCACTATCAACGCCCCACCAGTAGCAAAGTGCTTATAAAACGCGTGCGCAGCGTGGGTGTGGTTGTTAGTTCGTTGGCATCCAAGCTAGTCGGACGTTTTTGGAGTGAATATTATTATATTGTTTTGAATTATTATTTATTATTATTTTGAATTATTAAAAATTGATTTGATTTGACAAAAAGTGTTATAACTATTGTGTTAAATTATATAAAAAGTGATTTATAAATAAAACATAATGAGTGATGAAGATGCTTTTATTCGTGAAGACACCCCTCCTCTTATAACTATACGCCCGTAACTGTCGAAAGTTACTTAGCTAATAGTGCACCCACATTTCACCAGTTTTTAAGTCACATGTAACAGGGGGCAAGCCTTATGTCATCAACCCAACACAAACCTAGGCTCCGTGGCTGCTACTGACACAGTTAGCCCGGCCTGGAAATCGAACTCAGGACACTAGGCCAATGACGCAGTCCATAGTCTAATAAGTACTAATATCAGTTAATAATTATGTCACAAACAGCAGAAAGGCACGCTTTCACGTCAATGATGAACGGTCAATCATTAATCGCAATGCCCATCGCATAAACAGTGTGATAATGACGGTCGTAATTAGCCACTTAACCCGAACCACGCCATTCGGGGTAATATCCGTGTTGATGATAAAATCAACCGTTTGGACCCCGGCTACATGCTATTATAGTAACGATAATTATCGCATTGGAGGTGGGTATACTGTATAGCTTTCTTATCGATTCGATAGAGACCGGTAAAAAACTACCGGTAAAATAATTTTGATTACAACAAACAAAAATTCTTAGAGGGATTCAGTATATACTTCTAGAATACACACACACTATATCTACATACCGTTTTTTTAATATCTGCTTTTGCAGGTATGCTGGACAAGATATCTTTAGAAATAAGCATAACCTTTGTACTATTTTCTGTTACTTTCTTCTTTTCTATATTTAGTGTTTAGTGTGAATAAATTGTAAAATAAATAAATTGATGTTTAAATAATACTACCTACCGACAAAAAATAAATGTTCCATTTAAAATTGCAATAACCACTCGACCAAAATTAATGAAACAGTTTTTTTCCAATAACCTATGAATATTTAAATGCCCGTAGGATCATGTGCTGGATCCATGAAGAGCATGTCACGATGTCCCATACACGGTGTAATTTTATAAAAAGACTAGCTTATGCCCGCAGCTTCGCCCGTTTGTAATGGATGGTAACCCATCTAAGGACTGACCTAGGCAAACGCGGCTAAACCTTGAAATACGACCCGTGCGTCTGTTAGTATTTAGTCAAGTCGAGCTCCTTTTTCAAAAACGTAGGTATCAAAACGTATTGATAATGATCAGTACACACGTTGTACCAATAATACATTTAATTCCGTAAGTGCCCAATTGAACCGGAATTCACATCAGTGAGATTAAATCTGAAATTCCTGTAGCGCTTGCTCAAAGCAAATTTGAATTTCACCGTTATTATTATGAACGTGTTTATCGAAATTTTAGACGATCATCGTCGATAATTATTTTGTTATTTATTAACTTCATAACTGAAAATGTCGAACAAGTAAGTACCTACTGAAGCTTCCATTTGTTGCTTAAATAACGAAGCCATCGAGAACGAGTGTCAATTATATCACGATTTCAATTATCGAGAAGTATTTATAGAATAGTACTGTAACGCCTTGAGCAGATATTTTTTGTGAATAATTGGTGCAGAACAAAAATATCAACTGAAAAATGGAAAAGGTCATTTTTAAGTGACATACACTTACTGAGTAGAATGAAAATCCCTGAAATCTGTTTTCATAAGATTCAAAAAGATAATAAAATTATCATTTGAAACACCTCATCGTCTGGGTCTCAACTATGCTAGAGTCGGTTTTTAGTCGTAACCGGCTGCAGCTGAATTCCAGTATTTTACATGGACCGTTTGAACCACATTATTATGGAGATTCAGCCAAACTGACCTGGACTGACTCGTTGGTCTAGTAGTCGCGAGGTCCTGGGTTCGATTCCCAGGTCTTGCAAAGAGTTATTAAGTTGTTCCTTTAGGAATTTCTCGGTAGCAGCCACGGAGTCTGGATTTCTGCCCGGATGATAGCAATGGGCTCGCCCTCTATTACATAGAACTTAAACATAGCTGGCAAAATGTGGGTATAGTATTAGTTACACCTCTGTCTTACCCTTCAGAGATAACAGGCCTGATGTTATGATGATGATTATTAAGCCGAAGTCGTTGATGAAAATACAGAAATCTATAAGCGGACACTAAAGTTTTAATGTCAAGCACCGACGAAAACATACATCCCCGCATACATCAGTGTCCTTGAAAATTTAATATCAGACACTGCAGCATGTCAACATAAATTCTCCCAGTAAGCGTTATTAACACTACATATTTTAAGACTCCTTTTGTACAAGTCTAAAAGTTTATTAATAGTGCGAAGTAATTTGAAAGTGCTTGCTGGGCTGTGCCAAGTATTTCCAGTTGATACTCCATTGTAAATTGTTAGGCTGAAGACACATAGGCTGAAGTATCGCTCAGTGACACGCTAGGTGAGAAGATTGGCTGTGTGGCTTAATGAACTAGATAGTTGGTGTTAGATGCTCGGTGTCAAGTTTTAAGTGTCAGGTGCTCTGCTTATCAATTTCTTTTAATGCGTCCTTATTTTAAGCTTGGTCTCTTGTAGATTCAATACGTGACAGACATGCGGGTGCTTTTCAATAGATGATTGCAACCGCTACCGCAAACGTCAATCCAATCACCTTGTCAGCAGATCGCCAGCGAAATTATGACAGATGGTATAATGTAAGTATAAAGGCATCTACAGAAGGATTTTCATAGAGCTCCATAGAAAAATCTAGTCATGTCGGTGCCATCTGTCATTCTTCCTTTTTTATCGTGTGGTTAGTGCCTAACCTGGTGTCAGAGTTTTTATGCCGCCCATGGGCCTCTGACTTGGCTTTGCATGCCGTCAAGAAATATCTTTCAGGCATGCTGGTTTCCTCACGATGTTTTCCTTCACCGAAGCAAGTGATTGTTATACAATACGCACATGAATCCGAAAAATCAAAAGTGCGTGCCTTGGGTTAGAACTCAAGACCTATGATTTGGCGTCGCTGCGGTGTTGGTGAACAGTAGTGGTACAATGGTGTGGCCATTACAAAAGTAAAACGAAGCGGTCGTTTCACCTGCCTTTTTTTTTTTTTTTTTTAGGATGGGAATTCATCAAATGACCCCCCGCTCTGGGCGGAGCGGAAGGGAGTGTCAGACTTGTACTGACTAAAACCCATCCATGTTCCTTCTTTGCCCTTTATGTTCCACGGCCGCGGTATCTCTTTCGAACAGTCCCGCAGCCCACGATGCTCCTGCCTGTGTGTCTTCAGCTTTACAATACCTTTGACATTTGCTTTTTCCTTTGTAGTATTGTACTGAGTTGTTCACTATCGCAAAGCGTCCTTCTAGGTATATTGATATTAACTTTGCTATGATTTATCATTGTGATATTACCTATATATAAGTTTTGATTTAGTATCCCAAGGATCGAAGCTTTTAAGTTTTTTTTTTGTTAAAGTCAGCCTGTTGACATTTTATGTATTCCAAGAAGTGCCTCACACAGTAGTTGACAAGCAAGTAACTACTAGCTTGCACAAATAACCCGCCCGCTCCTATCTCCATTCCCAGTTGCCATTGACAACAGCCCTGGCATAAAAAGGCTAGTATAAAAACCTCATTTATATCATGAACAACCCCGCCTTTTCGGCGTGTAGTCTTTGACTTTGTACTGACGTATTGACCTTCAAAGAAACGATGTTTTTTTGTTATTAATTGCGCAAAAACAACATAAAAAACAGTATTTGTTACTCATGTTGTGGATTCTTTATTTATTTGGTAAATTGGGGAGCATGTGCCCTGGGAGACAACATACGTCAGAAAGGCGTAACGAGGTACGTACGCGAAGACTTTTGTTGTAACGAAAATTAAATTGTGTACAAAATTTTACCGCTGGAAAGGAAACATAATAATAAGTATGTCCTGCGTGTCCTGTTGTCTGTTCACTACAGAAACTGATGGATGCTACCGAAAGCGCTAAACTAGTAGCTCAGTTCTGGGCTAACACAATTTAGATTGCCATCGACAAGCTAAGAAGAAGAATAAATATACAGCATTATTTTTAGTTTATGCGAAACCTGAATATAGTTTGTTCAGAATAAGTCAACCGTCAGTCAAGTAACTGAATCGATTCCAATAATTTTTAACCCATGTTAAATTTGGTCTCAAAAATATTTAAAAAAGGTTGCAAGTTGAACACCGAGCGACACTCAACACAAGACAAGTACCTATCGCAATCATACGGCGCTACCGCTCAGCTGTGCGCCCGCGTGGGTAAACACAACCCCTTCAGTCGTACAGATAGCTACAGATTAATGCGCAAGTGTCACGCTCCCGGATCGCGACCGCGGCCGCCGCCGGCGCCGTGGGCCTAGTTGTTTTTCGGTTGATCGTGTACCTATCGTATGTAAAAACTATCATGTAACCAAACCATGTGTGTGCGATGATTAACATTTCTATATAAAATTGTAGAAAGATAGTATTATGTGATATTTAGCAGTTTTCATCCACTTTGAATTTTAAATGGATGGCAAAGGTGCAACAAATCGCATTGACTACATTTTATCACATACGGCTGCATTTACGAATAAAGTACTTAATAATATCTACCTACACTTGACCATTACGACAGTCAAAAGCCTGCAAGTGTGATCAAAAATGTTATCACCTGTTAATTACAATACAATCGACGTACGGTTAGGTAACTACTGCAAAATTATTATCAATGAGCGCAAGTCGACGCTGGAGGCGCGGGCGGCGCGAGGGCGCCCGCAGCGCGGTGACCGTGTTTTAGTAGGGACAATTAGGTAACAGAACAAGCTTATAACTTTGTGATTTTTCATGATACAGTTTTGAAATTTTGTTCATAGATTCTTTCCATAAAAATACTAGATCCGAGTTTCGGGTTTCGCATATACTAAAACTAATGTTGTATATGAAAAGAGACTTTCGCCCACCTCGTCTTTCGTCTCAACTCATCATCTGCCTAGGTTTTACCTAGTTATTTTGGGATTGGCTTGCAGTCTAATATGCAGCGGATGCAGCTGAATACCAGTATTTTACATGGAGCGACTGCCTATCTGATCTCCACAACCCAGTTAGTACTGAGTAATACGACACCCATTGATAAGACTGGATGTCAGACTGTCGGACCACTGACCTGTAACAACTGTCAAAGATCTACAATTGACAGCCGGGACCAACGGTTTGACGTGCTTTCCGAGATACGAAAGAAAAAACTCGGTATGTAATGATGGTCACCCGTCCATGCACAACCTAGGCAAGCGCGACTTAACCTGAAGATCGATCCGAGTGGCTGTTATTATTTAGCCAACCAGCTCCTCACTTTACTTTCTCGTGTCTACTGTAAAATATTCTATTCTATTTTTTTTTTTTTTTTTTATTCTTTTTTCTGTATTTTTTGTTTTTTGTGTATTTTTTTTCTTAAATACACTGACAGATAAGGCTCATCCTGAACTAAGCTGGATTTACGAGTACGAAATTTTATTAACATTTATTGGTCGCCTAATGGCCTTAAGGTGGTAAAGAGGGGGTTCAAGGTTCGTATAGAAGTTCTGTAAGAAAAAAATATAAAAAAACAGCAAGCTTTATCGTATTGTTTTATAAAACGTTTGACTGAATATTATTTTGCCAACCTATAAACTTTTTGAAGCCCTTTAATTCTTTTCTTCTTTTGATAGGAACACGTATCCCCTTTTTAGGGTTCCGTAGCCGAATGTCAAAAAACCGAACCTTTATAGATTCGCCATGTCTGTCTGTCTGTCAAATCAAATCGAATCGTTTATTTCTTTGCAAACATGGGTAATAGGTACATAGATGTTCTTTTATAATAAGGTTTACCACATTTAGCCGTCACATGGGCATGCAAATATTTATTTTACAATTATAAATTTAAAATAAGCAGCATGTCATTGGAAAGTTATACAATAAAAATAAAAAAAATGTTAACATGGTCAAAATAATAACTGTCTGTCTGTCTGTCCATCCGTATGTCACAGCCACTTTATTCCGAAACTATTAGGACTACGCAGTTGAAATTTGGTAGGAAGATGTATCGGACGGAACCCTGTGTGCGTGTGAGTACGACTCGCACTTGGCTGGTTTTTGTTAACAAAGAATAAAAAAATAAAATAAGGTACACGTACATATTTTTATTTTTATTTCAAGCCTGTAAAGTAAATAATGTATATACGAGAAAGATAATAAAAACAATAGCCAATGAAACGTTTGTAATTTATATTTTGATCTTGTTTATTTTATTTTTGTTTTGAAAGGTCAGAATGTAAGGCTAAATACACCTACATTATCTTTTGTTGAACACAATAAAATTACATTGGGATATAGGGTCAAGAACCTTGATTTAAGCACTGGCAATTTGTATTTATTAGTGGGTAATTTAATCCATTAGGGTACAATGGCGTTAATTTGGAACTAGTTACCATCACAACATCGATATAAGACCTTTTACGAAGTATCCAGATAGAGAATAACAATGCGGAACATGTAGTAATACGGTGCTTCATGTAATATACATACATAGTATGTAGCACTAGATTTATCAAGCAATAGTACTGAGGGTAAATTCGACAGCGTTTTTACAACATATACATATGGACTTCTTGGAGGATCATCATCGCTGATAGAGCACTTTGTTTAAGTCATGTAGCATCATCTGCCTAGCCTTTTCCCATTTATGTTGGGGTCAGCTTCCAGTCTAACCGGATGCAGCTGAATACCAGTATTTTACATGGAGCGACTGCCTATCTGACCTCCACAACCCAGTTAGTACTTGGTAATACGATACCCCTTAGTAAGACTGGTTGTCAGACTTTTTGGGCCACTGACCACCTAACGACTGTCAAAGATCTACAAATGACACCCGAGACCAACGGCTTAACGTGCTTTCCGAGGCACTGAGGAAACTCGGTATGTAATGGGTGGTCACCCATCCACAGACCAACCTAGGCAAGCACGGCTTAACCTAAAGATCGACCCGAGCGGCTGTTATTATTTAGCCACGAGCTCCTCCTTTTGGCTAGGTCATGTAGCAAATAAGACTATAGTTGTTTTCAGTCAACCATCAGGAAGGCACAATGCGTAGAAAGGCACTCTCACTGGAAGCATTTACCTGTAATGTCATAGTTCAAATTCGACCATTAAATCAGTGAGTGAAGGAACCGAGCATAACATTGCGCAACTTGTAACGATACAATTTGTAACACTCACTGGTTTCAGTACAAAATCGAATCTTGAATTGTTACGTTACAGGCGAATGCTCCGCGGACGGGAGCGCCTGAAGGCTAGCCGGCTGTCATAACCAGAGAGCGGTATAGGCAGAGTATATTTGTCTAAGCTTCAAGTAAGTAAGTAACATGTACCTCTGTATGAAATCTGGGAATGATTTAAAATTGACTGCCTCGTTTGTCTAGTGGCCGCAAGCGTGACTGCTGAGCATGAGGTCCTGGGTTCGATTCTCAGGTCGGGCAAAGTGTTATTGGGTTTTACCCTCAAGAATTTCTCAGTAGCAGCCACGGAGTCTGGATTTGCGCCTGGTTGATGGCAATTGGCTCGGCCCCTATTACATGGGACTTAAACGTAACACCCGTGGGCGTGGGGTTACCTATTTATGTGACGACTCATAATTTTAAACTTTAAGATGTAACTGTTTTTTTGTCCCTAATAAATAAAATAAAATAAAATGACTGGCTAAATAAGGGGGGTATTATAAGGTACCTCTGTCTAACCCTTCGGGGATTACAGGCGTGATGTTATGTTATGATTTAAAGTTCTAAAAGAAAGCTGTTAAATTAGAGGGAGGGGTCAGAGTTACTTAAACATTAGATCTATGCAAACTGCTAGGATACATTAAAAGTCAAATTGTTACCGTATTCCTTCGGTTGACACTGCCAGACTTTTATCAATTCCAAGAATTTCAAAGTTCGCAAAAAGAAGTAAGTTATATTTAAATTCATTCGCTTCGTTCTATTTATGAAGTCTATGACTAAATTGTGAAAGTACGATACGCGAACTTTTCCACTTCTTATCTTTTCCCGTTGAGTTCTGAACGATCACTGCTAAGTTCCGCCGTGATAATGCTCAACGAACTGTGAAATGAAACTTGAAAGTTCGTCTTCGTATTTTTTTGTTTGATTTTTTGCGACGATTACGGTTTCAGTTTTTAGGGTTCCGCACTCGAATGGTAACCAACGCGACGCGGAATTTACACTGCATTCGGTTTCATACTAAAGTCCTGTTTGTACACGGTACAACTCATTTGATAAAACTCATTTTGCGACGCCGTGTGGTACAACCAGGACTTTAGTATGAAACCGAATGCAGCGTAAATTCCGCGACTCATTATACGCGACTCACAAATCAAAAAATTACGCTTGTTTGGTCTCAGCCTAAACCAAAAAAATGATCGCAATTTCGGGGAGAACAAGTGCCTTTCGGCTTCGTAAAGGTCTTTTTACACCCATTAAGTTTTTTTAGTCTCGTATATTATTCAAGCAATAACACGGATAACACCCGCTTTTACAACAACTATAATTTACTCGCCATCCCCAATTCACTTGCTAATCGCCGCGATTACGGCAATATCCGACGCAATTTCATTGAAATGGACTAGAAATCAGTGCGATAAACCACAAATCTAACATTTAGCTTACGACCAACATAACATCGCGCTTGAATTGTTCAACATACACAATAACATTTTACAGTGGTGTTTTATTTAACTATCTCAAAATAACACACCATAACATCGCGCCTGTATTCCCGAAGGCAGAGGTGTGCCTGGTACACCCACATTTCGCCAGTTATGTTTCAGTCCCATATAACAGGGCGTAAGCCTATTGCTATCAACCGAATATTGAGCGAATTGAAATTTTCTATTTATTAAAAATCTTAATTACGTACAATAGCAGTTAACTGCTATTGTACGTAATTAAGATGTTTAATCAATTTTCTCTGGGTTTTTTTCTCAATTTCAATTAAAAAAACCCAGAAATTGATAGGTCCAGAATAATTTGTTTTGTATTTTAGTACCAAATTTGACACAAGTGTTCCTTATTAAATTAACGTACTAAGGAGTCTTAAATGTGTATACCCCATAGGGATAAAAATGGGGTGAAAGTTTGGATGGCAGCTCGTCATTTTTGCCCGTGGGAAATCCTATCGGGCCCAGCTTGTTACTACTAAATCACTTGACAACTAAGCAAGGTATAAGTCTAGATTACCGTCGCCTAAGTTTATAAGCCTTACGTATAATGCAGGTGTCGCTTTGATCCCTAATAGTTAGTTTAAGCTCCCAGTGGCCGCAACCTTTGTGCTCATAATATCCACTTTAAAGGCGGAATTGTTGGGACCAACATAATAGGACTCTGTTTGGGATTAGAGCTGCTTCAGAAGTATACAATGGACAAATATGTACGGTGTGTACTGTTTATAAATTCTTGATACTTTGGAGTTGCGCTTGTGTCTGGGACTAGGACGTGAGCGGAGTTATTGTTTAGGAGTATTTTTGCCTTAATTGGCGTATATTATGTAATCTATATTCTTAACCTACTTACTCCGTAAGCTTTATTACTCTCTTCAACATATTTTTCTTATAATTTGATTTATTTATGTACACACAAAATACTTAACAGGACATTACATTAAGATAGAAGCGCACAAAGGTAATGCTTATTTCATGAGAAATTTCTTCCAGCAGACCTGCGAGAAGAAACTTTTATTAGATGTCTAAATGTAGACACAGTGTGTAGAAAAGAGAAAACAGAAAAAATACAATTAGAACTTAAAATAAAAATATACCTATATTAAATATAAAAAAAACAAATACTGGAGTATAATCTTCTCTGACAACATGTTTTTTTTTTATAATCTCTCGTATTGTGCGAACACACAGTCCAGTTATGTTTTCACTAATTGCAAAAGCATTCCTACTGTATGAATTAATACTGTCATTGTCAAACTGATAAGCTCACTGATTGTTTCGCTAAAATATTGTTATGATGATTTTAAAACAACATATGAACTGTGTCACCTAATTTTGGTAGACGATAAGGAATATCATTTAGAAGCAGTTATATTATGTCGAAAATAACATGTGGAAATAACAAAAATGTTTGCTTTAGGTATAGCAGGCAAAAATCTAAACTAACGTCGCCGCCATCTTGTTTTTGCAATGCACGTTCAGATGGACTTAAATAGATGACTCTGCACTGTAGTGTAACCGTGGCGTTGCTCTAGAGTGTAAATATCGCTGTCAGGACATTACAGGAATTGATGGGCGCTACAGAAAGTGCCAAACTCGATGCCAAATTTTGTGTCGACTCAATTCATATTGCTAAGAAGAAGAATCCAATTCACAAAACAATAAACGCAGATGTGAAAAATAGCACCCCCCTAATAACGTCATTTTAGTTCTAAAACATCAGTAGAGCAGTTTGTACTCCTATTACTAATTACCCTACAAAACGATGACAGATGCACATTTCAAAATCCACCATTTTTCTTTTATTAAAAAAAAATGGAACACATAAAAATTCTCATGAAAAACAATAGACAGTTGGAAGCGCCTAGTCATTGCACTAACAATTAATAACACTGTCACCATTACTGCCACTGACAGCAATTGAAATGTTTAAGCGACGCTCAAACCACTTGTGAACGCAAGTGTACACAATAGGAGTAACCTCAAAACGTTGATTTTGACGTGGCAACTAGAATACAGTAACGTGTTTTTTTACGCGGTATTATGTTGGTACGTTGACACTTGACGCTTGGTTTTCAAGAGTCGGTATGAGAGTCGGATTAAGGGTAAAAGGATTTTTGTTGTTCGCGAATTTAAGGTCAAGATGAACTTAGACATCAAGGGATTCTCATGTTTGAATAGAATCACGAGGAGGATTATGATATTTTTAAATTAAGATTCTACTTACATCATAAAATTGGATGCCAACATTGCGATTCGATTGACTGGTTCTTTGATCAATTTGATAATAACAATAAGAGTCTAAAAGCGAAAACAATGATGAAAAAAAAAACTGTCACGTGGTCGCAAGCGCGACTGCTGATTTCGATTCCTGGGTCGGCCAAAGTGTTATTGGGCTTTTCCGTCAGAAATTTCTCAGTAGCAGCCACGGGTCTAGATTTGTGCCCAGTTGATGGCAATAGGCTCGTCCCTTATTACATGGGGCTTAAACATAACTGACGAAATATGGGTGTACCATTAGGTGCAACTCTGCCTAACTCATTTTATGACGATTCTATTGAAAAGCCGTTGTAGAAATACAAAACGCGTTCAAAGCGTTCGTCACCTTGTCTACGCCTTTTGATGTTGATCAAAGCCACGAATATTAATTTGAAGTGCTTTTAAGTGTGTTTGCTACTAAAAGTAGTAACTCTAACCTCTAGCAAACATCTGAAAGTTATCAAGTTTCTAATCTTAATCAAATATCATCTCAAAACTTAGATTTACAATAACATTCCGAAATCAAACTCCCATCAGAATGATTGACAGAAAAACTATTAGGTACATCTCTATATAGTTCGGCCATGAATTATTTATCAGCCACGAAGAATAGAGCCCAAAACTTGCACAAAGGGAGCAACTTGCCCTCGGAACATGCAAAAAAGTTTTATTTCATTCTTTTGACCGATTCCTTACGAATTATATTATTGAAAAAGTTCCAAGTTTTGTTGTGTGCCAGTATTTGAGACGGGAGACGGGACTTTGAATTTTTTTTTTTGTTATGGCCTGTACTTACATGTACCTACGTTTTGAGAAACATGTATGTGTTTTTTCTGTTAGAAAAATATAATTCTTAAGAAGCCCACGAAAACTCCTGATTTTTCGCTAATATTGTGATTCACAGAATCATATATTTCGTCTATTAAATGTTTTTACTTGATTGATGTAGGAATATTTTTACAGTGGGTGGAGTCAGATAGATGCTCCAGAAATGTTAGATGCTTGTACAGTCACGAATATGTATACACTTTCTTATATTTAAAAGCTATTTTCGCGAGAAATAACGATAGTAACTTTGAGATAGGATCTTTTTCATAAAAAAATATGAGTTCCAGAATACTATGTTCGTAACAACATGAAATTTTAATCAGAACAGTGGAGAAAACACTTTTAAAAATTGTTAAGTGTTTACTTAATATTGGTGCTCGTGACTGTACTCAGCTGGGTCGGACTGGAAATTGACACCAACATAGTTGGGAATTGGGTAATAAATATTGAAATAAGGGGTGTAAAACACCTTTATCGAAGCCGAGATGCACTTGTTCTTCCCGTCATTGCGAAATATTTTTGTATTGGACCATGTCTGGAAACCTTCTAGTTACGGAGATGTAGATGGTCAAAGTTCCAACAATTTCACAAGTTTTAAATGTTTTAAACTTTACTTTAATTACCTCCATAACCCCTGCACTATTCAATGCATCTATCAGCACAGTGTTTTGAGTGTGTTACATAAACCGTGATATTTCGCACAAAAAAAGGAGTTTCCCAGCTATAATTTTTGCGCAGTGTTACTTAGTTTGATGAACAGAAAGCTTGGTTAACGGTTTTATGATGGATCGTTTTACACTCTGTATATTCTACAAAACCATTTAACCCCTTTAAGTTATTTTATTCCTGAAATAAAGCTAAACATTTCTCTGAAATTACATCACAAAACTTCGGCGACATTTTTTTAACTTTTCTTCGAATTTAAAATCACGTTCTCTTTAACATCCGACCCTTTAAAATTGAATATTGCATTTTCCATACAAAATTCAGTTTCTAGCCAGTTTTTAAATTTAGTATTTCTAGTGGGTAGTATCGGTTTTTGTTCTAGTTTTGAGTTCTCCCGACTAATTTCCAATTTGGATGTGTTTTTTTAATTAAAATTCCTAACTTCTGTACAATGTCGTTCTTGTTAAAAGCGACGGCAGAAATTGTGAAATGTTTGCTACAATCTCGTCTACTTTCAGAATAAAGAAACTAAGTGGACAATACTTTAATTTTAATATTTTGCAATTACCTAGTACTAAATGGGCTGGGCCAAAGGAGGTCTGATAGTCAGTCACTCCGTGTAAAATACTGGTATCTGCATCTGCTTAGACTGTAAACCAACCCCAAAATAGATGGGAAAAGGCTAGGTAGATGATGAGGATGATGAATATGGCTTTGCAATTAAATAGTTCATATCAGATACGTGTCAATATCCTTAGTCTGGCAATCTTTTTTAGATTTCTTACGATGTCAGCCTAGAAAAAGGTGGCGAGATGATCTAGACGGACGTTGGCATGGCTGGTTCGAGGTGGCGCACGAACCAGCCATTGCGATAATACTTGGAAAGACATGGGGGAAGCATTTGTCCAGCAGGGGGACTTTAACGGTTTAAAAAATAAAAACTATGTTGAATGAACGAAACTTAGGTACTTAATGTCGAAACTGCTCTCAAGACGGTGAAGGAAAACATCATGAGGAACCCGACATATCCTTAAACTTTAAATTCGAAGACATGTACCATTCGCCAACCCACAGTAAATGCGATTTGTGGATTATAGCACAATCCCGTCTCTCGAAGAACCTTGTATCCCAGCAGTGGGATCATGATAGACTGTCTTGATTACGAGACGAACTATTCTTATCTAAAAGCATTTACTGAACACAATTATTCAGTAGTCTGTATTCCCATTTAAGCGTTTTCTTATTGACAAAAGAATGCAATACATCTCCCATCTCGAAATGACATTCACTCTAAAATAAAACGTCAATTTCGCGTGCAATTTGTTGAAAACAACAAACGTTACACGCCATTTACAATTCAAGAAAGAAAGAAAGGCAGGCAGGAAGAAGATATGTAGCTTTCTTCAGACACGTAAGAATAATGTTTTTCTCATATCGCACGCTTTTAGAGTGAATGTACTGAATGAAACGTACGGTATGAAAGATAGATCGTGCTGTGAGACTACTTCAGATAGTACTTATTTTTTGTTCGACAGTTACACAAACTGTTAAGCAAAACAATAATTAAGTTCAAAGATCCCAGAGCAAGACCGTCCACCTACCATTTTTTGGTAAACAGATGGTTAAATATTACCACAGTCCCGGAGGAATTCATGAGTAGGGCCAAGTCATTTTCTAAAAAGAAAACGATTTATTTCACAAGCCTTTTTAAGCAAAAAAACATAACAATAGCTCGCCTTACAGAGCCAAATGATATCACAATTCTGCACAATACAGGCACGCCTTACATCTTTTAGACGAGATTCGAGCAAACGTGACTGAAATTCGGCCTGGACCTAACATAGCCTCAGAAAAGCCTTTAAGCACTCCTAAGTGAGTTTCTTATGTAGGTTATGTATAAACAAACGTATTTATTTCGCGAAGAAAAGGATGAAAATGAACATTTCCATATTGATGTTGAAATAAAAGAAATTGGTCTTGTTTAGTGTCGTTTCACGCGATGGGAAGAAGCTCCCTTTCTTGATATTATTATGTTTGCGCATTTGGCGTTGCTGTATTATTTTACTGTATTTATATGAATATCCTTAGACCTAATTAGTGTAGCGCAGTTTGGGAGCTAGATCGTTTTCGCTATCGTTTTCTGGGCCAGACTACATGCAGAAGGTGGAGGTCAGGGAGTTGTGGGATTTCAGCTTAGAAAAGATCTTCATCCAGAAAATGGACTTGTAATTGAGTTGTCTGTGTCTTAATACAGGGCCTAAACGGACCCTTCACGAAGCCGTCAATCAAGCAATATGTACATCAAACTAAGTAACTTTACGCAAAAATGATTACTGGGAAACGATTTTCTTTTTTGGGGTGAAAAATCATGTTTTACAGTAGAACTCAATGTAACACACGCAAAACATTGTGCTGATGGATGGATCGAATAGTCCGGGGGCCGTGGAGGTGTTTAAAGTAAAAGTCATACATTAAAAACATGTATTTAAAAAAAAAAAAGTGATAAAGTTGAAACTTTGACCCCCAATATCTCCTTAACTAGAAGGTTCACAGATATGGTTTTGAACAAAAAAATGAGCGCAATGACTGGGAGAACAAGTGCCTTTTGGATTCATTATCGGTTTTGTTACACCCTTTATAAGTGATCGCCGTTTGAAGACACGATTTTTGCCAATATTTCACTCCCTGTTGGTCCTACTTGCTTTGAACAAAAGTTTAGGGGCCTGAGACGTCAAGAGCTATCCTCGCTTGTCTTTTCACCCAGCTAAAATACAACCTCTTGTTCAAAACGAGGCGACCAATTTTGTACTTGGACCTGCTCGTTTTATTTCGCTGGACACAACTAAATGGCAAAGGTGCCGAGAATATTCTTTCTTTTTTAAAATATGTTGTTGCAGTATGTTGTTTCTTTGTTTGATGCACGGCCTCGAATGGAGGAGGAACAAAACTTATATAAAATAGTGATAATGCACCTATAATGTCAATGAATGGAGGCAGAAAAGAAGACCAAAGGAAAGATGATGGCGTGTGTTAAAAACAGAGTGAAGGCTAACTCGAGGGAATCGAAGAAAAAGTATAAAGAACTAACTCCAATTAACATGGGACAAAAGCAGGAAGATGATGATGATGTAAAAAGCAAAAAAAAGACACCACTAAATTGCAAGAGAGCAAGTATGATACCTTGGAAGACCCCGTTTTTTAATTTTAAAGTACGCTTCGTTATTTTGCTGTCCCTCCAATATTTTACAGTGCCACACGATATTACTAAACCTATTCCAGGTATCAAATACATACCAAGTCAGAAATATCCATTATACGGGTAGAAAGCGCCTGTAGCGATCCTACGTTCTTGGAAAGCTCTCACTTTGGAGTCAAATGTCAGACACAGTTCCGCTTAAAGTAACAGATCAAAGATTATTAGGTGCACGAGTACTTAGAACCACGTGTAAAGTTATATAGGTATCTGTGTATGAGGTTTTAACGATTTTTATTATATAGAACAATCTTGTGAACGTAGACTGTGTATAATTTTGAAAAAAATGTCGTGAGGAAAGTTCTGAGTACGAATGTGGATAGGTATATGAGTAGAGGAAGAGAAAAGAATCGATGGAAGGACTGTGTAAAGAATTATATGGCAAGAAAGAAGGTGTCTGATGAGATGACGAGTAATAGAGAAGTATGGAAGAAGAAGACATGCTGCGCCAACCCCAAATGAATTGGGATAAGGGCAATAGAATGATAGAAAAACGGACATATTTTTTTTAATACTAAACACCATGTTTTTTTAGAATTTGTTTAAACTATTGTAAAACTTTAAAGGTCAAAGTTTTGTAGTAATCGCATAGTTCATCTACAATAGCATATTACAAAAAGAATTACGTGACACAACATCTGAATGCAGAAGAATGACGAGGCCTTTACCAAGCAGTGGGCAATCCCGACTGAAATTATAAGCATAACATCATGCATGTGATTACCAAAGGGACAGGCAGAGGTGTATCTTTAGTACACTGACATTAGACCTAGTAGAATAACTAATATGTGTGTGTGTATGTGTGTGCCGTCGGACTGCCAAGTCATAGGTCTCGCGTTCAAGTTCAAAACACGCACCTCTGTTTTTTCGGATTCATGTACATATTGTTTAATCACTTGCTTCGGTTAAGGAAAACATCGTGAGGAAACTAGCATGCCCGAGAGATATTTTTTTCAAAAAAGCTAAGTCAAGCAAAAGGCCCATGGGTATAAAAACTCTGGCACCAGGTTCAGCACTAACCACACAAAAAAGAAAGAAGACATTCAAGATGATGTCCATATGTAATCTGTCATCAAAACTTCGGACACTTCACAACATTCAGGCCCAGCATCCCAGCAACTATATCTACATAATGACAAATCCTACACTAGCCTTTCCGTCAAACGTAATCACTAGAGAATCCCAAGTATTGCTCACCACAGAATACGCCAAACTAACTGAACATAAAACAAACGATCGTGAACTCGTAAAATTGGACCGCCTAGGGAAGAATATCTCTGACATTCAAACTTCCACTTAATTACCAAACGTCGAAACTCCACATTTGTTTGGCAAATGTCGGTCAAGTGTGTTGGAGGGCTTCATACAATTTGTTACACTGAATTGCTTTCAACGAAATGTTATGTGTATGATGTACTGCGGAATCTGTTTTGTGGAGGAGTTTGTATCAATTTTGGCGTCAGACATATTTTGATGAGAAGTCATGAACCACACATGAAGGCCACAAAAGAAAACATTGGAGCTACCAACGGAATTTAAGTAATAACAATTATTTTGTTGTATTAAATAGATACAGACCTAGTAAAGGAATAAGCACAAAAAGAAAAAAAACGTTCATAGATACCTTTATCTAAACCTTATTTTATTCAGAAAATACTACGTCGAAACCACAGATATGGTTGTACCTAGATAACGCAAGAGCAACTACTTCGCGTGCCCCGCTTAAGCATTTTATGCTTAACGAGGCTACTGTCGCAGCAAGCTAATTAGTTTAAAACAACAACGTTACGACTCAAGAACTTATTTCTAGACATTTATTAAAGAACAAAACCGTAGTCGATTTTGTATAGTAACTAAATAGTGCTTGGGAGGTCATAGTAGGTAGTCAAAAACTGGCACTATTGGTTTTCATACGAATCGTGATGCTTGCGTTATCTAGGTACTGTAGAACTGTGGTTGAAACTTATCTACAGGGTTTAAGGGATAGCCCTCCACAAACTGAGTGACACAACTGAGTGCAATAAATAATTTGAATTTGAATTGAATTGAACTGATGGGGTGAATTCAGTATATCATACTAAGATGACCGGTACAAGATTTTTTTTCAGGAATGTTATGGGAATCGTTACGTGGCGAAACGAAAGTACCGAACGGCAAGCGCGACGACGAGTTCGATGAACTCTGTAGCTAGGCAGGAAGTGAACAGCTGATTTCACGCGTCGCTCGTTGGAGTATTTCAACATCCATTGTTGGATTTTTTATTTTAGCCGTATTATTTACATAAATGGAGTGCAGTGGGTTGCTAGGAATGTAATTTTACATTGAAATAAAGGAATAGAAATTGAAAAATAATAAAATAAAAAAAACCGGTGAAAAATTCCGGTGGAATATGATTCAAAATAAGGAGCTGAATGCACCCTGTCAGTTTGTGGGGGGCTGTCCCTTACACCCTGTATAACTGTGGTTAAGATTTATCTATAACTGTGGTTGAAACTTACACTTCCATCATCATCTGCCTAGCCTTTTCCCAAGTATATTAGGATCGGCTTCCAGTCTAACCGGATGCAGCTGAATACCAGTATTTTACATGGAGCGACTGCCTATCTGACCTCCACAACCCAGTTAGTACTAGGTAATTGTAACCCCTTGCTAAGACTGGTTGTCAGCCTTTTTGGGCCACTGACTACCTGTAACGCCTGTCAAAGATCTACAAATGACAGCCGGGAACAACGGCTTAGCGTGCTTTCCGAGGCACGGAGGAAACTCGGTGTGTAATGGGTGGTCACCCATCCACTGACCAACCTAGGAAAGCACGGCCTAACCTAAAGATCGATCCGAGCGGCTATGACTTAGCCACGAGCTCCTTAACTTCCACTTCCGTCAACATATATAAATAGATATCTTTCATCCTCCTTTGTGTTTATCCACGTGTCTCTAAAGTTCTAAAACTCTAACGTATGTATGTATAACACAGTTCAATAAATTCTCCACGTGATGTACTTAACATAACATCACGCCTGCAATCCCCGAAGAGTTAGGCAGAGGTGTACGTAATAGTACACTCACATTTCGCCAGTTATGTTTAAGTCCCATGTAATAAGGGGGCGAACCTTGCCATCAACCGGGCACAAATCCAGAATCCGTGGTTGCTACTGAGAAATTCCTGATGGAAAAACCCAATAACACTTTGCCCGACCCGGTAATCGAACCCAGGACCTCATGCTCAGCAGTCGCGCTTGCGACCACTCGACCAACGAGGCAGCCTCCACGTGATCTAAACCTCTATAAAAAATTTTACACTCACTTCTCTACTAATACAATAACTTAAAACTAACTTTAATAACTTAGTTCAATGATCAACACCAGGCACCAACATAGATACTGTTTTTCTTTCGAGCAATTGGGTTATAAGAAAAACTTCAACTTCAGAATTAAATTTGTTCTTCACTGAGCTAAATGAAGTTTGTTTTCTGTTACAAACTGATCTGGGAAGAAAACCTTTAAGAATATTACTTGATTTATCGACTTGAGTTCTTAGGATATTGTTCTTTAAAAAGATTAATTATAGTTCGCGTTTATTACGTAACTTTTAAATGTCACCATTAGGGAATCCAATCCCTTTGCGATCCCACAGGCTTCATTTTTAAAATATTCTTTTGTTTTGAGTATAGATCTAGTGTGATCTTTGTGTTAGAGTATAGATCGGGAGTAATCCCGCATTTCAGATCCCGCAAAAGAGGTACGGGATCCCGCGTTTGCGGGACTGGATTCCCTAGTCACACATCATCGGCTTAACGTTTTCAGAACTACGCTGAGGTCGGCCTTCAGTCTAATCGGATGAAGCCGAATACCAGTATTTCACATGAAGTGACCGACCTGTATAATCTATATACTGAGAAATCTATAACCCTGGATAAGTCCTCTTGGCAGTTTTAGGCTACCTAGAAACATTATAATTAAAAAAAACTATCAATAAGCAGCGATATATCTATATTTAGTTATCTAAGTGGGCCACGCTGATGGGGTTCATCCAAGACTAAAAGAGTACTTGTTATATTTAAAAAAAAACCTGTGTATTATCGCTATCCCTTGCTGCTTTTATTTCTATACTCACAACAAAGTAACAAAAATTAAAATTCTAAACATGTTTATACCCTTCGCAGCAGTCGTTCAAACTCTCTGGCGTATGACAGCGTGTAAAACGCTTCCGTACGCCATAATTTTGTTGCGGTGGCAATAAATAAATTTCACCAAACATTATTACAAACTCAATCGGTCTAAGCAAATAATAGAATAGAAATATCCCCAATATTACATAGTTCGAATCGTAACAAGCGTAAGATATCTTTCGCCAGTTATGTTTAAGTCTAATGTAACAGGGGGTGAGCTTATTGTCGTATTTGCCATCAACAGCAACACTCCAGCAGACGTCTTACTGCTATCGAGAAATTCCTGATGGAAAAACTCAGAGCTAAGCTTGTGGCTCAGACCAATGAGGCAAGATCATTAATAAAGTTCCTACGAATCATGATAAATGAACGTAAAACTATTTCCCAGCCTAGATTCTACGACCAACCGCACCAAAATGCCCAAAGTCAAATAACTCACGGACACACACAAACACAGTGACCAATGTGACCATCCATACATCTAACCCGGGAATTCCAACATGATATACTGTCAAGAATTATGTTTGTTGGTCTTACAGCTTAGTCCGGTAACCGAAACAGGCTTAACCGGACCGTGCTTGGAACATCGTCCATTTATTTCCGTATAAAATCGTGGTTACCCCACTCGTCTGTCATGCAGAGTGTATACTTGTATGTGCGGTTTTAAGTCTAAATGTAAATATTGGTCGAAGACAAAGTTTGTTGAAGCTGTATAGGCTTATGTACCTACGTACCTACGTTATATAGGACAATCATGTGCCTTTATATAACATGGATTTATTTTATGATCTGGTGTTGATGACCTTTCTTACTTAGGAGGTAGTTTGATTAAACGGATTTGAGTTCCTTTTGGAATATTTATTCTTCGAAGGTCGATAAACTGTTTACCGTGTTATGTGATTACTAGAATCAATCTATTTACATATGGTTTACGTTTAAGCTGTCAGGCCTAGACTATACCAAAGCGGAGACGAGTTGAGTGGAGGTGTGTTGTAAACCACCAATAGAATTACGATATTACTTCTCGTCTCCGCTTAGATTTTGTGGAAACGGCTGACCAGAGAGAAGAGAGGAGATGTCTCATATTTGTTTAGGCCAAGCAGTCGCAGACGAGAAGAATGAAGATGTGGGCGACGTGCGGCGGTCGCTAAACTGGCCGTGAGTAACCAGTCCACACATATCTGCTCCGTTCTAGCTAGAACGCATCTCCGCACAGCTTCGGTGGATACACCGTAGCTCCTCAGGATGTCCTCTCCTCTCCGCTTCGCACATCTCCGCTTTGGTGGAGTCCTGGCCTCAACCTATCTTCAGATGATTAAAGGTTCGGTGAAACCGGTACGGACAAAATGCGGACACTGCTCCGAACACAGAAAAAATAGGAATTTTGACCTCCAATACCTCCGTAACTAGAAGGTTACCAGGTATGGTCCAGTGCAAAATAGTGATCGCAATGACGGGGAAAACCAGTGCCTTTTGGCTTTCAGTAAGGGTATTTTTACATCCTTTATTTCAGTCACAAGGTCTTCAAAATTATACCAAGAATTCGCAAGCGATTTTATACCAATACTAATTAAAATAGAAACGTTAAAAGAGTAGCAATATATTTTCAACTTTAAACTTACTTATAAAAAGGCTATTATCAAGTAATTAAGGTCTTGTTAAGCACAGAGATACTCTAGATTAAAAACCTTTGTTGGAGCAGATATCCGGGAAGTTTATAATTTACTTTTACCCTGTAGGTACTTCCGGACCAGGTTATCGATAAATCATTAGCTTTTTTAACTTACTTCTTAAACAGCAGGTGGTTATGTATTCGACCGCCATCGATGTTCACCGATTTCTTTGTGATTACTGGTACGATTTACGTGATTCTTTTTTCATAGGTAGAGGAAGCTCGTGCGGTTGTATCATATAAATTTTATTAACTTTGCTTGCGTAATTTTTTAAAACTTTTCAGAGCAAAGCTTCATAAGACATTTTTTTATCTTCGACTTATGGACGATCTTATTAAAATCTTCCAAATGTCAGATAGTGTGTATTTGACTCTAACTCTCTCTTAGAGCAGATTTCACCAGTAAAACTGGTCTGAAATAAATAAACTAATTTATTAATCACATCTAAACGGCATTCAAAAACTTTCAGTGTCAATATTCCATAGCAATTACGTCACTACTAGCTCTTGAAAGTAGTTTAAATATATATCGCGATCAGTTTAATTGCTAAAATTCGCCCGTACTCGATTAAATATTAAATAATCGATGAACACAACAAACAAAATCGATGAACAAACATTCATCTCCGTTTGTCTCTACGTAGCCAATTTACCTCAACAATAAAAAAAAAACAAACACATTTTTTACAATACACGGCAGCAAATCGAATAAGACCCTTATTTACTCTGCGGGCAAAATAAATGATTCATGATCAACAAAATAAAAAGAAAACAATCCTATTTGTAACAAAAATGAAAATTCAGCTACATAAAACAGACCGGCTCTTCTTCCTCACATATATTAAAATATCATTCGGAATTTTATGAAACCCATATCAGCCCATCAAGGTCGCAAATATAATGCGGATAAAAAATATCCTTGTTCATAGGCAGTGGTGCTCAATTGTTTTTGTTCGCGGCCCAACGCTTTTCGCCTGCTGCGTAGACAAAAAAGTGACGTAGGCCTACCGGCTATGCCTGGAGGCGTGAAAAGTCGTATCATAATATAATTTTGTAAACATTTCTCGCTGCGCGTGGGACAGTTAATGACCATAGCAATAAACGGTCAGCGAGGATATTAACATTATCGTTAGGGTAGACAGTTAATGATGGCAATTTATTGTGAGTAGCACACAGGAGGACATTGTTGCACATTATCTTGACGTAAGACCCTAGTAAACACCCAGGAATGAAGAAAAGTTCAATTACAACACAAAACGACAAAAGCCTGTTAACGATCAATAAAATTCCACTTCCGAACACTTTAAGAAATTCGGCAAACAATACAGGTTACTGACCCGTTTCACACTTAACACTTTGGGAACCGCTGTCCTAAGGGATATATGTGTTCGTAAAATTAATGAATAGCAACATCAAAAGTCCCATTAATACTTAAAACCCTCTGTATCCTAAGCAAATTGAATTGGACTATCTACTCAGCGAAGGAACGTTTCCATTTTGTTACAGTATTGCTGACGCAGGTTTAGTTGATAGATTTATCTTTGGGAATATTTTTCTGTTATTGATTAAAAGCTTTTGTTAAGAGCGCGTGTACAGAAAGTGGGCAACGTCGCAAATAGCTGTCAAATATTTACCTGTTTTAATTAATTTGGAAATATTACTCAATCAATCAATCAGTTTATTTGTGAAACATAGGTGTTTACATAAATAGAGGTGCGCTATGTTTTGTCATAATACACTGACAAAACTCCCATGACAACGTTAAGAGCGCTTGTAGAGAAAGTGGGCAACGTCGCAAATAGCTGTCAAATATTTTCCTGTTTTAATTAATTTAGAAATATTACTGTATAGTAATAATAAGAAATATGGCTAACTATTGAACTAGAATATTAATAATGAATTGCAATTAAAACACTGAATTTGAGGTTGTAACCGTTTGTTTGTAAAAAAGGCATTTGGAAAGTTTCCAAATACTTTTTTTACATCTAAAACTAATTATTCGGTGTTACGATATTAATTATTGCATTTCATAATCAATACTTTAGTTCACTAGTTAGCATATATTTCAATACAGTAATATTGCTAAATTAATCAAAACAGCGAAATATTTGACAGCTATTTGCGACGTTGCCCACTTTCTCTACAAGCGCTCTTAACGTTGTCATGGGAGTCTTCTTGGTATATTACCAAGAATAAGTTACACGATATGTTGTGGTGGCAATTACCTTTTAAAAGCAAAACCTGATGTTTAATAAGTATGTTTCTTAGGAAATTGTAAACCGTTTCGCGAATTTTCGTTCGTAAGAGATCTCATTACGCAATCTTAGTGAACTATTGAAGTATGTAATTAAGTAAAACAACAAAGGAGAGGGTTGGTAACAGTCGATGAACTCCGTGTTCTGCGTGGTACATTTCCCTTGGTTATGTTTGCAGACGAAAATTTAGTACGTTATGAGGTTATAATTTTCTCTTTATAAAGTTAATATGAATTTTATGGAAATTTACAACGTTTTTTGCCCAGAGGTAACACAATATGCCTACAAAAAAATGCCACCAAGCAATTAAACAACTTAAAATATGTTTTGTAATAATAAACAAAAACACTCCTGAATAATGCTTATTCCTAGGCCCGTTTACACCATTATCATTCATCATTCTACTGAACTTATCACAATTTATTAGGGGTCGGCGCAGCATGTCTTCTTCTTCCATACTTCTCCATTACTCGTCATCTCATCAGACACGTCCTTTCTTGCCATTTCATCCTTTACACAAGACCGTCCATTCATCGTTTCTTTGGTCTTCCTCTACTCTTATACCTATTCACATTCATTCTCAAAACTTTCCTCACGGCATTTTACTCATTCCTCCGCATCACATGCCCATCAAAAAATAATTAAATGCGTTTGGCGTTAAACGTTATTTATTAGAACAACGTTTTATTTTCTGTCAATCGTTAGCAAATGACGAAAGACACGATTATGTTTAGCACTAGGTTTTGCGTGGAGGAGCTCGTGGCTAAATAATAACAGCCGCTCGGATCGCTCTTTAAGTTAAGCCGTACTTGCCTAGGTTGGTCTGTGGATGGGTGACCACCCATTACATACCGAGTTTCCTCTGTGTCTCGGAAAGCTCGATAAGCCGTTGGTACCGGCTGTCATTTGTAGATCTTTGACAGTCTTTACAGGTAGTCAGAGGGGTATAACATTATCTAGTACTAACTGGGCTGTGGAGGTCAGATAGGCAGTCGCTCCATGTAAAATACGGGTTTTTAGCTGCATTTGGTTAGACTGGAAGCCGACCCTAACATAGTTGGGAAAAGGCAGGCAGATGATAATGACTAGGCTTTATGTGGATGTGCCTCATATTTTTTGTGTAACTTGTCCTTTTTGTGTGCTCTATTTCGTCTTGTTTAATGCAAATGATAAAATGTATTTTGCTTTTCCTTTTAAAAAATATTTAGTGAATTGCGGTGCAATACTCGGTGAAATACTCTGTTCCCTCTGAAGAACGATGGAAATAAGCTTCAACATTTATTAAGATTGATGTAAAGTGGTGAATGTAATACATAGCAGTCATATTTCATACTTATTGGTTTAAATTATGTTCCTTTATTACTCGTTGTCTGTTATATTGCTCACCTGTTTATTTAATTTTCTACCTGTTGTAAATAAAGCTTGTTTTAATGCTCTTGATATTGTTCTGCCATAATTTGGACAAAGTGGTGTACTAAGGTTTCACGTGTAAAAGATGGATGGAGTTTTCCTGCTTTATGCTAACTGTGATCTGAATTTATTTTGAAGAACTTGGCAAATTGAAGATCATGTAGAAAAGATCTCCAATTGTATCTTTATACATTTTGAATAGGGTTTATCCAGCATCTTAATCGCGAAAAACAAAATAGCTGTACCATACATTTGAATAGAGTAGGTATTGAGATGTTGTTTAAGACAGTTCTATATTTTTCGCGATCATGAATCACGATGTTGTTTCCATGGAGATTTTTTTCAGTTTTATTTTTTTTTCCAAGATGCGGACTCTCGACTCCTTGATGGTTGTCATTTCCGTGCCGTTTTGTGGGAATAAACTACTATAAATAAGTTTGATGGTCTATGCCATACCCTTTAATATGACCACACGTTTCTGATACACCCTGAATAGTAAACCGACAGTATTTTTTTTGCCTTCGTATAGCCAATCTTGATCTTATACAGCCAAGCATTTCTGAACATCATTGACTGTGCTGACGGAAGCATTGAATAGTACGAGGGTCTTGGATGTATTTAAAGTTATAACATTTAAAACTTTTGTTTAAAAAAACGTATAAAAGGTTGGAACTTTGATCCTCAATATCTCCGTAACCAGAAGGTTCCCAGGCATGGCCTATAACAAAAAAATGATCGCAATGATGGGGATGCTAAGTGCATTTCGGTTTCGTTAAGGATATTTTTACACACATTATATGTCTGTGATACGCACTGTATAGTAAAACGACAATATTTACCACTAGATCATCGAGGCAGCCGGGAGGTTTCTAACATGTTAATAATAATGACTGACCCGTTAGTCTATTGGTCGTAAGCGCGACTTTTGAGCATGAGGTCCTGGGTTTGATTTCCAGATCGCGCAAAGTGTTATTGGATTTTTCCATCAGGAATTTCTCAGCAGCAGCCACGGAGTCTGGATATATGCCCAGTTGATGGCAATATGCTCATCCCCTATTACATGGGACTTTAACATATCTGGCGAAATTTGGGTGTACTAATGAGTACACTTCTGCCTAACCCTTCGAGGATTACAGGCGTGATGTTATGTAATAATAATAATGAAATCTCATTGTTAGGTCAAACATTAAAACTCGTGGGAAGTGGGCCGTTAGAAGGTTTTTATATACAATTAATTAATTCCTAGAATCAACATATTGTTTTTTCCATACCCAGCCATAAATAAAAGTAGGTACACGTGACGTTACAAAATAATTTGTGAAAAATCAAATTCTCTGAAACGTCACGTACCCCGGTGTGCTATTTTTACACTGAATCCTTTCATTTTATTCAAGTCAACAATATATCAATGTTCGGTGTTTTATGTTTTGTAGAATCGATTTTTAATCTAGCAAAATCCTCTCGAAAGTAGCCAAAGATTGGGTTTCAAAATACAGGAACCGGTGAGGCGGTAGATCCAGTGGGAGTTGGCGTGAAGAGTTAGACCTGAAGGGTTTAACACAAGTAACAAAGGAGAGAAAATAATGGACAATCAGAAGGGAGGCCTTTGTCTTGCAGTGGAACCAAATACTCCCTTCAATAGCAATAATAAATAGTTGAAAGTTAACTGTCTGTATGCCAAAAACGTTGTTCGACAGTACCTATGTCTGGTGCGAAGCTGTGTTACATATTTCATAAAGACATAAAATCTAATGACATCATATTTAAAACTTATTGCTTATAATTGTATGTAAATTACATGTTATGTTTTATAATACGTTATATTCAACACAATTTAAATTGTTCACGAATAAATGAAATTAAATGATTTAAAGCGATTTACAAAATGGTTTCAAAAGACCTATAATGTCTTTTAATTATTTTCTTTTCCTTTTATGAACCGTCGTCGTCTGCGAGTTTAACTAGCTTTCTTTTTCTTTGAAGATAGACTTTTCAATCCGTTGAAGTTTAAATTCTAATTATTCTCATGGAATAACTGCAGTCTTACCATAAATCAGACTGAGAAATTCTAGGTAGTAATTTTAAACCTAGCTATTTAGTGTAATGGGCTGTCAATTACTACAATAGGAAGATAACTACGAATTGAAAATAAGAGGCCTTTCTAAAATCAATATTGTTCAGTACAACTTACTTAAATACATAAATCATTATTGAATCTTGCAGACTATTTTGTTTGTCCATGGTGTAACCTAGTTTTCTCTTTCTCCTTTCCGTGTTTTTTCCCTTATAAATAATCACGTTGTTCTCTTAGTTTCCAGTATAATTAATTAGTTATTTTCCCATTATCAAGATCATCATTATTTCTGTTATGCTGTTTGTGGTCCTTCGAGCCGGATCACAACGAGATTAACAATCAATATACATACTGATCAGGTATAATAGTCAGTGCTCATTTGGTCTCTATTTTAGAAATTAACTTCCGCTTTTCAGTAGCACTTGTTCACGATGTTGTTATTTAATTTCATAAACTAATATTCACAAAATTACGACAGTTTCTGCAATCTCTACATACTCGAGAATATAGGGCTGATTACACCGCCTGCATTTCTGCTCACGCTGTAAAGTAATATTTGTGTGTAGATAATTCTGAAGCCGCGACCTGAAATCGTGCTATCACAAGCTTAATTAGGTTTGCTGCGGCGTTCAGGAATATTAGTTAGGCTGAGCTAGCATCTAACACGATGAGATTTTATTTTTAATCTTGTGCAGTTTTATTTTTAGATTTCCTTTAGAGTAATTTGTGGCATCTTTCAGACTCTTTTTTATGTGAATGAGAATAAATTGCTACACATATTTAATGTATTATCACCACATTTATAATTTTTAACAACTATATTGGTAAAAAGCAATTCAATACTAGTATAAGTATCGTCTTTCTAAATTTTCTAATAAAACACACTTCATAAATTTGCACTAACTCAATACAATACACAAAGATCATGTTACTAGTTTAAGAACATAAAATATCGACGTCAAGAACACAATTTTCTCGACTATCGATACATTCACGCTCCAATGAATCGCAAATGTATCGATAGTAGACTACCTCACCCCTTCTACGCTCTACGTTCCCTCACTACAACTAGTGTAAGACGCCTCTAATCCAACGCATTTAAAAGCTTAGTTAGCTGCCTTAATGTCATCAGCATCAGCTGTTCCAACAAATGAAAATGGACGCACTTGTCTTGCACCGTACTTAGGTACTAACGGAAGGTATTTTCCTGGACCTTTTTAAATCCCAGGGAGCGGACAGGCAAAATAGGTATACGTCACAACAGAGCATTGTTAAAATAAATCTTTTAAGGGTAAAAGAACCCTTACTAATTAGACGGGTACCCGCTTTCGTATATCACTTAACCCGTTTCAGAGAAGATGGTAATCTGTTCAGGCTTGCAGGGTAACCTTTGAGGATTATGTAGAAAAAAACCTTTTATTCACAATATGGACAATTTCGGGCTTTCCTTTATTTTTTCGCAATGCGGTATGTGGTGGTGTGGTCTTGTGATGTTTAATGGCTGATTCCTAATGGCTTGCGGAACGGTAAGTACTTGTTGGAGTAAAGTTTAAAAAGGAGACTCGTTTTCTCGCAAAAAAAACTGCATTCTAGTTTGGCATAAATAAAAAAAACATGTGAAAAATCCTAACCCTCTTTTACTGACTGGTTGGTTAAAAATAGCCCATTTTTCCATCGCATACAAAAATACTTCCTGTGACAAATAAATCACGGGGAATAAGGACATTTTTCTTATTTAGGCATGAAAGTTACTGAATGTCGGAAATATATCAAAATTACACTTCGTGTGAAGGCTTACGTTGCTATCTGATAAAAGACGTGTGGAGTTGAAGAAATATGGGTCTAGTAGACTAATTAATACCTATTTAGGAAAAAACAATAGATGAACTTAGAAATAATAATCTCAATTCTTTTCCTCGAATTCGTTATGTTTTGAACACATTTATTAAATGTATGTTGCAAATAATATCTAGCGACTATCACAAGCAAAAATGACATCATCATTCTCTTGCCCTTATCCCAATTCATATAAGGTCCAATTTCTAAAAGCTAGATCAAGTCAATGCTAAAAAAATCTGTCTGACAACTAAACCTATCACAGGTATCTTCATCCAGTCTCAAATTGGGTAACAGAGTTGTAAAACTTGAAATATCTGCCACGTGTCTGAATTACATAATATCATCTGCCTAGCCTTTTCCCAACTATATTGGGGTCGGCTTCCAGTCTAACCGGATGCAGCTGGATACCAGTATTTTACATGGAGCGACTGCCTGTCTGACCTCCACAACCCAGTTAGTACTGGGTAATACGATACCCCTTGGTAAGACTGGTTGTCAGACTTTTTGGACCTCTAACTACCTAACGACTGTCAAATATCTACAAATGACAGCCGGGACCAACGGCTTGACGTGCTTTCCGAGACACGGAGGAAACTCGGTATGTCATGAGCGGTCACCCATCCAAAGACCAACCTAGGCAAGCACGGCTTAACCTCTACATAATTGTACATATATCTAACAACCTACCTTCTTGTGTTGGTCCCACTTATTTTTATTAAACATTGACAGTCTAGCAAATACTTTTCACTGTCATAATTTTACATATTAAATCATCAGACTAGTAACGCTATATGTATTCTACAAGAAAAGCTTTACGATTTCTAGATCTAGCTAACTCAAGTCTTCGTAAATCTGTCGTGAAATCTCATATCAGCAGAATTCAAGAGAAAATCTGACAACTAAACCTGAGAATATCCATCCAGTATCTAATTGGTGTGTGTGTTAGTGGGTGTCTTCATCCAGTGCCTAATTGGGTAACATAGTTGTGAAACACAGAATGTCTGCCATCTGTCTGAATTACATAATAGTTGAAAATGTGACCTTTTTGATACACCTACGTATTCTGAATTAGAGACGCATAATATGAGATGCTCTAATCAAGATAACCAATCTTAAATGACAAAATCAAAAGTAAAATACTGCCATTTGTCCATAACAACTGAAATAAACTTATTATAATGTTTGTTTTAGTTTAATTAGAAAGTAGACTGCCTCGCTGGTCTAGTGGTTGGCATGCGCGACTGTTGAGCATGAGGTCCTGGGTTTGATTCCCAGGTTGGGCAAAGTGTTATTGGGTTTTTTCATTAGGAATTTCTCAGTAGCAGCCACGGAGTCTGGATTTGTGCCCGGTTGATGGTAATAGACTCGCCCACTGGCCCAAATTTCACCAACTGGCGAAATGTGTACTAATAGGTACAACGCTGCCTCACCCTTTGGGAATTACAGGCATTATGTTATGCATGTAATTAAAAAGTCAACAAAAAAAAACAAACATCAAATTCTATTTTTATCTCTTTTTTTATTTACTCATATCAATTCAAATTAAAGTAATTGATCTTAAAAGACAAAACCAAGAGTAAAATAATACAAACTCTAACAACTAAAACAAAGTAACTAAATGAATATTCTATTTTAATTAGTAAGGACAGCAAAAAAAGAAAACAAGGACACGGAAATTCCACTTTCCTCTTTTTTTGTTAACCCTGCGCTACCCCTTTCAGACAGTTTGAAGTTTACCAAGCAACGCGAAGACATTGGGATGGTTGATTAAAAGTAAAGTTTTATTTAGCTGCGTAGTATACTTGTACTGTAAACCATTAATAGAATTTATTTTACTACCAGTATTTGTTAAAGAGTTTTCAACTTTTAGCTGTTAAAAGTTTTAAGTAAACGACTTCTTTTTTATCTAGAATAGTACCGAAATAATACTATTGGTACTTATGGATTTTTTTTTCAAATCTCCAGATAGACACTACCTTACACATAAAGATCTTGCAATATTGGATCTCTAGAGGATTGAGCTCGTGGCTAAATAATAACAGCCGCTCGGGCCGATCTTACGGGTAAGCCGCAGTTACCTAGGTTGGTCCGTGGATGGATGACCACCCATTACATACCGAGTTTCCCCCGTGCCTCGGAAAGCATGTTAAGCCGTTGGTCCCGGCTGTCATTTGTAGATCTTTGACAGTAGTTACAGGTAGTCAGTGGCCCGAAAGTCTGACGATCAGTCTTACCCAGGGGTATAGTATTACACAATAAGAACTGGGTTGTGCAGGTCAGATAGGCAGTCGCTCCATGTAAAATGCTGGTATTCAGCTGCATCCGGTTATACTGGAAGACGACCCTAATATAGTAAATTAACAATTATTAACTTTTTTTATTATGTATTATTTTTTATTATTAATTAACTATTGGTGTATTAGTTGTGGTTTAATTTATTTCATTTTAGTGTCAGTTTGTGGATGTTGTATGTGGATTTATATCTGGTAAATAAATATTTCATTTCATTTCTTCATAGTTAGGAAAAGGCTATGCAGATGATAATTATTGTTAAAGAGTTTTTAAAGTAAACGACTGTTTGTTTATCTAGAATAGTACAAAAATAATTCTATTGGTACTTATGGACTATTTTTTTAAATCTCCAGATAGACACTATATTACACAAAGATCTTGCAATATTGGATCTATGTACCTCACAGAGGGCAGGACTAAGCAGTGGAAACACGAGCACCCCGAAAAAAAAAGTGACCTAAGACCAAATTTGCGTTTTGTGGGAAATAACAAAATTGTGTTCCGTGTTCTCTTGAATGAAAGAGACGAAATGTTTTTGTTGTCCTTTTCTAGCACGATATCGTCACTTTTTAATTGACTAGACGATAGCCCATGCTAGGGAGTAGTCTTAGGTATTTAAGTCAATTCGCAGTAATTTTAAGTTCGGTCACTTTCTTTCTGACTGTTCGTATGGACATGTGACGCGGAGGAATGAGGAAAATGTAGTGAAGAAAATGTTGAGTATTAATGTAGATGCAATAAGAGTAGAGGAAGACAAAAAAAACGATGGATGGACCGTGTGAAGGATGATATGGCTAAAAAGGAGGTGACTGCTGAGATGACGAGTAATAAAGAAGTATGGAAGAAGAAGACATGCTGTGCCGACCCCGAATAAGCTGAGATAAGGGTAGGAGAATGATGATGCGTGTAGTGTAACACCTCAACTTTAATGAAGGTTGAAAAACATGCCACATTTCTGTATTAATTTAATCTTTAAAAGACATAATTATACCAAACTTTATTTCTAGGGTTCATCAAGAGATTGATCAGCTTAACAACACAACCACAAGCAAATCACAAACTGATAAAGAAACACCCCAAAATACTACTAATATTAATAAGAAACTAGTCCCAATAACCAATAACGTCCAAGCCTGAACATATTAAACTCTTCCACAGATTGCCACACGCACAGCATCTCCGGGGAATAAGGATATAACTGCTACACTTGACAGGCAGTTCCCATTATCAGTTCATACGACAACCGGGAGAAAAGAGAAGGACTATGTTAGAAAGGGACAGAGGATAGAATACGAATTAATAACGTTACAGATAACGTTTGGTTATTATTTGATAACTGAATCTTTCCTACGCTAATGACCTAAATTGATTTCAGCTGGTTGGTTGTACATCTTTGGTGGATCCGTGGTTTTCGTTTGATCCATAAATGTATAACACATTTCGACCTCTAAACAGGAAGTACTTATCAACCTCTCGAAGTAAAACTAATAACACATATATAACTCAATGATAAGGTATGGTTAAAAACGACGTTATATACGATATAATACGGTTAACTTTTAAATAAAAAGTGACATAGTTGTAAAGTGAATAAAAAAGGAAAAATATAATTATCCTGCTTGTTCACTAATTACGCTGGAAAAGGCTGTATTTTTTACAAAAGAAGTGGAAACTTAATACGTTATATCACTACCTAATTATCACTGCTAAAAGCTAAAATCCCTTCATAACAGCGTTATGAACTCTAGACATTTTCAAAACAAACATTTTCCATTTGATTCTCTTTTATTTCGAATACCACAAAATTGTGACATATTCTCACAGTCGTAAAAACAAAGGAATCAAACAATTATTATTCAAAGAAACAGACCTTTTTGTAACTGCGAAGTATTTTAAAGCTCGACAGGCGTATAAAAATAACGAGTATAACCCTTTAACAATTATTTCACCTGTGACATAAACCTTATGTCCATGATTATAAAGGTCAAAATTATAAAACAATGACACAACGAGTACCCTACATAATACTCATAAATATTCATTGGTAACTGTTACCTGGACTAAACCTTTTTAAAGCGATTTAAATAACCATAATGGGGATAGAATTCCGGGTTGAGATTGGATAAATAGAATAGCTAGTTAAAATTGTATAATTTTAACGTGTTTTTGTCCAATGGGAAAGGGTGTGCAATTATAGATAGTCCCAGATGAATCTCTCTTAGGAGGTAAGAAAGTGAACATTAGGCTAGATAAAGGACATTGGGAAGAAATGTTCCCACCCCCCATCGGATTTCAAACTAAAGTCATTCGAATATTTTTTTACTATTACACATCATCATCATCTGCCTAGCCTTTTCCCAACTATATTGGGGTCGGCTTCCAGTCTAACCGGATGCAGCTGAATACCAGTATTTTACAAGGAGCGACTGCCTATCTGACCTCCACAACCCAGTTAGTACTGGGTAATACGATACCCCTTACCCCTTTTATTTTTTTACTATTACATTCTTCTTAAATGTGGGGTCTATATTTTATTATTACAAAACAAATCTCATTTAGTTTGTAATTGAGCAAGACAGTTTTCTGAATTCTATTAAACATATTGACATGTATTGTATCCTTTGACTGTTGGGGCCGAAGTCCATACGAAATCCCCCATGGTCCTTTCTTGTCTTGATTTTAGTCCTTGAAAAAGCTCAATAATATTCAGAATTTTGTCCACAACGTAGTTCTCCGTTCTGAGGATCTTGACAATGTCAAATTCTGTCAGCGACAGCGATGATATTTCTATGTTTACTTCATCATCTGTGTCATAGATGGCGCTGTAGTACTTTTGTTCAGAAAATTCAGACAAGCTGCCGAAATTCCTATGTCACTTGTGTAGGGCCTTTGGTTGTGAAGTTAAGAAGAAAAAAAGAGAGATAAAAAATCTCGCCATGTTTCTTTCGAAATTATCACAAAAGTTCAAATAAGTTAGATGTTCCTATGGTTTTTCTAGTCATTGTTCTTGAGGTTAAATCCTCATTAATATTATGAAATAAACGGTAGGAACCACAAATCGAAAGTTCACCCTCATAAAAGGCAAAAAAGGTCAGAAAAAGAAAAATATCTTAACCCAGATACATTAGGGAATGAACTAGAATCAAGTCTGTTCAAGAGCTTTTCAGACTTACAACAGATAAAGAAAAGTTCAGAAAACTAACCGCTGACCTTCAGTAATCAAGAGACTTTGTAAGAAGTAGACAATCGTAATCTATTCGATTCTTTATCGAAAGGTTAAGAATCGAATCGGTATTGGTAGTTTTACCAACCGCCTACCATCTTTGATCAGCACCAATTTAGTGCAATCTAGGTAACCTCCTGTACCTACATAAAAATATTACGAGTGTCTCGTTGGTTTAGCTAGTGGTACAAAGTTTGGGGTATTTCGATTAGGAATTTTCCAGTAGCAGCTCGCAATCTAGTTCTGTGCCCGCTTGATGGCAATAGGCTCGCCCCCTTTTACATGGGACTCAAACGTACCTGGCGGAATGTGACTGAAGTATTAGTGCATATCTTCCAACCCTTCAGGGATTATGGGCGAGATGAGAATTTGTACACCTCACATGGTAAAACATGTACGGACCTACCCTACCCTACTCACTAAGATCTTGCATGCTCAATTTGTGTGTAAACGCATGTTTTTAACAAATAAATTATCTTTATCTTTGATGTTATATTAAATATAACGAGAAAATAAATATTACGAGTATTATAATAGGTACTCGAGAGAGAGGTAACAGGACAAGTATACGAGTATTATAAAGCCAGTTCACACGGTAACACTCCATTATGTTTTTACGGCACTATTAATTTGATGATGCGTTTTTATTTGCAGAAATGGAGTATGTATTTTGTATGAGCGAATTTTCACGAGTACGTATTGGAAAAATAAATAAAAAGGAGTTTTATTTTTATATATTGTATTCTGTTCATCGAATAATTTAATACGTGGGGTAGTGTTACAGTTGTATATTTTTTTACGCACGCTATGGCCAAGCCTTTGACAGAATATATTACATTAGTTGTAGAAATAAAAACATTTATCAATCACATACAGAATTCCGAGAAAATAAGTAATTTTTATTTTGCAAATATGGATACAGTATATGGTGATAAACACACAAAAGGTAGGTTCAGCCATATTTTAACAATAAAAATACCAATAGGCATGCAGTAGTTATCGTTTGACGCTAAAACAATAAACACAATCAATATGGACACACTGAATAGTCTTAAGGGCATTACATTGCTCGATGACCTTGATGATTTGATCCCTGTACTGGTTTTTGTTGACTTGCCCCGCACATTTCGCAAAATTTCGGTTTTTATTTATTATTTAAAAATATTAAAGGAAATAACAGAAAAAAAAACAATACAGATTGTTAAGTATATCATTACGTATTTGTTGTTATAAAATTAATGGTGATCTATTCAGCCGTTACAGAGATAATTTACAATTAAGGTTGAAAAAGGACCTATTTTCTACGATTAACCAAAAAAAATTGAGAAGGTTTATTAAAATTTTAAACAATATAATTTATTTGTGATGAACTTAACTATAACATACTTTTTTTACACGGAAAACGCACGAAGGGATTCATCAACAAATTTCTTTGAACATACGCTGTTTTTGGGATTTGAGCCATGTAATGCCCTTAAATCACAACTTATCTGAAACACATTTTATATTATAAAGTTAGTGAGTAAAAAGTCTTTTCCCAACAATAATTTCTGCGTAGTGTTACTTAGTTTGATGTACAGAATGCTTGGTTGACGGCTTCGTAAATTGTCCGTTTACACCGTGCTTACTATCGCCACCGCATCCGCTACCATCTTCGACTAAATCTAGATCAGGCAGAAATAATAAAAAAAAACAAATGGTTTATGGCAGGCATGACGCAATCATGAGAAGGTATAAAAGGCAACAGCACCTCATTATTTTTGCTTAATAAAGGTTGAAACTGCGATTTATACAATCCATTCGCCTAATGATATAATTCATATTGATTATGACAGGAACAATATGCTATTTATGGTCGCTTACTTTTTACCGCGGCTTTGGTCGCGTTATGGTAGGAAATGATTGCTCGGGAATGTTTAAAATATTCCTATGACACTCGGGGATAATGTAGCTTCCGATTAGGGAAAGAAATTTCGGTATCGGATCATTAGATCCGAAGATTATCCCCTACATCCAAAGGTTAACTCTTAGTATTAGTACAGATTGCATTGACAGAACAACTACTCCAAATACTATATCCACAGATATAATGTAATGGGTGTAAAATACCTATAATGAAGTCGAAAGGCACTTGTTTTCGGCGTCATTGCGATCATTTTTTTGTTCTATACCATACCTGGGAACCTTCTAGCTACTGAGATATTGGGGGTCAAAGTTCCAACTTTTTCACAAGTTTTTAATGTTATAACTTTACTTTAAATATCTCCACGAGCCCCGTACTATTCAATGCACCCATCAGCACATTGTTTTGAGTGCGTTACATTGAGTTCTACCGTAAAACTAGATTTTTCACACCAAAAAAAAGTCGTTTCCCAGAAAAAAAAATTGCGTAGAGTTACTTAGGTTGATGTACAGAATGCTTGATTAACGGCTTCGTGAAGGGTCCGTTTACACCCTGTATACCTAGAATAAGAGGAACTACTTCGCGGGTCTGGCTCAGCATTTTATGCTTAACGTGGCTACTGTCGCAGCAAATAATATTTCATACATTACCTACACGTTTTAGGTATTCTATACATTGCTTAGGTATTGTATAGAATACGGGGATTATACAGATTGTTGGTGACATAGTAACTAAATTGTGTCTATGACGTCATATTAATTAGTCAAAAAATGGCACGTTTGGTTTTCATACGGACCGTGATACTAGAGTTATCTAAGTATATCTATTTCTGACTATAATCCAATATTTTCTATGATTTTTGAATGACACAATCAACATTTCGAACTCGAGCCAAAAGCGTCCATTTCAATCGGCTCACTGGTTTATTTCTCAAGTCCTGCTCAAGTGTACTCTAATCGCTACAACAATCAGGGGTTAAAAAGCTTTCTCGACTCTTGAAACCAGGGAGGCATAACCTGAAGGTTAATAAACAGAACTGGAAGAACCTTTGTTCACATACAATCACGACTGTAATCCCCGAAGGGTTAGGCAGAGGTGTACCTAATAACACACTCACATTTCGCCAGTTATGTTTAAATTTAAAGGGGCTAGCCTATTATCATCAACCAGACATAAAACTAGACACCATGGCTACTACTGAGAAAGTCCTGAAGGAAATACTCAATTAACTTTGCCCGAGCTGGAAATCGACCCCAGGACCTCATGCTCTGCAGTAGCGTTTGCAACCACTAAACTAACGCGAGTCCTTTGTTCAACGATTCAGTAAATCTGTCGAGGTGAAAAGGCCTGACGTCGTAATCCATTCTCTAGACGTAGGTACGACAGTGACAAGAAGTGACTTAAAGGATTAAAATGGTCGATAGATATATATTTGTCGATTTTTAGGGTTACGTACCCGAAGGGTAACCAACGGGACACTATTACTAAGCCTCCGCTGTCCGTCCGTCCGTCTGTCTGTCAGCGAGCTGTATCTCATGATCCTTATTAGGTAGACAGTTGAAATTTTCACAGAATGTGTATTTCTGTTGCCGCTATAATGAAAATAAAAAAACAAATTAAAGGAGGCTCCCCTACTACGATGCTACAGAACAATTCATGGGCCAGTCCAACTCGCACTTAGCCGGTTTTTATTAATTAGCTAGTGATCTGTCCCGGTGACAACCATAAACCTAAAGAGTTTCGTATTATCCAGTACTAACTGGGTTGTACAAGTCAGATAGACAGTCGTTCCATGTAAAATACTGGTATTCAGCTGCATCCAGTTAGACTGGAAGCCGACTCCAACATAGTTGGGGAAAGGCTAGGCAGAAGATGATAACACGAGTACCTTATTCCATGGGAAAACACAGGCGCGATGTTATGTCAGAAGACACAAAACAGCCGCGAGCTACAAAAACTCAATTTCAACACTTGTTATCGGACTAAGTAAAGTAATATCGAAGTTCTTTTAGGTCGGAAGGCTAGTCTTTCAGTCAACAAATAACTTATTATTATTTAAACACAATATCACCAACCAGTCTTACCAAAAGATATTGTGTTATTAATTTGGTCAGATATGCAGACGCTCCATGTAACCAATATTCAGTTGCATGTAGTTGGACTGGAAGCCGATCCTAACATAGTTGTGAAAGGCTAAGCAGAAGATGGGAACACATCACAATCAAAAAGTATTATTATATTTTGATTGCCTACTGAGCCTATTGTAGAAACCTACCTTTATAACACCCAGTTTCTTCAATGTAATGCAGCACTCGAAATTCAGAAATGAAGACATCCGCAAGAGAACCAAGGTTACCGACACCGAAGAATTGCCAAACTTAAGTGGCAGAGGGCAGGTCACATTGCTCGCAGAAGGCATGGCCGATAGGGCCGAAAACTTCTGGAGTGGCGACCGCGAACCGGAAGACGTTGCGTTGGAAGGCCTACCACTAGGTGAAGGTTGAGGGGATCCGCTGGATGCGAGTCGCACGGGACCGGCCAATGTGGTGACACTTGTGGGAGGCCTATGTCCAGCAGTGGACGTCTTTCGGCTGAAATGATGATGATGATGACTCGAAATTTAAAATTTAAAACTTAACCAGTGTATGACCTCATTTAAACTTTAATCATTGAATTTAGTAACCGGTAAATACTATTAAAGCTTCGGGTTCTTAGATATTGCAAACATAATTCTGAATTTCATAGAATACCACAACCACTTGGCATTGGCCCAGATTTAAAGGGACCTAAACGTTACTAACACAATGTCAATATACCATGCATACCCTTCTACCTTACCTTTCCAGAAATAAAGGTATATTGTCCGTTCGGAGAACATATTACACAATATTGACATCGTAGCTTCCATTCCTGATCCATGCCCAATTAATAGCTATCATATCCATTACATAAGAGGCTTACATAGGTAGCACAATGCAGGTCAAAGGTTGTGTAGACCATATACGGAAATGTCAAAGGGCCATGAGTATTTTTCAATTAAATAATTTAGGGAATGATAAGTAACTGACGAAATGTGGGTGTCCTATTAGTTACATTTCTGCCTAATTCTTCGGGGACTACAAGCGTGATGTTATTTTATGTTATGTATTCACAATGTATCTGTCAAGATTTCTAATGAAAGTTGGTAGCCTATTAGGACATATTTCACGAATATCTTTAAGTCAAGATCTTCCTAAAAAAGAAAGAAAGTACCAGCGTAACATAATCCACAGGAGTTTCAATATAATTTCAAGCAGATTTTCCTTGGATTGCAAAGATCCAGCGGTGGCAACTTCGCGTTGAACTAGAAACTCTACTTAGCGCTTCTATGAATAAATTACCGGAGCATTCGTTTTCTAATGTCCTCTCAAGTGTTGGGAAAAAGTTCAAATATTTTACTTTATAAATAAGTTATTTCCTGGGGATGTATGACCATTCTGAGTACTTCATTTTCAGTTAATAAAATGGAACAAACAACTTTTGCACGTACCTACATGAAGCTAAAGAAGTATGTAGGGAACATAGTTGATGGCTTTTTGTTTGTTTTGCCTGCCCCCATGGAAAAAAGACGTACTTTTATGAAAGTATGTACATATGTACGCTTACCAGTTTATAAGTACCTTATGGGAAAACTCCAGAATTAACACACGACTGTTTATAAATTTTTATTACACATTAAACACACACTCACTCACTAAAATGACTATTTTTAACTTTTTATTACTTTTTAAACTCACTAATTAGCCTCATTAGTAAACTGAGGGTCACTCAACGAGCTATGGAAACAGCTACCGTTCTATTAATTGGTTAAACGAATACCTAGCCTATTACGAAGTGTCAGAATTCAGAATACCTACTTATGACAAACGTCACGAGGTCTCAGAAACCCAAAAAGCAGCCAGTACTTAGGGATACGGTTATTCTTAGGTTATTCAATTGCAAAGGGCAGATGGCAGTCGTTTATTTGATGATCATATGAGTTTAAACCACATATGGACCTCAAAAGGGTTGGCTGATAAGGAATCAGACCAAAATGAGAAAGCGATATAAGTCCTAAACCATGACAATTGGTTGGTCTTGGTTTAAAGAAGAAAAACGTGTTCGGACGACCCTAAGTTACATGGGATGCAAACAGGAAGATTATCTAACTCTGTATGTATACCTTTTAGCCATGAATGTACAGACGCCAGCACATCAAGCTACTACAATCTGTCAAATTTCTTTAATAGATTTTCAACTTTATCGCTAAAGCAATAGGTTCAAGGTTGATTGCGAAAATTTGTCAGTTTCGGGTAGCTTGATGTGCTAGCGTCTGTACCATCATTCTACAAGGACAAATCTTTTCTTGAAAATCAAATGGAACCACTGCAGAATAATACTCTTCCAAACAAAAAAAGAATCATCGAAATCGGTTCACAATTGGCGAAGAAATCGCTAAATATACACACAAAAAAAACAATCGACTTGATAACCTCCTCCATTTTTTTGAAGTCGGTTGAACAAAGGATTTAAGATACTTTCGAGATCTATTAGAAGTCTAATGCCACAGTAAAACAATATACGAGTAACATATTTGGCAAATTTGACATGTGACACTTGTACCGACATAAGTAAATTTGATCGCGTTGTCTCGTCTATCAAGGGTATATTTAAAGGCTTTTGGGTATACCCAACGGAAAGGGTTAGCCGGCTACTCATACTAAAAACGAATTTTTGAACGACAGGATTACAAAGAGGCATCAGCACCCGAATATCTACAGAACCCTTTTCAATTAATTCCCAGTCACGTCTTGTTACCACAATGGTACGGGTTACCAGTTAATAAAATTGCATTATTCAGGCAGAGTATTCCGTCCTCATCGCTCCAATATTAGCTGGTATATTAGCAAGTCTTTCTGTTTGACGTTCTCAACGGATTTAATAACAAAAGACTGTGAAGATTGTTCGATTTTGGCGACTGTCTTTTGTTTGTTCAAAGTTCATAAATGTTCAAAAATTCAATGATTTCGACCGTCGAGGTCGAAATCATTGAATTGAATAAAGGTTAGGTCAGACTGTTGAGGACGCAGATCCGAACACTGACGTCTCTTTTCCTGATTACGAAGTTAGTCCCATGGAGTGAGTTGATCAGTTTTATCGTCTGAATCATACGCGCTGTATAGTTTCTTTCTGAAATATCTGTCAGTGTCCGGTCCGCAGCCAATCCACAATATGTCCGTACCAGTTTAACGGAATCTTTAGGGTAGAATTTGACTGCAGAGCTCGCTTGAATAACTCAATACCACATATCATTAGGAATGCAAGAGAAAACTTTTATAGGAAAATCAAAAAAGTTACACGCCGGGAAAATGCATTTCAGTTTCATATTGTTTTCACAACTAGTATTATTGCCATAGTTCTTTTTTTCATTATAGATTACAGTTTAATCACGAAGTCAATAAAAATAGGGTTTTTATTTGTGTAATATTGAATTTAAAGACAAAAGTTTTTTTTAAATAATTAGGCTTTTTAAATTACTCTTTCAATACCTATTTACTGTATAAACTTACCGCAAAGGTATGTACGTAACTCCAGCTATACCCACTAAGTTCAGCAAAGTACAGAAATTCGGATGTAAAGCTACAGTATCGAGAGCCTGGAGCATTCCAATAACCGGTTGTCTTCCGTTTAATCGCTCGTCACATGTTACTCGTACTTTAGGTATCCGGATATTTAAATTTTCAATCGCTTTCATATTTCTAGCTTAAAAGTAGTAAATGCGTGAAATCGTCATGATATGTAAACGATAGAATAATTTAATTCTAAAAAAAGTCAATAAAGTAACTATTTTTCAACTCCATTTTCAATTAAAATAACTTACTATGCAGATAAATTCCAACAACGGAAAAAATCAAATCAAATTCAGCTTCAAACGCCCAAAACATTTTAATCACCTGTCAATTTGAGAAAAAGAAAAATGTTCAACTCACTTTATCAAAGGCAATATTAACAAAAAAATCTCTCTTCAGCCTTCACTCCATTATCAGAGACAAAATGGATCGTCAATTCATTAGCTTCAGGAAGAATTCATTAATAAAAGAACGGCGACGTAATTCGATTTCCTTTTTCCACAACAAAATTAATGACATCAAACTGCCAATTTAAAAGGACAATATTTTTATCTTAAATCACAGTCCAGACTCACCTCCAAAAAATGTCACTAATAAACATAAAAACTTGATAACTCCTGACATTTTAGCACTCATATAAAATCACTGCACTAAATAAAATATTCAAACTTAGAACGCGCGGACGTTATATCAACATGATAAAGACGATATTATCAAACGGTCCGAATTCGAATTTGGTATTAGGCGGCAAAAGCGCGCGAGCGACGTCTATTCTCCCCCGAGGCTAGTTGGGTACTGAAAGTTGGGCTCGCTACCTGACTACGCTGTCAGATTTCAGCGCGCCACAGCCTACCCAAGTTGAAATGAGCATTCTTGTTACACTGTTCATAGTGCTGATATTCCTTTGTGGTTTTTCGTGTCTATGGCTTTATGACACCCCCGTAGAGAATAGTACCCAAAACGATTCATTTGGGTGGATTTAAATGACAATTGTCTATCCAAACGCCAGTTATGCCTTACGTATCACGAATCCTCATTTTGCGTTGTTTGTACGTGTACAGCCAGTTCGGGTTCGATTTAACGATTTGCAAGTCAATTGTTTTAGAAATTACGACTATTTCAGTTGCTGTTTTAGTACTTTCTGTTTGAATAACTTTGTGAAATGGACCTAATTATGCGTGAAAGGGCTTTTTATGTTGGGTCAGACGTGAAATTATGCGATTTATACGAAATAAATAGGAGCTTCTTTTTTGCTGTGGAACGTTTTCTATCCTGGCTTTTGCCAAAAATGGGAACATACTGTTAAGAAAAAACTTCATCATGGTTATGTTCTGCCAGAGTACCAAAGTGTGGTCAAAAGACATGCACCCCTTATTTTTCGGATTCATGTGGGTATTGCATAATTATCATTTGCTTCCGTGAAGGAAAACGTCGTGAGGAAACCATCATGCCATGCATGGCATGTAAAGCCAAGTCAGTGGCCCATGAGCGGCATAAGAACTCTGATACCAGGTTATTCACTAACCACACGATAAAGAAGAACACCCGAGTACCTATCAACCAAATCCGTAAATATATCCGTTCAGCCATTGGAGCGCAAAAAACTTACAGACAGACAGAGTTATTTATACATCGAGTTTATAATAATTAGATATCAATATGAATAAAATATAGACCAGCAATTACATACCGATTTTCCTCCGTGCCTCGTTAAGCCGTTGGTCCCGGCTGTCATTTGTAGACTTTGTCAGCCGTTATAGGTAGTCAGTCTAACAACCAGTCAGAGTACCAAAATGAATCGTATTACCCAGTACTAACTGGGTTGTGGAGGTCAGATATGCAGTCGCTCCATGGAAAATACTGGTATTCAGCTGCATCCGCTTAGACTGGGAGCCGATCCCAACGTAGTTGGAAAAAAGGCTAAGCAGATGATGATGAATAAAATTTCAGGACTCTTTCATTACGACCGAAATATTAATATTATTCATGCATACAAGAAAAAAAGAAAACTGCGCTTTTATAAATGCTTTTCACAACGTATACAGTACTTGTTTTTTTTTTTACTTTGCAACTCAACAACTCATTATAAACTGGAACTAAACTAGCAAGCAGAACCACATTTGCTTATTGTTTTGAAAACCAGTTTGAAAATAACACTAATGATCAAGGATGCACTAAAGTAAGGCCGAGATCTTTAAACGTTAACTAAGATAATGTTCGCGTCTCTTTTTCTTTTTAGTGTGTCGAACGAAATCGAAAACAAATCAACCGTCCTAGAATTTGGCTACAAATTTGGCACTTTCGGTAGTGTCCATCGTTTCCTGTAACATGCCGACGACACAAACAAGCTGGACAGGATATTAAGTGTCCCATGGTAGGGTTTTTCTCTTTTTGCACTTGTACAAAAAGTTGAGACAAAGTTGAGACTTTGACAGTTGAGTGAAAGTGACAGACCCTAAGTCAGTGGCATGGATCGTAAATATCGGCCTTACTTGTTGGCCATGAGCTACAAACTGAAGCGACATGCGTCTTGTGATAATGACAGCAGAGAAAAAAAGTAGATTTTACAGCATGCCCTAAGTCACCGCCGCGCGACTTGCGAAGCAACGCTACTCATCCGAAGGAAATAAGAGCTACGCTTGTTACTACTTTCACAAATCGTGTCGCATCTCCCTATGAAGGGAACGGGGGCTTTTTTTTCTGATGGGAAGTCATCAAATGACCCCCCCACGCTCTGGACGGAGCGGAAAGGAGTGGCAGACTTGTACTGACTATAACACATCCATGTTCCTTCTTTGCTCTTTGTGTTCCAGGGCCGTGGCATCTCTTTTGAACAGTCCCGCAGCCCTGGCAGGCCCTCCTCCCATACTTACGTACCTATGGAACGGGGGCCTTAGGCCTATTTCAGAGCGAAGCCGGCGGGACGCGTGCGCTGGCTACCGGTGGTAAGATGCTTTCACAGCGTTCGTAAGCACGCGCGCGCTCTTGTTGTTTACAATCAAGGAAATGAGGAGCAAGTATGGTTTATAGATCTCGGCCTGAGTGTGCAGGGCCGGCACACGTCTCGCTCTGAACGCTTCCTAATGCCTTTAATGGCCGTCGCTTCAACCGGCGAACGCTGCTCTTGACCTGTCTGGCTGGCGCACGTTGAACACATGAACGCTATCATACAAGTCTATGGATCCCGAAACGCGTGGCCAGCCGGACTGAAATAGGCCTTATACCTACATCCTTAAGATACTGAAACGTGTAATATCTGACGGAATACTTCCTTAACAAACTTGGATAGCGAGAAGTGCACTTTATCGAACGTATCATGTCACAAACTGGTGTGACGCTAATGGTCTTACATCTAACTCTTGGTCAGTGTGCCAGACCCGGATTCGGGATCCTGCGATAACTCGTTTTATGTTGGATTCCCTTTGATGTCGTTCTTTATCACTTATTAATTTGAGCTTCAATAGTTGTATGGCTTGTAACCGTGGTTATGTTGGTTTTGTGGTTGACGGCAATAAGATCGCTCCTATTAAATTTAAACATAACTAGTGAAATTTCAGTGTAATATAGTTACAACTCTGCCCAACCCTTCAGGGATTACAGGCGTGAATTTATGTTTTTATTACGTCATTCTGTTTTTTTTTTTTTAATCACTACCTTACCTAATATTCATTTATTTTCGTTCCAAAATGCAGGTATAAAGAAATAACAAAGACATTCAATTCTTACAATTTGGGATTATTTTGGCCCTTAAAGCAAAGAGCAATTATGGACCCTGTCATAACAGGGCACATCAAAACAACACAGAACAAACCCAAAGAATCGATATACGCAAATGCTATATGACCACAGCATCAACCGTACAGGCCGATAGACCTTCAATATACAATTCCAAAGGTGGCTGCGACCACCAACCGCAGCGGCAAAACCCCCAACCCTAATGGGAACCCGCAGGAACTCGATTAGCTTCCCAGTTAACTTTACAAAGGCTTCCTAAGATGTCAATATTGCCACTACCGTGTTCATAGAGTAACATAGTGGGTGAAAAAAACCCTTAAGGGCATTACATGGCTCAAATCCCAAAAACAGCGTATGTTCAAAGAAATTTGTTGATGAATCCCTTCGTGCGTTTTCCGTGTAAAAAAAGTATGTTATAGTTAAGTTCATCACAAATAAATTGTATTGTTTAAAATTTTAATAAACCTTCTCAATTTTTTTTGGTTAATCGTAGAAAATAGGTCCTTTTTCAACCTTAATTGTAAATTATCTCTGTAACGGCTGAATAGATCGGCATGAATTTTGTTTTGCAAATACGTAATGATATACTTAACAATCTGTATTGTTTTTTTTCTGTTATTTCTTTTAATATTTTTAAATAATAAATAAAAACCGAAATTTTGCGAAATGTGCGGGGCAAGTCAACAAAAACCAGTACAGGGATCAAATCATCAAGATCATCGAGTAATGTAATGCCCTTAATGAAGTCAGAAGGCATTTGTCTTTTTCGTCACTGCGGTATTTTTTACTTCTACTTGGGAACCTTCTAGTTATGGAGATATTGAAGGTCAAAGTCCCAAAGTTTTCTCAAAACTTTTAAAATACATTTTTTATAGAAGATGGAAGAGACATCGTCACGAACGGTTACAGACGGTTATTAAGTACATCATGCCCCCCCCCCCCCCAACTAGCAATATTTCATCGGTAATTTAAAAAACGGACCTGTACTGAACCCGTGGTAACCGTTTGTGTTGTGTTGTTTTCAGTTCCACCCTGTAGGTATATTTTGTAAATACCTCCATGACCCCTGTACTATTCAATGCATCATCATCATCATCATCATTTCAGCCGAAAGACGTCCAATGCTGGACAAAGGCCTCCCCCAAGTGTCGCCACATTGACCGGTCCCGTGCGACTCGCATCCAGCGGATACCTGCAACCAGGTCATCCACCAGGTCCACCTAGTGGACAATTTGACGTATTCAATGCATACGTCAGCACAATGTTTTGAGTGCGTTACACTGAGTCCTACCGTAGACCGTTTACTTAGTTTGATGTACTGAATGCTTGGCTGACGGCTTCGTGAAGGGTTCATTGTTACTAACCCTATGGACTCCGGCCTGAAATAAAAAAAATCTATTCTATTCTACACCTTGTACGTAGAAGCTCGTGCCGCAGCGATCTAAGCGGATCTAGGCAGCCACAAATCCCACCTCTATTGAAGACTATCTAGCTTAGGCCAGTCTAAAATGATCGAGCCATACCTGGCTAAGTATTCCAAAACATAAATATCACTCCCGAAACTATCCTACCCAGCACCTACAGAACATTACTGATAATGATCAAAATGGACTTATAACAATAATCCGGGATCCACTTGACCAACCGCTCAAAGCCTTAAAAAGTTTCTGAGGATGAATCCTAAACCTTATTACTGACAAGGGAAGCCGACATAAGTTATGTTGATACTAGTTCTTTTAAAGGATGATTTCCACCAAACGGATAGCAACGCATCGGATCGCAACGGATCTTATAATCTTTGAACGATATTAAATCGTGTAAACTATGTATTTAAAGTCTTTATTACCACGCCACACATAGTAGGTAGACCGCGGGCGTCTTTCACGATACGCGATCGTAGCCGAAAGTATGCTGCGACGCGTGATTTTAAAAATTAGAACACGTCAACACGGTAGGAATGAAACTGTTTGACTAGGCTCAGAAACGGATACGTTCGCAAGCGACGGTACGGAGCCGATCGTAAGCGTCGGCATCCAGCCGGGTGCGACCGGCCGTCGCGGCATCCGTTCGTATCCTTTCCGATCCGATCGCTGCAAGCCGTGTGGTGGAAATCATCCTTAACACTAATGCTGGTTTTCACTAATGGTACAGAACACCCAAATGTAGTTAATGCCTAAGATCTACTGTTGGAATTTCAACTCAAGACTCTCAGCGCTGAGAGTTGAAAAGGCAATAACATGTAGGCATTTATTAAGTGTCGCTTTCTCTTAAGGGAAAATGGAATAAAGGAAAAAGTCCATAAAAATAAGTAAGAGTGTCTACGCGTCTCGCACTTTTCGCGAATGACTAGTAAAAGTAAATGTTAGAATAAATTCTGGTAAGGGAAACTTCACGAGGAAATGTTCACTTTAATAATAAATTCTTAGTGTTTGTAATTAAAAGAGAAACATATGTTACAGTAGGTGCCTCCATACGTGGAGCTCGCGAATGTAACGGTACAGATTTACTGCGACAATGTTCTTCTTACTTTCATCTCCAGTAAGTACCTACCTACATGTAAGTGGGTATATTGATTATGTTTTGGTACATGAATAAATATCTACCTTTTTGATTGTCACATGTTACTTTGGCTAACCTATTGACCGTCACGGGCGTCTATGGACGTCAAATCAAAAAGTGCTCACGACGCCTCGGACGGCATGGCACGTCGAAAATAACACTTTTTTAAAGCGCTAACGATTTGACGTCCATAGACGTCCGTGGCGGTTAAAAGGTTAAGCAATGACAACAAGTCTATAAAGAAATTATACACCTTTTCTCTAGAAGCTGGGGTGAATAAAATGATATTTTTTCCACCCGTAGGGACGTAAAACAAGAGCTTTGGACGTGGAATTGCGGACATCAGACTGACACACAATATAAAATAGAATTATTTATTTTTTTAACACTTCAAGCACAAAAGTACAGAGGCGGATTTAAAGCCATAAGCATTAAGCAATTATACTTTTACAGGCTATAAAAATGTGGATTCAATAAGAAGATTATTTATCCTACTAGCGTGACTAGCGTTATTACGTTCTCCTAGCGTTGGTAACTTTACACTACCCCGATCATCGTTACTTTTAGTCATTTGATACTTTCGACTCTAAATCAAGACACTATGCAGGATGGAGAACAGACAACGCATTATTTAAAAGCCAAAATCCCTTAAAGAAATGACTTTACATCCTTCGCAGTCAAAAAAATCCAAAGTCGTTGCCATCCTGATTTACTTAAACCCCAATTTATGTGGTTACGGAAGTGAGAAGGTGGCCTTGTGTGAAATACTGAAATTCGTTCGCGACCAAACCCCTACATAGTGAGGAAAGGCCTATGTAATATATAAAAGATATGGGGTCTGCGTGTTTTTAGGAAGTTACTTCCAAAAATTCGTAGAGTAAGTGAAAAAATCGGCCAAGTGCGAGTTGGACTCGCGCATGCAGGGTTCCGTACCATCGTAGAAGTAAAATAAAAATGTTAGTATATTTTTATTATTTGTTGTTATATCGGCAACAGAAATACACCTTCTGTAATAAAAAAATAATAATTCTACTAAAACTAATACGATTGATGGTTACTGTTACTGTAACTATTGGCCTATGTCATCCCACTGTTAGTTTTGATTAGTAAAACTTATTACTTAATAACATCAGCACGCCTTTAATCCTCGAAAGGACAAGCAGAGGTGTTCCTAATAGTACACCCACATTTCGCTGGTTATGTTTAAGTCCCATGCAATTGGGGGCGAGCCAATTGCCATCAAATGGTCACAAATTCAGACTCCGTGGCTGCTACTGAGAAATTCCTGGCCGAAAAACCCAATAACATTTTGCCCGACCAGGAAATCAACCCAGGACCTCATGCTGAGCAGTCGCACTTGCCCACTAGACCAATGAGGCAGTTACTTAATCTCCCGTGTAACTCTTTACAGAAGTTTAATTTCACTTTTAATTTCTACCTAAATAATAATAAAAATCACACACATGTGTCCTATACAACATTGGTTTTAGTATATGCGAAACCTGATACACGTGTCTAGTATTTTTATGTAAAAATCTATGTACAAAATTTAAAAACTGTATCATGAAAAATCACAAAGTTATAAGCTTGTTCTATTACCTAGTTGTCCGCACAAAAACGCGGTCACCACGCAGCGCGCGCCTCCAGCTTCGTCATGAGCTCATTGATAATAATAATTTGGCAGTAGGTACCTAAATTATTGCGATAGCTACTCAAAGCCGCTTGGTATCCAACTTTTAACTTTTTTAAATATTTTAGGGAAAAAATATAACATGGTTTAAAAATTATTAGAATCGATTCAGTTACTTATTCTGAACAAACTATATTCAGGTTTCGGATATACTAAAAATAATGTTGTATAGTCTGTTAAGACTTTCAAGGACACATGTGATTTTTATTCTACACAATGGCAATACCCAGTGTCACTTGTAGGTGAAATAAAAAGGGTTTAGATTTTTATGTTTTTGTCCTAAGTGTAACCTATTCTGTTGAGATATAGGAAAAAAGAGAGCAGCGGTGGCCCAATAGTGGTGGTCCCGACTTACGAGCAGTAAGTCGTGGGTTCGAACCCAGATAGGCGCATTACTTTGTGTAATTTATTTCATCACCACTGCTCTCAAAAAACGGTAAAGGAAAACATGGTGAGGAAACCGGCATGTCCTAGAACCAAAAAATTCGAAGACATGTGACATCTACCAAACCGCACTGGGCCCGCGTGGTGGATTATAGCCCATTCCCTCTCATAGAGAGTAGGCCTGCGTCCCAGCAGTGGGAACGTTATTGGCTGATTATGCTATGCTTATGGTATAGGAAAAAAAATATAAACTTGGACATGGTAATTGGGTATTTGACACCATTAAACAATAATTCCAAGACACAACTTCTCAAAAAAATTACTTCATTTTAGACCTGAAAACCATTTTCAATTAATTGCAAAATTAGATTTTTTGTTACTTTGAAATCTATAAATAGTTGAGTCTTTGAGTTGATTAAATAGTGACGTCATAGCGTGCTATTTCCATTCAAAATATAAGGAGGAAACACGTTTTGACAGCTCTTAAAAAGTATGTCAATTGATTGGTTTGTCAACTACCCTAT